>JAFIDM010012231.1:91392582-91405066 GCA_023159025.1 Thereuonema tuberculata
TAGGAAAATAAGAAAAAAAAAAAACTCACGCGGACATTGAGAAAAAAAATAGATATACAGATTCGAACCGACAGCCTCCAGCTTATAAGTCCGAGAACTTAACCATCAAACTATAGCTGACAACTGAAATGAGATGGCTGCATTTCTAACATTTAAGCTAATAGAAGAAATCCAATGAAAATTTAATGCCAAAATCTCAACCACCTTGGGACATTGGTCCCTGAAAATACCCCATTCCTACGATGTTTGGGCCTCTGAAAACTATGGTGAAGGAAATATTATGCAAAGAAATCTCAAGCCACAAGAAGTCAAAGTAGCCTAACTACTACAATAGACGTTACGTTATCTTTGTAAAGTCCTAGATAGTTTTTAAATACTCTTTTAAAATCAAAGGAAACATGATTACACCCTTTAAAGAAAGTATAAACTCACCCAAATATTTCAAATAACTTTTTATTACATGATTTCTTTACTTCCAATTTTTTTTCTTAGTCTATTTAAAAGAAATTAATTCATGAACTATTTTTCCACATTTCTGCTATAATAGAATCCTCTCCTGGGGCTTTATCGTTTTTTAGTTCTCTAATAATCTAAAACTCCATACACTCCATATCTTAGTATTTAAAATTGTTTTATTCAAATACTATGCGAATTTTCGCGACGAAATTGTATCGTCATCCCTTCTTCAAGTGAAAAATTAAAATATTCTTTGGAATAAATACAACAAAATAGTATTGAACATGAAACCAATTAAAAACATGTTGAAGCAATAAATACAATTATATATTATAAAAGCGTTATTTTGTCTGTCATAAGACTTTACGTTTTTCCAATTTTGTGACCAAACTATAAGAGATAGAGTGGTCATGTAAATGGATAAAATGTAGATCTTTTTAAGACAAACAAAATGCTACAAAAATCTTTCGAAAAAAGTTTTTGGTTTCCAAGATGGCGCCTTTTAAAGGGTCAAATTTTGACTTTTTCTCAATTTAAACGAAAAGTATAAAAGATAGAAGACAACATTAAATTGAGAAAATGTTGATATTTGAAAGTTCTATCGAACGATGTATCACTTATTTACAAACGCTTCAGCGTTTGCAAGATACATGCAAAAATGTGAATTTTTGGTGTGTGACGCCGACCCGCAATACATCCGAGTTATTCGGAGAAGCCACAACAGGCTGGGAAGTTATATATTCTCCGACGATCGCAACATTAATTTGCTAAATAAATAAAATTTGTTTTTTCAATTCTATATATGCAAGGGTTCCGGAGCGAAGCGACGATACCTGGCTATTATTATTATATATTATAAAAACGTTATTCTGTCTGTCATTCTGTAAGCAAAATGTTAAATTACAAATTACTAAAATATTACTAAAATAGAGAATCTATTCATAAGAAATGAAAAGATATTAAACAACTGTCCAACTATACTGATTGGCGACGTAAATATAAATATTTTCAAAATGAATAAAAACAATGCAGTACAGAAATGCGTAAAACTTATGTGCAATAATGGTTTCAAAAATCATCTTTACGGAACAACAAGAAACAACTGTACAATTCATGGAAATACGAAAACAAATATAGATCATATTTTCATAAATAAACATGATATCAAAACACCAGGAATAATATGTAAAGAACGAATCGGATAAGAGTTGAAAATGACAAAATAACAGATCCAAATATAATCTATAAAGAACTAATCAATGATGTTAAGAAAGCAAAATTCATGAAAATCTACATATATAAAAAGAAAAGTCCTGACTCACTCACTGACTGACTCATCAACGCCCACCCCAAACCCTTGGACCTAGAAAGCTGAAATTTTGCACAGAGGTTTCTTTTATGATGTAGACAATGAATAAGGCCGGATTTTCGAAATTCTTAGGGGATAGGGAATAATCTTGCAAACTGACGATGAAGTGAACGGCGGCAACCCCAGGTGTGTGGCGCCAACCCGCAATACATCTGAGTTAAGTGGAGAAGGCCACAACGGGCTGGGAAGTCATATATTCTCCAATTCTCAATATTAATTTGCGAAATAAATAAAGTTTTTTTTAATGTTATAGATGCAAGGGTTCCGGAGCGAAGCGACGGTACCCGGCTAGTTGTTGTTATAATGAAAGATCATACAAGTTCGCTTCATTACTTAAAACAATTTTGAAAAATAAATATTTAACAACTAAATAAGATTTCCAAAACAATATTAACACTTTAGATTAACCAAATCAATTGCTTCACAATAATATATCCCCATCATTTAATTACTTTAAACAAAATCTAGACATTACTTATTACATTATCATCAATAATTAAACACTTCAATAATTAAACTCTTCAATATTTACTATTTTTTTCACATCTGTTTTTATTAAATCCCTTACCAACACAACAGTTTGGTACCCTCTATTAAAATGATTTCCTTTAGTATATTTTATTACACAGCTTTCTAATATTTTCCGAATCCTTAAATCTGTTTCTTTATATAATATCTTTACATTATTGTTCATTATATGTCCTTTTATTAAACAATGTTCTGCTATATCTGAAACATCCAAATTTTTATTTTTCAAAGCATTTCCGTGTTCCGATATTCGTTCTGATAGTGTTCTTTTGGTCTCTCCTACATAAAAATCCCCACACGTTCTACAGTCAACCCTGTATACTATTCCCATTTCATATTGTCTATCACTACGATTTATTTTTTTACATAATAAATTTTTAATTGTATTCTTATATCTGAAACCTACATCTGTATTAAAAGATTTACAAATATGCTTTAAAACCATACTATTCTCATTAATATATGGAATAAAAACTTTATTTTCAAATTTTCCTACCTCTTTTATTTTGAAAGTATTATAATCCTTTATTTGTTTCTTAATGAACCTTTCAAAGTAATCATTTTTCTTCAATATTTTTAGTCATATCTTCAATTTTTTTCAAATAAGTATCTTCCTTACTCGTATTCCTATCAATTCTCCTCATAAAATTTTTAACTATATTCTTTTTTGTACTAATTCTATGTCCAGATCAAATGGCCTCAAAGCAAATTGTTTTAGGTTTATTTCTTGATCTCAAGAAAGCATTTGATTTAATTAATATTGACATCTTACTGACTAAATTAGAGCATTTCGGTATTAGAGGCCCTCCATTGTCATGGATAGCTTCTTATCTAACTAATCGCCAATATCAATTAACTCTAAATGGATACTCCTCCTCCTGTTTTTCTACATCCAAAGGCTTGCCGCAAGGTTCCATTCCTGTCTCCCCTTCTCTTCAATCTATTTATTAACGATCTCCTCCTCACTTCTCCTGCTAACAAATGCATCTTCTATGCGGATGACGGGACTCTTCTCTTTGCTAATAAAAGTATAAAGGATCTCAAGGAAAATGTTCAACAAACACTCCATCACCTTGAATGTTGGTTGTCTTTAAATGATCTGAAATTAAATACATCGAAAACAGTATATATGTTTTTCCATCAAAAAAAAACAAAATGCTTTGTAAAGGGATTTTTTCTGTCACTTATAAAACCGCTGCCCTTCAGGAAGTGCATTCCTTCAAATATTTAGGAATCTTTCTCACACAGGATCTTTCATGGAATCTACATACGCAACAAATTTCTTATAAAATTTCTAAAAACTTGGTCATTGTTAAAAAACTAAACTTTCTACCGACACAAATACTTCTAAATCTGTATTGGTCCTTAATCCACTCCAACATATGCTACGGTATTGCAATATGGGACACCGCCTCTAAATTTTATCAAAACATGATTCTTAAGGTACCAAAACACTTCCTGAGATTTTTGGACGGAAAGCCAATGCAATACTCGACTAAATCTCTTTGGCTATAAAATATAAAGTTATCTTTATAAATATAAAGTTATCTCCTTCCACGACCTCTATAACCTACAGTTAGCTCTCTTCACCTATAAATTACTTAATAAAAATATCTCCTCCTCTATCACACTACCTACTAAGCCCCAGTCACATCCTTACAATACAAGAACCTCCTCAACTCTATTTACTCCAAGAATCGCAGCAAATTATCAAAAAAGAGCTGTTAGCTACTCTGCTCCTTCTCTGTGGAATAAAATTCCCCCCAATATTCGTGAAAGTCCCAATTTAAAACAGTTCAAAAGAAAACTAAAACATCATCTGCCTGCACTAACATAACCTTTCACAATTTTACAATTATCATTCTTACATTCTCTTCTCGCCAATCCATAAGTTAATTCCTAATCTATCCGTTGTCAAGGCGCAAACGTCTACCTCATCAGAAATCTTCCAACCTTTCCTCTCCTCCTCCTTATTTCGCTATTTCTCTTTCTATTCTCTTTACTTTCCATCTATTTGGGCTAGGCTTAACCTCTTATCCGAAAATTCCTGTTCACGAATTATATGATATTTTTTAATTATATATTTCATTATCTTAGTTATTTTACGAAGATTGTATACATCACCAGATCTAAACTCCACAATTGTGTAACTCTTTTTCACATTTTTTTTTACAAATTAAATGTTCCTTTTATCCCCATTATATTTATTAGTTTCAATGTTTTTGTGTTATGCTCTGTTTTGTTTTCTACATTATATGTAACCAGTAATGCTTTTTGTATTTTATTTTATTTTATTTTATTTTATTTTATTTTATTTTATTTTCTCTTGCCTGTAATTGACTCCCTGCCTGCCTTCTCGACGGGACTACCCTTAAGGCACAGGGAAGTCACACTCTTATCTATTATGTATTATCAAACTTTTGTAAGGCAAATAAATTATTATTATACAGGACACTACAAAACAATGTGTATCACAGCTGCCAGTTCTTTAGCTGGTGTTGGCCTTCAAACGCATCGAATTCTTCCCAAGAATCTAGGATGTCGTAATGTATCGGCGCAAAATATGTGCTGATCCAAGCAGTGCGGCTTTTTGGAGTTGACCGATGGAGATTTTGTCAATATTTAGATCTTGTAAGTGCTTACCAAGGTTTTTTGGTATAGCACCCAGTGTGCCGATAACCACTGGAACCACCACTGCCGGCTTGTGCCATAATCGTTGAACCTCGATTTTTAGGTCTTGATACCGTGTGATTTTTTCCAGTTCTTTTTCTTCCACTCTACTATCACCAGGTATGGCTATATCAATTAGCCATATCTGTTTCTTTTCTATCACTGTCAAATCTGGCGTATTGTGTGCTAAGATCTTATCTGTTTGAATTCTAAAATCCCACAGTATTTTCACGATATCATTTTCAATCACATTGTTCACTGTATGTTCCCACCAGTTGTTTGTTGTTGCAATGTGATAATTTTTGCAGATGTTCCAGTGAATCATCTTTGCAACTGCATTATGCCGCGTCTTATAGTCCGTCTGTGCAATTTTTCCACATGAGCTGAGAATATGATCCACTGTTTCATCAGATTCTTTGCACAATCTGCACTTTGAGTCCATTGACGATTTTTCAACTTTTGCTTTAATTGCATTTGTTCGTAAAGCTTGTTCTTGAGCAGCTAGAATTAAGCCCTCTGTTTCTTTTTTTAATGTTCCATTCGTAAGCCAATACCAGGTCTTATCCATATCTACTTTTCCTTTGATGTTTTTAAGAAATTGGCCATGTAATTTTTTATCTTGCCAGCTTTCCATCCTTGTTTTAATTACATTTTGTCGATAATCTTGTTTTGTTTTATTTACTTTTAGTAAATTTTGTTTTGTAACTGCAATAAGCATTTGTTCTTGACTGCTTTGAACATAATCTGCCAGTGCATGTTTTTCTTCTTCTACTGTTTGTTTAACTTGCAGTAATCCTCTACCTCCAGTTTGACGGGGTAGGTATAATCTATCAATGTCACTATATTATTATTATTATTAGATCTAAAATTCAATATATGATCACTCTGACAATCTTTCCTGTAATGTTCCATCATAATTTTGTTATTGACATTTATCAATTTTACATCTAAGAAATTCAATTCATTATTTTCTTCAATTTCCTTCTTAAACTTAATATCTTCACTCCTTTTATTTAAATTTTCAAAAAAGATATTAAATTGACGCAAGGTCCCAAACCAAATTATCAAAATGTCGTCTACATAACGATAATATTCAAACTTATGTTTGTTTTGTTTTTCATTTAATAATTTGTTTTCAAAGTGATTCAAAAACAAATTACATAAACACCCTGAAATTGGAGACCCCATAGGAAAACCTTTAGTTTGTTTGAAAACTTTTTTGTCATGTTTAAAATAAGTGTTCTGACTAACAAATTTAACCAATTCCATAAAAGTTTCTCTACTTAAATTATATTTTAATAGAATTTCTCTATTCTCAAAAAATTGTTTGACCACAATTAACATAGTTTCATCAACAGGAACAATATTGAACATATTATCAATATCCAATGAAACCAAATGAAATTTCTTATTGTTATTTTTATTAAACGTTTCCAATTTATTAACCAAATCCCCAGTATTTGTAATTATTACTCTTTCATTAGGCAATTTAAAATCACACATCCAGTAATTTAATTTTCTTGCAATATTTTGTGTCGGGGAACCGTATGCATTGATCACACGACGCATAGGACAATTTTCTTTAAGAACCTTAATTCTACCTTCCGAAGTGGGCGAATTACAGGATTTGCTAGATAATCTGTTGGATTTGTGCTAGATTCGGTGGCTTAGAGTTTTCAAATTTATATTTCGGATTTTGTTTAGGGAATTTTGTTTTCAGTTCTTCACAGTTTAGTAGTTTTTCGAAGTATATTGCCAGTATTTTGCAGTTTTCCTTCCTTCTATCCTTCCTTCTTCGTTTTTGAAACAAAAGTTTGTTGGTTGATATCCTTGAAGGTTTTGCTTAAAGGCTTTATAGAATGTTATTGTGTTGTTCTTTTTAAAGTCTTCATCCATTTGTTGTAGTTGGTTCTTGTCAAAATTTCTCTTGTTTGTTCTTATTGTTTTTGCTGTTCGTGCTCTCTGTTCTTTGAATATGATATAAACTTAGTCTTCGTTATTTTTGGTTGAGTGTCATTTTTTTCAGATTTTAATCCTAAGTTCAAGGGCCTCTTCGCACTGTTCATTCCACCATCTGTGTTTTCTTTGTCTCCTGAGTGGGGATATTTCCATTGATGTCTTGATTATTTTCGCTTTGATTTCCTCCCATTCATCTGATTTTATTATGTCTAGTTTTTCCTGGAATTCTTGTTTCTTTAGCTTTAGTGTTTCTGTGTTGATCCTCTGTATTTCAAAATCTTTGTTCAGTGTCTTTTTTTGACGGACAAATTTCAGTTTTAGTGTTGTGAGGTAATGGTCCGTTCTATGTTTGCACCTTTCCGAACTTTTACATTTATAATTTCTTTCTGGTTATTGAAAGAGATGGCGACGTGATCAATCTGGAATTCTCCCAAGCTGTGGTTTGGTGATTTCCATGTTTTTGTTTTCTGGATAAGTGTCTAAAATTTGTTGATATTAATTTAAGGTTGAAAGCCTGCGCAATTCTATTAGTCTCTATCCATTTTTGATGGTTCTTTTGTGTGCGGGTTATTCTCCTACTGTCTTTTTGTATTTTCTTCCATTTCCAATCTGCGCGTTGAAGTCGCCTAGTAGGATCTTAATATTTTTTCTTGGGATCTTTGAGAGTTCATGTTCCAGGGACTCCCAGTATTTCTCAACCTTTTCTGGGTTCCTTTTGTTGTCTTCGTTAATGGGAGCGTGACCGTTTATTAGGGTATATGTCTTATTTGCATATCGTAGTGTCATGATTGCGAGTCTTTCATTTGGTGAGTAGAAGTTTGTTATAGAATTGATTATCTTCCTGTTCACGACAAATCCGTTTCCTAGGTGTGGTATACCCTTTCCCATTGAGTTTAGGCCTCTTTTACCCTTGAAGATCCTATACCCTTCGATTCCATTATATTTTCGTCTGTGAATCTCGTTTCTTGGAAGGCCAGGATTCGGATCTCTTATTCATCTAGTACTTTGATTAGTTGCTTTAGTTTTCCTGTTTTTAAAAGTGAGTTTATATTCACTGTTCCAAAGAAGCATGTTTTTTGGTTTTGAGCTTCAATGTTGGTGTTTCCTGTGACTTTGGTTGGTTGCATGTTGTTTCGGGCTCTCCAGAATCCGATGACCCGATTGCGCTGCCCTTTGCGACGGAGGATTCCCTGTTTAAGGTACCTCCTGGAGTAGTTCTATCTAAAGAAATTTTCATCATGCGTTATTTGAGAATTGTGTTGGGGAAGGATTAGTATCCATTCCAAGGTTAAAACTGCGATTGTAAGTCCCAGAGTGGTAGTTCATCGGGTCCTAATATGGAGACAGCCGATGTTTGCAGCGTTCACTGTGAATCAGACGCTGCTCTCATGTTTTGGTCACCCCCGGGTATTTCATTTCCTCGGTACCACCCATATCTGGGAGGCTTTCCCCTATGCGCCACCTGGGGAGGCGCCCGATGAAGGACTAGAAACCTCACACGGGACTTCTTCATTATTTATATTGTTAAATTTTCTCCTTCTGTTTCTATTCTCATCATGAAAAAAGAAAGTCGTAGTCTTTCGTAATATCGATATTTTAAATTAATTTTTTTCAGGTTAATATTTTAACATGTGAGTATATGTACGCAACATCGTTTGTATTTTATTTTATTTATAATGCTTATATCAATTGGATAAAAAAAGTTGACAAAATTAATTTTCAACTTACACTTCCCAACGAATTTCAGAAGCTCAATTCATTTGTGTCTCATCATTACGAAAATATTTAGACGCATCTTTTAATCAGTCCAAAGAGGGAGAACATCATCTCACAAGGGAACGGCGCGAAGTGTTACTCTGAATTTGATATTGGTTTATGAGTCCGAATTTGATATTCATTTTCATCTCCGGTTAATAGTTTTCGAGATATCCGAATGGGGGCGTAAAAACTTTAATAACTTTTTAACAAACGGAGATAGAATAAAAATTCCAACGCATTTATGTTACTTGCATACATGACTACCATGTGTGTCAATATGTAATGAATCCATCAACTAATTTCAAAATGGTGGACCCAAATGCCTAAATTTATGGCACTTTCAATGGAAAATAGGCTCATCAACCCTAACTCAAAAACCGATTGATAGGTGGCAGCACAATACAGCAATTTGATAATAGATGGCGCCTATGTGCGCAGCCAAATAAAACCAATAAACTTATTTAAATCTCCTCAACCAGAAATACAAATTAAAATTAAAACATACAGAAATAAGTATCAAATTCAAGATCATTTTATGTGCGCTGAAAATATTTTAGTGTTTAAGAAATGAAGCCTACGCACCTGTCTACTGAATGACAATGACAATTTAATAAAAAATATACAGTCGGACCTCTATTTAACGAACCTCTATTTTGCGAATTTCTCTATTTTGCGAACTTTTCTTTGGAACCAAGAACATTTTGCTAATTTCTTCGTATAATAACCTCCAAATAGCGAAGTGCATTTTCTATTTAACGAAGTTTTTCGTGGTATCTATTTTTTTTTTCTCCTTGAAATGTTTTTATTATTCATATTTCCTTAGAGGCAATGAAAGAAATGTGGATTCAGCTGAGGGAACAAGAAGAAATTAACGATGATGTGCTGATTGATGATTATCTTTCACTTGATATTGACGTTGAGACCTCGGAAACACTAATTGAATCGGATATTTTGAACAGTGTGAAAAATAAAAACAATACAGCTATGAAGATTATGAAAATGGAAATGATCACGATGCACAAATAAAAACCTTCTTATGATGAAATGCTAAAATCATTTGAAATAATCCAACGCGGATTACAATTTGAAGAAAATACTGAAGGGGTTTTTGATGCATTGCAAATGTGCGAGACAATCAATGAGCAAAAACACTTTCTCAAAAAAAAAAAAAAAAATTCAGACAAAATTAACAGACTTTATTAGTAAAATTTAAGTGCGCATGTGGTAATGTAGGCTTTATGTCATTAAAATTATTAGTTTTTTAATAATATTTATTGTATTTTAAATCCGTTTTATGTAGTTTAAAGTAATTTAAGGTGAATCTCTATTTAACGAATTTTCCATATAACGAACTTTTTTTCGGGATTTATCGACTTCGTTAAATAGAGGTCCGACTGTATATACAAAATTAAAAAGTTAAGCACGACATGGTTTCAGTTCAAAAGGATTAACTATTATCAAGTGAACAGTACAACACTTTAAGAAACTTTATATAAACTCAAGAGGTGGTTTGACTCCGTGTAGACCCCGTAGCGTCAGAGAAAATTTGCATATGGTGCTACTACGTAAGTCATCAATGGAAATTTTTTTTTTTTTTTTTTTTTTACAAAAGCATTGCAAAAGCATTACAAAAAATCATTATATAAAATTAAATTAAAAATAATAGTTCACATCAATATTCAAAAATTAAGAAACAACATTTCACAGCAATATCCAAAAGTTTTTATTTAAAACAGAGACCAAAAATCGTAATGGAGCACTTTATTAATTTTAACAAATAATGTATTGGAAAACCTTTTTATTTTTTTCCTAATTTCTTCATTTAAAAGATTTTTTTTTTATAAAATAAATAATACCATTATGTATATATTTAACGTAAAAAAATAAATAAATTTACTGTATATTATTCTTAATTAAAACTTTACATGAATGTGAATGTTATTACTCTTGATAAATAAGAACATTAGATATCATTGATTAAACAATTTTAACATAGGAAAAAGATCGGAGTGATAATCTATTGAAACAAATTTTTGAGATTTCTTAAAACTTTTTGGCATATCATTAACATAACATTTTTTGATAGCTCTTTTAAAATGCCTCTCAATAAACCATCTGGGAAAATCATTACATAATAACAAATTATGAATTTTACATAATTCCATATCAAAATTATCGATAGAACTAGATAAGCGAAATGCTCTAATAACCAACATTGAAATCAAATTTATTTTAAATTCCAAAGGTGCATATGAATAATAGTTCATTGTGAGTCCTGAAAACGTCTTCTTTCCATATACTGCTGTTTGAAAGGAATCACTAATTCTGGAAACCAATGCGTCGAGAAACGGGATAGTAGAGTGCTGCTCCTCTACGGTTTGCAAGAAACATAATATCGTACTTACAGCTCTCTGTAAAAACTCTATTTCCTCATTGTTAACCCCAAAAAACAGGTCGCAAAACTATGTACCTCAAGGAGTTGTTTATGCTCTTCCCATGTGTACCCATGTTTTTATTTGGGAGAGACCGGTCGCCCCCTCCCTGACCGGATAGCGGAACACCGCACAGCTTTTAGAGTGCATAATAACGATAATTTAACTGTTGTACATTCTTTTCAATTTCATCATCATACCGATTATGAAAATCCATTGATTGTTGCTAACTGTAAACAAGATTTCAAAAGAAAATGCATGGAATCTTATTTTATCCTTACTTGTCTCAATTCCTATAATAGACAAATATCTGTTGCTTCTATGCACGAATATGGTTTTAAAAAAAAAAATCATGAAAATGTTTAATCACTGATATCTAATGTTCTTATTTATCAAGAGTAATAAACTCACATTCTTGTAAAGTTTTAATTATTAATTAATATGTAGTAAATTTATATGGTTTCATGTTAAAAAGAAATCCTGAAATTGTTTAATCAATGATATCTAATGTTCTTATTTATCAAGAGTAACAACACTCACATTCATACAAAGTTTTGTACTGTTCACTTGATAATAGTTCATCTTTTTGAACTGAAACCATGGTCGTGCTTAACTTTTTAATTTTGTATATATATTTTGTATTAAATTGTTATTGTCATTCAGTAGACAGGTGCCCAGGCTTCATTTCTTGAACACTAAAATATTTTCAGCGCACGTAAAATGATCTTGAATTTGATACTTATTTCTGTTTGTTTTAATTTTAATTGTATTTCTGGTTGAGGAGATTTAAATAAGTTTATTGGTTTTATTTGGCTGCGCACATAGGCGCCATCTATTATCAAATTGCTGTAACTGCCCTGTCTTGTGCTGCCACCTATCAATCGGTTTTTGAGTTAGGATTGGATGAGCCTATTTTCCATTGAAAGTGCCATAAATTTAGGTTTTTGGGTCCACCATTTTGAAATTAGTTGACGGATTCATTACATATTGACACACGTGGTAGTCATGTATGCAAGTAACATAAATGCGTTGGGATTTTTATTCTATCTCCATTTGTTAAAAAGTTATAACAAATTAAAGTTTTTACGCCCCCCATGCGGATATCTCGAAAACTATTAACCGGAGATGAAAATGAATATCAAATTCGGACTCAGCGTTAAAAACTTTATAAAGTGACCAATAAGCCAATATCAAATTCAGAGTAACACTTCGCGCCGTTCCCTTGTCAGTAACAAAAACATTCTGAAACTACTACAGCAAGTCCCACAAAATGTCGTTTCGTTATAACTGAACCAATTTTGAATAATGATTT
>JAFIDM010012231.1:91410066-91420959 GCA_023159025.1 Thereuonema tuberculata
TACTGAGGCTAGTATGAACAATACATCGGAAGCGCAGTGGTGCCTCGAAGGAAAAAATACACAATGAAAAACTCACCAATGAAAAAAATTGGTTCCAGGATGTCACTTGTAAATAATTTCGTCTCACCCATCGTTATTATTAATAATTCAAATGCGCAGTTTGAATTTTTATGCTTTAAAAATATTCATTGAGGCCTGCGCACTGCTGGCACATGAATTTTCTCACTAATTTTTCATTGGTGAGTTTTTCATTGTGTATTTTTTCCTTTGAGGCGCCACTGCGCTTCCGAAGAATTAAATCAATTGAATGCAGTTTTTTAATTAAAAGTGATTTTTACGACTTGAATGAATATTACAAATATCGAATGGAATTCTCAATTACGAACATTCTAAGCTTTCCTTGATTTGATTTATTAAAAATAACAATGATAGCTATTAAATACCACTGAATCTAATCCTATCAAGAAAGTAGCAAGAGTTACTCTCGGATCTAAATACAGAATTTTATTCAAAAGATTTTTAATATGACATCCAAACATTACATGACTGGGTTTGCTTTAATGATAAAATGTTTATTTCTTAAAGCTTTTGTTATTCACTAATTCCAGTAAAAAAAAAAGAGAAAGTTTCTGAAGGAATTTCAATCCTGTTTTCCTTAAAAGGGTGTTCCTTAAAACTTCCTTTTGTTGAATTTATTTCTTAAAGTCGTAAAAACGATACAAACAAAAAGTTTTCAATCTGTCATCGTCGATTCTTCCAGTGCAAATTTCTCAACACAGAAGCAAACGGGAAAGTTTTCAAATAGAAAAGTAGGAAATTCTTTGCCAGAAAATGTTCATTCTGTTTCATGACGATACATTCAATGATTCAAAAGTAATAAAGTAAAACAATACACATGCACACAGAACGACTGACTTTATGAACCTCACTTTCCGTGGCAAAGAATATTAACAATACATTTATTTGAATCAGTATCTTAACCTATGCTCTCTTATTGGATCTGGAAATGAAAGAAATCCAGAATTTTGCGCCTTTTGTTTTTGGTTTTTTTGTTTTGTTTTTCTTTTGGTTGGCGAGCTGTCGTTCTGTCCCGTTCCCACTACTCCTCCATAATCCATAAAAAAAAAGCAAGCATTTTTTTTGTTTGTTTTTGAATGGCGAGGTAATACTGCTAGTGGTTTAAAATAAGATCCTCTTATACAATCGAAGAGCAAATTGTTTTAAATTTATATTTCCTTAAGATACTTTTTATTTAAAGACTTCAATTCCTAGTAACCAAAGATTCCGAGAGATAGATTTTGGGTACTTAATTATTATTTTTTTTTTTTCAAAGTCAAAAACTATTGATCAAACAATTGTACATTAACATATTCAGAATATTTGTATCTATTTTTATATCTATTCAACAATTGTATTAAGTTACTCAACTTAGTTCTTCCTTTCCAAAAAGGAACTTCACCGATTCGCATTTATTTTCATATAATTTTACAACTATGTTGCGCTACAGTAGAGGAAGAGATTCTTCAGACCTAAACCTTCTATTGAAAATTAAAACAGATAGATTACGGGTTCATTATCTGGATTTCTGCAAACAAAACTGAAATAATTAAAAACTATTTCTATATACGAGAAACAAACGATATTGAGCAAATCGTAGGCGTACCCAGATTTTGGAATGAGAGGAGCTAAGATGGTCGTTCGACCAAAAAAAAAATGTTCTTTTTTCCGAATGGGCGGGAGTTACAAACAAAGCGAGGAAGTTTTGAACCAAAACAAAAAGAACAAAATCGTAGGGTTTTCCCCTCTTTTCGAATGCAAAGAGAAGGATGGGAGATTACAACCTCTACCAATCCCTCCATCAGTAGGTTGGAGGGATAAAAATCGAGATCTATATAAATGTTATGGATTTTCAGATTTAAACATAATTTTTATTTTCAATTTTAGTAATGAAATAAAAGTCACAAGTTGCTATTTCATGAAAGTTTCATTAAAATCACAATAATGCTTTAACATTGTGTGACAAATATTTTTTTCTCTAAAAATGAACAGGACATATGACTTTAAAAAATGTTTTAGTATATAAAAACATTTCTTTTTTTAAAGTTGAATGTGTGTCATGATCATTTTTAGATTGAAATTCATAAGGAAACAAAAATTTATTAAGCTTTTGATTGTAATTCTCAAACTAATTCCATCTGTAAGTAATAAAATAGAACAGAACATATAATATTGTGTTTCGGAAATTAATCTTAATATTTTTATTAAATGACTTTGAAAGTTTATTAAATGAAATTCGTATTATTTTAAGTAATGCCAATCTTTTTATTACAATTCTCCTACCTTTTTTTTTTTAATTTTTTTAACTAGTTTAAGAAAATTACAAATATTATTTAGTTAATTCTTTTCCTTAATAATTTGCTAAGTTCGTTCCAAAATTCAGCGTATTTCGTTTGACAACTATAGCTTGAATTTATTAAATTTCCTTCTCGATTTTCTTGATTTTCCCGAATATTTCTGGACGATTTCTATTGGTATTGGCTCTGAATAGGCACGTAGCCAGGGGGAGAGATCCGGACCCCCCCCCCTTCCCTTTCAGGAAAGAAAAAAGAAAAGAAAAGAAGCTGCTGACATAAAGTTTCCCTTTTCTGGAAAATCATCCAGACCATATTCGATTCCAAATGAAATTCCACAGAGAGATCAGCCTTTCCATCTCGTATTATATCAATTTTAGATGCTTCTGACAAGAACTTCTATCTAAATATCCTATGTTTACTGTGTGTGTTAGCATCCTCACCAGTCTCTAAATGTGAAACTGAGAGATTTATCCTCAAGAGAATAAAACGGAATGAGTACGAAACGCTTAACTAGTTTGGCACAGAAGTTTACTGTACGCATAATCCTGTATGTTACATAGTAGAGGATGTATTAAATGTAATGTTACCAGAGAACAAAAGAAAAACTATTTGTAAATAGTTTTTGTTTTTTCTTTTCTATTTCTCTTAAAATATCGGTTATGTGTAATGATATAAGTTACTTAATGTACTCAGTAAAACGCTATAATTTGCAAATAAATACATAAAACAATAATATGTAAATACTTAAATAATACATAAAATAATAAAACTTGGAATTTATTTCACCAATCAACCGATAACCTGTTAAATTGTTCAAGTGTATTTGGGTAAATGATGAAATTCCAAGAACCTACTCTCACCTTAGATTTTAGTATTAAGATCATTTTTATTTTTAAAATTTCATCTGAAGAAAGCCATTAAAAATTAATGTAATGGACCTCCTCTTAACAAAATCTTGGCTATGTCCCTATTCTGAGCCATAATTGCCATTCAAAGTCTTTAAAGCAATTTCAGTTTTTCTATTTTGGTTCTCCTGTAGCTGACTCTCGCAAATGTATTCTAAACAAAAAATGGTTAAATATGTCAGCATTATCCTTTCCTAAAAATCTCTTAATGGACTTTTTTGTTTAAATTTTTTCTCTCCCCTCTTTTTTTATTTTAATTTCGTTTACTAAAGAATTTTCGAATTTTTGCTTTTTCTTTCATTAATTTATGCATTGAATTTAGTATTCTTACTTTATCTTAATATTTCATACTCTACTTTATACTGTATAGTTATTCTGGGTTAACGAAATGCATCAATATTTAGGTGAAGGTCATCTGTGTCAATTGTCAAACAGAGACGAGCTTTCCTATGTTTTACTGCATTATGTGCAATCTTTTTCTTAGAATCATAAATCCTTTTCGTTTGTTATTGCAAATTTTCTTTTTAACAAATTTCAATGACACACGAGGCTTCCATCTTGACATACTTAGGTTGAATAAAACAGTAAAGAAATTTCAGAAATTGTGAAAAAAAAAAGAAAAGTTTAGTTCCTTCTTCAAATATATTAATAATGTGCGTAAAAGATAAGTAAAACAAAACAAAAAAAGCTAAAAACGACAGAGAGAGTGAAAGAGATTTTCAAAACGTTTAGAATTAACATAGAGATTGCGTTGGCTAAAAACACATAAGAATATTTTTTTAAACAGACTACATGTAGTCTGATCATTCGTTAAAGTAGAACGTTATTTATTACAGGTAGGATTATGATTTTAATATTTAGTAAAACATTTTTATTTAACTGTTTTACATTGTTAGGTTAACCACTATTATTAAAGATAGATTTTTATTTTTTTACAGTTAACATTGATTTTTTTTTCCTTACTTTCTTTTTTAATTTTAGTTTTAAAATCAATATTTACGTTTTTAAAATGATCCCTTGAAAGGAAATGTGATGAGCTGTTACATTTCATTCCAAAGGAAACAAAATTTTAAAACTTTTCACACATGAAAACTTCGTATTGGAATGACTTTTAAACAACTTTCGATAACATTTTGATCAAGAGATGACCCAGACAAACTGGGAGCTTCTACATTTGCTGATTGGATCTGAATCAATGGATTTTTGCTGTAAAGTCAAGATACAAATGAAATCTCAACTTAACATTAAACCATTTTAATTATTTATTTCAGTAATAAATAAATAAATTATTTATCCAAAATTGCGTAATTTTGCTTTACATTTGGATTGTGAGATAGAACCCGAAATTCCTCTGTAGGTGAAAAGAAAATCATCAAGTAACGAACACACAAAGCAGTGAAAGATTATTTTGACTCTTTAGATGTAAATATATTTGTAGGAACTCGATCATTTACATTTTAAAGTAACTTATTAACAGAAATAACCTTTTTAATTAATTTTAAGAAAAAGTATTTATAATTATTTTATTAACAAATAATTTTTAATAATTTAAAAATGTTGTTAGAATTATTTGATTAGCAACATTTAATTTTTTTTTTTAACTCTTAAGCTTTTATTTAAATAGTATTTTCCTTTCATTTTTGGAATATCGACAGAAGTTATTTCGTAACTAAGAAATTAATTAGTTTTAAAAATTGAAGTTTTTAAAAAGTAATTTACTACTTCATCTTTAGTAACTTTTCTACTATTTTTTATATTTGTAGATGCTACTTCGTTTCATTTCTTGATAGCCATAAAATCCACGGGAGTAAAATAATCAATTGAAGATCTTACCAAATACTTTTTTAGAATATCTAAATTTTTTTTTCGTTTTTTTAATTTTATTAAAAAATCATAAAAACATAATATATAAATAATAATAATAAATAATATAAATAATATAAATAATAATATACATAAATAATATATATATATATATATATAAATGGCAGTTCTGCTAATTTGGAAAATTTGATGCAGTCACTTAGTTTTTCTTCCCTAAACCAACGCTAATCCTTCTTTTACGGTAAGAGACCCCATTTCAACAAGAGTTATTTGCTTGAAATATTCTATACCTCTTCAAAATTATATTTCAGATTAACTTACCGAATATTTGTTTTTTATTTACTGACTTTCAGAGTACAAAAGCTTTCTTAAATGTGAGATTTCAGATTTTTGCAAATACCAATTTACAAATACATTAAAAATCAATTTTCTGTGTCTGGGTTGAAGAAGATTTAAAAAAGTTTTTGGTGCAGTGAAAATGCTCTTTTTGATCGAAAAATCTAGATATTTTTTTTTTGTATATTTTAAAGCTTTTTATAATTTATATTTAAATAACTTAAACATATTTAAGTTACTTATAATTGTAATGTAAAAATTAAATGAGGTTCCATTTTTCGAAAACCCTTATCAGCATTTGATCTGTCACTATATCTCGTTTTTTTCTTATCTTTAATTCTTAAACTTTTATTGTTAATGATTGCAGCTTTTTGATAGAGGTTCAATTTTTATTTAACCATTTTCTGACCATACTAAGTATAGATTACATTTGTACATATAAAGTCAATATTCAGTTTTTATTATCTATTGTTTGACGTGTATCAATAATTATTCTAATCACTGAATTAGTTATTTTGAAATTATAATTTAAAGCTTGTTTAACTATTGAAATTTTCCATTGGAATAATTTCAAGGCCTTCGATGTTATTTTTAGCAACGGCTTCTTCGTCTTCCTTTTGTTCTTTTCCCTGAGATGTCATCTCTTGACAAAACTGAACTACTTTCTCCATTGAAAGTGAAAGGAGGCAGGTTTACGCTCTAGTAATTTGATTGGATTGAGGTCAATACAAGTGGCCTTCGACAAATGCTACAGGTGAAAAAGAACCCCTGGTTCAAGGACACCTTTTCAATTTCTCATAAAAATGTAAAAAAATTCAGTTTTTCAAATAATAAATTTATATGTATTTTAACCAAATGTGTAGACGATTGATTGAGTAGAAGTGATTTGTATTGAGAACAATTCGAAATAATCACTTCAAAAAAGTATTCTTTTCAGGATTTTTTTTGGTTTTATTTAAAAATAAAGTATTTTTTTTTTAGGAAATTGAAAAATTAAGCTTATTTCTTGGAATATTTGATTTCAAAATAACAAATTGAAAAAAAAAAATCAACTTTTTTTAATATTTCTTAACTGTTGTACAATATAATTCATTACAATTACCCCATAATTGTAACGAGTATAGTGACGGATCAAGTTACTATATATAAGGTATGTAATAATAATAATAATAATAATAAAAAGAATACAGGGCCGATGAACAGAACCCTTTCCCGCACTTTTTGAAGCCTCGCAGAATAAAAAAAAAAAAAACTAAAAATAAAATAATTTGGAGAAAAAAATAAATATAAAAGTGTAAAAATAAATAGCATTTTTGTCAAATTAACAATAATAAAAACAAAAAATTAAAAAAATAAATGACGATTTAAGAAAATTAGAAATTACAATGTATTTTAAGATGGGCCCCACAACAGTGAACTTGTCGGGACTTCGCAAATGCTAGCTGCGACTCTGTATAAAATTAAGGATTTTTCTTTCTTCTGAGCAGGGCGAAGCGTGCTATGAGACATTGAGACAGTGTCTACCCAAGAGATAGAGAGAATAACATTATTTGCAATTTTAAAATTTCACTCAAGGAAAATTTTGCATCGAGTCGGCTCACGGAGTAATAATCCAACGCTTTGCTCCATTATTGCCCACTGTGGCGCTGTCTGTTCGTGA
This sequence comes from Thereuonema tuberculata, assembly GCA_023159025.1. Taxonomy (NCBI): domain Eukaryota; kingdom Metazoa; phylum Arthropoda; class Chilopoda; order Scutigeromorpha; family Scutigeridae; genus Thereuonema; species Thereuonema tuberculata. The sequence continues at coordinate 91,417,146 of JAFIDM010012231.1, forward strand.
GACATTTTTCTTAATGACTCCGTAAGAGGGCGCACCATACAGGATATTGGTACGACGCGACCAGGCTCATCACAGGAAGCAGTTCGTGGGGAAAAGCCGAACTTGAGACATTTTCCTAGACGTCTCTTAACTGTTGAGTGTTGGATATTATAACGTATTTTGTACTGTTTGTCCACTACGAGATGAGACAGCCATGCCTCTTCATACGGAGAATATATTTCACAAAAGGGTTGAGGGTTGTAAAAGAAAAATTTTTGGAAAAAAAAACAAGATTAGGAAAAAATTTAAAAATACTTACTATTAAAAAAAAATTATTTATAAAATAATTATGAATAACATTTATATTCTCAATAGTGAAAAAAATAATCAAAATAATGAAAAACTAACTAGATACAATTGGTTAAAAATCTTTCAAATCAATAAAATGAATAATAATTTTGGTCTAAGATTGGAAAACTATATAAAATATAAATTATTCAGTCAAATTAAATGGGAAAAATATAATTCTAAAACACTAAAAAGTATTAAAAAGGTTAAAATTTCATTAATTGCTGTCGTAATTGATCAGAATATTACTCTGAATTTTTAACTTTTAACTTTTGTTACGTTTATACTTACAATATTCACAAGTTTGCATGAAATACTCGCATTGTTCATATTGTATCTTTCAAACAACTAAATTAGTAGCAAAAGAAAATCTAAAATGTCTACCCTTACTCGAAATACACGCTTCGCCACTGCTTCTGAGTTTTTTTTTTCTCCCGGTATAAAACAGTTTCCTCTGGAGAAGTACTTGAAATAAGCTACTTAGACTTTATATAAATGTTCCTAGAAGTTTCCGAATATACATTTGTGTGGATGATGGATTACTAACAGTATCGTAATGTATACAACGAATAACCATTATCGTTTTCGGACAAACAGTAAAAAATACATATGAAGTCCCATGTTAGTAATAACAATTCCAAGCCTTCTGTCCCTGTTCGAACTTGCCCGACCCTGATTACTTGGACTCATGACCCCCTATCTATCTCAGCATTTGTAAAGCATCTAAAACAGAATTTACTCATATTGTAAAATTAATGTAATTACTACATAAATTTGAAGTTTAATGTGTGCAAATGAACCATAGATAAAATAAATACCGACACACTGAAGTAGTTATTAAAAAGATTTTGACACATGAAATATAATACAACCGGTTTCGATTTTCCACAAATCATTTACAAGTAAAAGATCTATGAAAACATGAGTACAAAAGGATAAAAACTCAATAAGAAGGATCAATAAGAATTAAGAATAAAAATAAACAATCAATAACAGGACTGGCGTCATGAAGAATCCGAAACTTGGCGTAATAACAACAAAGGTATTATATCAGCAATGTCATTACTGTTTTCGATAATTACTCATTAGGTAATTGGTTAGACGTTTCTTGACGAGTAAACAACCAAGACCCTAAAACATTGTTCATGTAGATAAGTAATAAAATAGGAAATTAATAGTAGTGGAAAGGAAGAAGATTTTGGTATTTTTGCCTGGAATAAGTAAAACCAGAAATTTTATAAATTGATATATTTAGTATGAAATATATCTAAGTTTTCGTTTAAACTCCTTGCAGTCACTGGAATTGACCCCATTTTCAGCATATTTTCCTAAATACGACTCATCAAAATTAATAAGTCTGTATGGATGTTTGTGTTCCCTAATAATTTTTCCCCTGGACGAACTTATCGTGAATATTTAAGGACGACCAAAATATTATATTTTCGATTTGTTCCTGTGTTTATTCTTATCGAAAAATCAGTGCAAGAAAGTGACAAAAATTCGTATAGAAAAACATACAGGAGAAGAGAGAAGTATAACCAACGGTATTAATTCAATCCGATTTTTCCGTATTTTGATAGAATTAAAATTTAATAAGATTTAAGCAATTTACATAATAATGATTAAATTAAAATTTTTGTTCGGAAGATTTGACAAAACAATTTAACATCAGTTTCTATTTAATATCAGTTCGTATATTTCCCACCTCTACAAGTGACAAGGGTTCCCATAAGGTATCATGTCTGTCCTATTCGTAGTTTGAACTGAAGAGATGACAGACGCAGTGGCGTAGCGGGGGGGGGGGGGATCGCCCCGGGCCCCCGCCTGAGAGGGCCCCAAAAGCCAGCTTAGGGGCCCCATTCACTCAAGTATCCCGACCAGCCCCTTTATAACGTTTTTTTTTTTTTGTTTGGTTGTTGAATTGGAGAAACCCTTTTTTTTTTTGGTTGTGGAGTAATGGAACTCTCGCCCCGGGCCCCCAAAGGCGTTGCTACACCACTGGACAGACGTACAGACGTAGGCTACCTTCTTTACATCGCTAACACCAGTCAAAGAAATTATTTTAATGATTTTTTTTTTTTTTTACTTTAGCACATAATCTTTCTATAGATCAATTATAAAGTTAATTTCCTAGTACAGACATTAGAATTTGAATCTTAGAATATTTACTGTTTTCATACTTTTTTATTGAATTGATATTTATTCCTAATCCTAACATTTAGAATTTATATGAGATTATTATTACACTATTACTTTCCAAGACAGTTCAATTAAATTTTCTTTTTCGTTTTTATTAAATTCATTCATTTCCATTTTTTTTTTTTTTATCCATTATGTTTATTTGTAGTTCAAATAACTTTTCTGTTGTTGTTGGTTTTTTTTTTTTTTTTCCCTCTGGTTTACTTTGTAATATTTACATTCCGAGATTTTTAAATGGATTACATTATATTTAAAAAAAAAAAAAAAACCTCATTAATTTTAGCCTACGAGATTAAAATATGTATTTCAATGTTCATTGTTTTTAGCCTCCTACTAGCGCAGGCCAGACGAGCATTAGATGCAGAAGCTCACCCTCAGCGATGAACTGAAGAGTCGTTAAAGACATTTCTCGACATGAATGAAGAAATTACAAATGACGGGCAAATATTCTATTTCAACTAAAAGCCGTCACATTGTTCTCCCGTCATTGTTGACGGGGCGTATATGCTAGTTAAGTAATAATAGGTCTACGGACACTTAACAATAGGCCTTACGGCAAGAAATTCTAGAAAAGACCTAAAACCGTTTTCCTTATGTCATTCTCATTTTTTTTTTTTAAATCAAGAAAAGGACGCTAACGAAAAGCCTGCAGTTATTTCCAAATTATTATATTTGCTGAATATAATTAGTTTAAAATTTCCATTAAAAATAAATAAATAATTATAACGGCTTTATTTACGTAAATTTTCTAAAGCCGATTAACTTTTGATTTTATTAAAGTTAATTCACGCGGTATTTAACAGATTAACTAAAAGCATTAATACCCATTGTTTAAGACATCAGTAGAAATGCTTCTTTTATTTTCTAATTTTTTTTTTTGTTTTTGGTAGGAATTTTCGCTCCCTTCTCGAGCTAATTTCTTATCAAGAACCACTTGGGAAAGATTTCAAATATAAAAGTAGGATAGTCTCTTGTACTTAAATATATACTCCAAGTTTCAAGAAGATCCGTCTAGCGGTTCATAAGTTATTAGATGAGATGTGGAGATACACATACGCACAACACAAAGACTTACTTAAGCTCACTTACTTTCTTAGGCTAAAAAAAAAAATCAGCTATAATTCCGCGCAGGCAACAACTGACGTTTCTTGCAATTCAAGCAATCTATATTACTAAAATCTTTTATTTCTCTGTCTGTCTGTCCGGCGCAGTTTTCTGTGAGAATGAAAAATAGAAAGAGGTTTTACAATGAAACATCCGCGACAGGAATCGAACCTGCAACCTTCTG
>JAFIDM010012231.1:91450154-91499333 GCA_023159025.1 Thereuonema tuberculata
TTGGTCATCCTCAATGAAGTGCAGACCAACGATGCCGTTTCCAGAGACCGCACACCATATCGTCACCCGTTCACTGTGAAGTGGTGTTTCAATAATGATGTCTGGTCGGGCGAAATCAAGAAATCCGGTTGTTTGTTGATTGATGTAGCAATTCAGATGACACTCGTCCGAAAACCAAACATTAGCCAAAAATCCGGGATCGTCATACACCACTGCTAACATGGAAGCACATTACACGATTCTTGCTTCTTTATCGATGGGTTTCAATGGTTGGCCAGTCTGTATCTTCAATGGTTTTTCAATGGTTTTAAACATACGTCGAACTGATGTTTGACCCATGTCCAGTTTAACTGCTGTTCGCCGGAGACTTCGTTGTGGCGACTGCAACGCTCTCTCAAAAAGTTGGCCGTGATTTTCATTCGTTGTTACTGTTACGGGATGGCCGGTGCAACCTTTCGGCTGTGTGAGTACACTTCCGGTTCGATGGAATTTATCAACGACGGATAGAAAAACCTTGTTCGTGGGTGCTGGACGGTTAAAACGTTCCCGAAATTCCGTAGCAACGTGTAGCAGGCTACGTCCATTGCCACGGCCTGTTCCGTATGATCGAAAATACTGCTCCACAATAAACACTTTTCTCTTCGATAGTTAATACCAAATCATCCTGCATCTGAATCCTTGATTCAGTTTCAACATTAGTATTGAAAAGTCACAATCCACAGACTTATAAATATACATATCGACTAAAAGCCACGATTAGAATATCATCCACCTTATGGCAAATTAACATAAGAACGCCATCTGGATTAGAAAACTGTACAACCACATTATCACGAAAGGCAAAATAGAGATTAAAAAAAAAATGAGATTCAAAAGTATTCTTCATTAAGTAAATGAAACATTATAAAAGATATTAGAATGCATCAAATCTGCGAGGTATGCATATAAGAATCGATTAGTCAAAAATAAAAAATAAATAATAAAAAAAAAAAAATTGACATCAAGAGTGTCAGCTTTCTAAGTTGTCTTGCAAAATCTAACTGAATGATAAAAAAAAAGATGAAATTAACAAATATACAACATCTCAACAAAAAAATATATTCCACCAAATATACAGTATTTATTAAGTAAATTTTCGGAAAATATTCATTCTTTCCTTTTTCAAGCTTCTCAAAAATTGAAATAATTACAGATGTCTACGTATCAAATACACTCTCCTAGACATAGTTGAATATAACAATCATTTACCCCTGACTTCTAACAATTCATATATTTAAAGATAGGTTTTACGTGTGCATAACATCTGAAGATAATATGAAATTAAAAAGAGCATACAAGCATACACTAAGAAAAAATACATTTAATAAAATATACAGCTACTAGTTTCAATTGGACTTCAATCGTTTTCAAGCTAATACATGCGTGGCAAATACAAGTCTATTTAAATGTTCATCAAAATAAGAATTTTCAATTGATGACGTAACGTAATTAAAAATCTGTTGCATGGATTCAACACCAGAGGGCATTCCAGTCCGTCACGTCATCAATTGAAAATTCTTATTTTGATGAACATTTAAATAGACTTATATTTGCCATGCATGAATTAGCTTGAAAACGATTGGAGTCCAATTGAAACTAGTAGCTGTATAGTTTATTAAATGTATTTTTTCTTAGTGTATGCCTGTGTCCTCTGTTTAATTTCATATTATCTTCAAATTCCTATATTTACTTTAATGCACAATTTCAATTCTTTAAATTTTATCAACCTTCTGTTATCGACACATGATTTTTACCATCTCTGCTGCTAAATTTACCAGTACTTTATTCCATTCCCTCTTTACGATTAAGATTACTATCCCTAGTATTTAATTATAATTATACCCTCTATTATTTTCCTCGTTTTTAGACTTTTCCCATATATAATATTTTAACCTCATTGTTAATTCAATGACCTAAATCACAGCAGTGCTCAGCCATTTCTGACTTGTCCCGAAAATTTGCTTAATAAATATATTTTGTGGAATATATTTTTTGTGGAGATGTCGTGTATTTGTTAAGATGACAATAAGCAGAAAGGAGATAAGAAAGAAACATGAACTTAAGATATAAGATGGAATTAATGCAATCAATATTGGTTGATGGTTGAACGTATAGATAGATGTTAAATGAAATAAGCGACCGGCTGCACAAAAGACAAATAAAATAGTTACAAGTTTCGAGGGCCAGTATCTGCTCTTCTTCGTTTTATTTAATGCAGTAACTACGATGTCATATTTTCGGTATAATTGAATGGTACCGTATACAACTAAAAACGAACCATTAAATTATGTGGAATGAACCAAATTTAACGAATAACATCCACTATCTGAAGGCGTTCAGGAAAATATAAGGAACTATTATGAAAGAACGCTGGTAGTAAATAAATGGATTTTATAATAATAAAATAATGTAGCATAATAATGAATGATTCGATAGAAAAGAAATTCATAATCAGAGGCGAGCCCAGGAATTTGGAGTTGGGAGAGAGAGGGTCTGGGGGTGGGGGGATTATGATGGTCCTAACAGTTCAAAGTGTTAGATTTCTTCCCTTTTCAGAGTAGTGGGAGAAAGGGTTGACAACCGTCACCAATATTTCCCTCGCTAATATCTGTTAGAAGAAGGATTTCATTTTTTTTTCTTATTTTATATTGATTTTTAGTCTATTGTCAAAAAACAAAAGAATTTAAGGATGAGACATCTCTACTAAATAATCTGTTAAATTGATAAAGGATTTGCAATACTGAGGCTTTTTTCAAAAATGGAAATTTTACAATGTTTGTATTCAGTAGATAATATAATTCAAATAAAAATAAGCGGAAACTTATCGTTTGTATTGTTTTGTGATTTAAAAACAAAATAAATAAATAAATTGATGAGCTTGAGTTACGTCCGTTCGAAGTTACGTCCGTGATCCCATAAGGGAATAAATAGTATTTTTGACCATACTTTCGAACAAGACGCAAGCGAGCATAAAGTAAAAAGTTTCTACTAAACAACAATGTATTAGGCACAATGGCAACATCGGATTGAACGGCAACTTCCCTCGGCAGTCGGCAATCGGCACGTGTCTTCAATGTTCCTCTGTTGACTTTGTGCTTGAGAAATTTTGTGCAACATGGCCCCTTAAACGTCCAATCGAAAAACCTAGTGAAGAATCACAGAAAAAGAGGCGACCAATTGATCTTGAAACGAAGTTGCCAGTTATAAAGCAGCATGAAGCTGATAAGTGAATGTGATCGCACATGACTTCGGATGGTCTCATAGTGACCACCATTTTGAAAATAAGGATAAAATTGTAGAAGTTGTGAAAGGATCTGCTTCCATTAAATCGACGGAAGAGACGAATCAACGACAAGGTTCCTACCAGCATAAATTTAAGGGCGACCATAATAATAAGAAACATTTAAAAATAATAATAAAAAAATGATATTAAGGAAAAATTTAAAAAAAATTAGGAAAATAAGAAAAAAAAAAAAAACCCCACGCGGACATTGAGAAAAAAGTAGATATACAGATTCGAATCGACAGCCTCCAGCTTATAAGTCCGCGAACTTACCCATCAAACTACAGCTGACAACTGAAATGAGATGGCTGCATTTCTAACATTTAAGCTAATAGAAGAAATCCAATGAAAATTTAATGCCAAAATCTCAACCACCTGGGACATTGGTCCCTGTAAATACCCCATTCCTACGATGTTTGGGTCTCTGAACACGATGGTAAAGTTCGTTTGTCGATCCGACTTCCTCTCGGGAGTTGTTAGAGGGGGGGGGGGTACAACGACAGCAATGCTACATATCTCGAACACGGGAGGGCGTTCGCCCCTGAAAATACCCCATTCCTACGATGTTTGGGCCTCTGAAAACTATGGTGAAGGAAATATTATGCAAAGAAATCTCAAGCCACAAGAAGTCAAAGTAGCCTAACTACTATAATAGACATTACGTTATCTTTGTAAATTCCTAGATAGTTTTTAAATACTCTTTTAAAATCAAAAGAAACATGATTACACCCTTTAAAGAAAGTATAAACTCACCCAAGTATTTCAAATACCTTTTTATTACATGATTTCTTTACTTCCAATTTTTTTTCTTAGTCTATTTAAAAGAAATTAATTCATGTACCATTTAAATATCTCAAACATTTTGAGTAGTTTTTAAATTAAAAAATAAAATCACTTTTCAACTGTAAAGAAAATATAAACTCGCTAAGAAATGTTTTGATTTTGACACCTGCAAAGTGATTGGAATATCCCAAATTTGCATAAAGAAAACTAACAGTGGCTAAACTATGTATTCCATTCATTTTCGTAGCAACATATGCCACTACTTTATCATGCCTTGTGAAAATTCCTTAACTGACAAAGAAATACGAAAAATTCATTTTCTACTTGGTCAAAAAAAAGTCAACAAGGCAAATAGCCTTAGAATTAAATCGTTCACAGATTGTTATTCAAAATATCATCAAGAAGGGTGATAGTTATGGAACTACAAAAAGACCAGGTAGATCCCCAAAACTCATGCCTCGGGACCACCGGAGAATTCAAGATCTTGCTGCGTCTTATGAGATGTCCACCCGTGAAATTGCTCGTGTGTTGCCAAAGACTGTGTCTCACCAAACTGTATGGAAAAGCTTAACGTCAAATAATCACATGAAGTTTGTAAAACTGAAAGCTAAACCCAAGCTCACTCCCACTCATCGTTCCAGCCGACTTGACTGGGCTAATAAAAACAATGAAATAGTATCAAAGGTGGAACGAATAGTTTTTTTTCTGTCTTGGCGGCCCTGACGGATATTCCGCATACTGGCATGATGTACGCACTCCGTCGAAGATAAGATTAAGCAGACAACAAGGTCGGGGTGGAGTGATGGTGTGGGCAGCATTTAGGGCAGGAGATAAGGCTTTAGTTAGGAGATATCAGAATCTTATGTACGACCATTTAATACCATTTAGTACCTCTTCTAGGAGGGCCAAATTGGCAATATCAACAAGACAATGCTCCTATACATGCGTCAAATCCACCAAAGCGGGGTTTAAAAAAGAGAAAATTGATGTCATTCCATGGCCCTCCCGTTCACCTGACCTAAACCCAATGGAAAACGTGTGGAGGTTTGATGGCAAACATTGTATATGGCCGAAACAAACAGTATTATCATTTGAATGAGCTGAAGGTTGCAATTTGGAATGCTTAGGATCAGATAAAGATGCCCGATTTGAAAAAATTAATTGGGACAATGCCTGACAGAATGATAGAAATTATAGAGAAGAAAGGAGGATCAACGCGTTATTAATTTCAATAATTTTCGAAATATTATGTTTTGAGTTTATATTTTCTTTACAGTTGAAAAGTAATCTTTATTTTTTTTAATTTAAAAACTACTCAAAATATTTGAAATGTTTAAATAGTTAAGTTAGTTGAAGTGTCCCTCTACAGGCCTGGACAGACCTTTGAGGCGCTGGAGGTCAGGCTCCCAGCGTTTCGTGACGAACGGGATGAAGTTGAGGTCGGGAGGTCAGCCCGACACCCGCCCGCCTTTAACTCCCGGGAAAGAAACCCAGTACCCATTCCATAGAGGGCTGGGTAGCCCCTAGGATCCATTTGGAGGTGAAAGGAGCATGGAAAAATCCCCGCCCTCCGCCGGGAATCGAATCGAGGCCGGGAATCGAACCCGCTCACCTCCAACCCGCAGCCAAGCGCCCTGACCACTCGGCTATGTTTAAATGGTACATGAATTTATTGCTGTTAAATAGAATACGAAAAAAAAGGAAAGTAAACAAATCCTGTAATAAAAAGTTATTTGAAATACAGTATACTCTCGATATCCCGAACGTCGATATCTCGAAAACCTTGATATGTCGAAAAAATTATTTTTCCCCTTGATATTATATATTCATGTAATCTCGACCTTGTTATCTCGAAAACTCGCTATCTTGAATTTTTTTTAGCGTCCCTTCGACTTCGAGATATCGAGAGTATACTTTACTTGGGTGAGTTTATACTTTCTTTACAGGGTGTACACTTTTCCTCATGCCAGAAATACTAGAGGAAAATCTTCACATAATCAGAAATTTCTGAAATCCAATACTAGATTATTACAACGTTTAAATAATTTCGCCAATTTGATAATTTTAATATATTTAAGATACGGCGATAATTGACTTTGTGTAGTAATCCTAAGAAATGAATCGTAGAAAAAAACTACAAATAAAAGTATGGAGGTTGCAAAGTAATCCTTTGTTTTCAATCAATGCATGAACTAGGATTGAATCTGGAAACTAGTGTTCCATGAAAAATTCCTAATTAAGTGACTTGAAGAACTTTTTCTCTACTGATACATATTTTGTAGCATCATATTTAATCATCATTCTTACAAAGGAAAATCAAAACATACTGTTTTTTGACGGGAATTTGAGGATTAATCTCAAAAGGGTGGTTCCGATTAATACACTTTCTATTATTTATGTAAATAGATTCAGTAATGATTGTAGAGAAATAATCTTCTTCTATAGATAAAATTCTAATATTTGGTTTTCCCCATAAGCAATGATGTGACCAATCTTTAATATTTGTATTTCTTACTAGCTGTACCCGGCCACATGTTGCTGTGGCTCAGTCTGGTTAAATGGAAAACAAAGAAAAGAGAAAGCACATGTTTCTGATATGTTTACTTGTGGGTATACAATATTTTTTGTTGTTCTGTTGTCTGTGCAGATAAAAAGATTGTCTGGTTTGCGGATTCTAGAACACGCAACATATAATTGTCCATGTGAGAATCAATCCGTGTATAGATGTAAATCGCACAATTCTAAAGATTGGCCCTAAGCTTTGTTGATGGTTGATGATTTGCCCTAAGCAAACGCAAAACGAATTGGGAATTGAATCTCTTAAATTGAAATGGTATATCAGTTGGCTTCATAGGAATGCGAGGAATGAGGACATTTTCACCTTTGAAAGGTCCTGTCAAGATTGTTGTTTCTACGTTGTTACTAATTAGACTATTTTTTTTACTGCAAGCCGCATGCCATTGCAAAGCAATTGGCTGGTCAATATTTCGCAACATGACAGGAGGGGTGATCAGAAACTAAGGTTACAAGGTCGATATTTCTGGAGTTTCTTCCGTTGTAGGGAAATTAGTAGAGTGCGGTAATTCTAATACATGCGGTTTCCAACTGTGCAGAGTTTCAGCCACCCGCCACCTACAGCGCTAGTGGTAGAGTGTTACTTAATCTTCTTACTTAATCTATGGTAAACACTACAGTGACTACAGAGTACAGTGCGGCCAACCACCAGCGTCCGCCATGTTGTTCCCAACTGCAGCACAAGTTTGTATAAGCCACAGAAGGGATTTTTCACATTTTAACTAAATTTTTTGATTCACAGTTGTTCTACTGCCTTTGATTGAATTTAATGTTAATTTGAGAAACACCGAAACATTTTTGTTTCAATTTTGCACCCTAAAAACACTAAAATATATATATAAAAAATAAAACAAACCTTATACGGTATTTTGTGAGCAAAGCCTCTAATTTTTTTTTTTTTTTTTTTTTTGCAAAAATTAAATACAAAATATGAGACATAAAATAAAAATCAATTTAAGAAAAAATAAAACAAACCTTATATTTTGTGAGCAAAACCTCTTATTTATTTATTTATTTATTTATTGTGTCATTTATAGTATTTTGTACGAGTGTCAATAAAAAAATATCAGTTATTTGTTATATAAGACAATAAAATAAAGTAAATATCTCTTTGATATTGTTGAATTTTAATAGGGGAAATGGTGGAAATAAATAAAGGCTTTGTATTGCTTATTATCATTATTTATTATAACAGATTTTTATAATTATTTTTATAGTTTATTTTTATATTTATAATTATATTTATAATTATTTTTATAATTTTTATTATAACAGAGAAGTAAATTTTTAGTTGTATATAAATCTATTGTTTAAATTAAAAATGTACTTATCTGTTATAAGTATTATACTTAATAAGTATTTATTTATACATATTTACACTTATTTAATAATAAGTAATTTATTATTAAGTATAAGTTATTATACTTAATAATAAATATAACTTCATGATAATAATCCTCCAAAAATTCTTTACTCTATAACAACGACAATATTTCGAATAATCTGATCAATTATTCTTCATAAGTTCGAAAAAGCAAGAAATAAAACTATTTCTTTCCTTGAACATAAAACAAACAATAATGTTTCTTATTTGTCATTTAATAATTGGTTTATTTATAATCTTATGTTTTTTGTCAATCATTTTAATAATTGAATTATATTATAAAAGTGTTTGAATTATATCATATCAAATTTAACTTTTATCAATTGCAATTTGGAATTGTAATTTAGAATTTGTTTGTTTTATGTTCAAGGAAATAAATAGTTTTATTTCTTCCTTTTTCGACCTGATGAAGATTAATAGATCAGATTATTCGAAAAATTGTTGTTATTATTGAGTAAAGAATTTTTAGAGGATTATTATCATGAAGTTACATTTATTAAATCGATTTGTTTGTTTATTGTTGTGTATATAGTTGTATTTAAATCTATTGTTTGTTCATTGTTGTATATATATTGTTAGATATTATAGTTTTATGTTAACTTATATTATAAGGAATGTAATTAGGTTACTTTTTAGTTAAATGATTAATTTTTTTTTTCTGAAATCCGTTTTTCTAAGACTTTATATCCCTTTATTATTTATTTCCACCATTTCCCCTATTAAAATTCAACAATATCAAAGAGATATTTACTTTATTTTATTGTCTTATATAACAAATAACTGATAGTATTGTGTACGAGTGTCAATAAAAAAAATATAAATGACACAAAAAATAAATAAATAAATAAATAAATAAGAAGTTTTGCTCACAAAATATAAGGTTTGTTTTATTTTTTCTTAAATTGATTTTTATTTATGTCTCATATTTTTTACTTAATTTTTGCAAAAAAAAAAAAAAAAATTAGAGGCTTTGCTCACAACATATAAGGTTTGTTTTATTTTTTATATATATATATATATTTTTTAGTGTTTTTAGGGTGCAAAATTGAAAGAAAAATGTTTCTGTGTTTCTCAAATTAACATTAAATTCAATCAAAGGCAGTAGAACCACTGTGAATCAAAAAATTTAGTTAAAATGTGAAAAATCCCTACTGTGGCCTATATAAACTTGTGCTGCAGTTGGGAACAACATGGCGGCGGAAGCGTTAGCCAATAGAAAAGAAGACCACCGTTGGCCACACTGTAGTCTCTAGTCACTGTAGTAAACACCAGCGACACGTTTGGAAAACTGGTCTCGCGAAGAAATCCGCGCCGTTATTCGATTTCCGCGCACGGTTATTCAGTGTGCGATTGCGCTAAGCAATCAGGAGGAAACGGCCAGGACTTTTCACAGAGGGCGTCATCTTCCTTCACGACAACGCGCGACCTCATACAGCCCAGAAGACCACCACGCTATTGAAGCAGTTTCGCTGGGACATCATCGACCACCCTCCCCTCAGCCCGGACAAGTGACTTTCATCTGTTTCTTCACTTGAAGGAGCACCTAGGAGCCGACGATTCGCTTTAGACGAGGAGGTGAAACACTTCACGACAACGTAACATACAAGGACAGGATTTTTACCGGAGGGAATATTCAAACTCATCCTACGAAGCGACAGCTGCCTAAACCGATATGGAGACTTTGTCGAAAAATAACCTAATATATGTACTATCAATCGGCTGTATTGGTTGTATGAAATAAAATGTAACGTTTTATTGAGACTTTGTAACCTTAGTTTCTGATCACCCCTCCTAATTGGCACGCCGATTTTCAATTGCAGTATGTGCGATGGCATCGTTGGCAGATGGAGTGAATTCAAAAATTCTGTTCGATAATGAACCGCTTCATCTGCTTCCACAAAAGTGTCGACGGACTTGTATGTGACTGCCTCGCTTTGAACAGATCAGATTCTGTTGAGAACAAAGCAGATCTAAAGCTGCAGAACGCGATCGGCGTGCTCGCAACCGTCCATCCTGAAGTCGGACGGCACGTATTTGAGCCATTCTTTGTCTGTTTCGCTCATTCGCTGATGCCCGTTCTTCCTCAGTTTGATTTTCAATTACTCGTTGCACTGCATCTGCTTCGTGAGTACGACGTTCTAAGTTTGATCTTCTGAAAGGCATTATTTTGATGAACTTAAGCAGATCGATTGCACTGAAAAAGAAGAAAGAAAGTTATAACAAAAACATAGAAAATTGCAAAGCATTAAAAAAGGAAAAAAACACGAACTAAAAAACAAAGAAAATAAAAATACTAACGAAATATTTCAATTCAAACGCAGACCAATCGACACAGCTCAATTCCAATGCAATGAGAAACCAAGTATTTCAATCCGCTAGAACAAATCACTCCGAAGAAGTCAATTTCACGATATAATTTGAATTCAAATGAAAATCAATCGACACAGCTCAATTTCACCGCCAATTGCACTGAAACATAAGAAAAACAGTTAAAAAAACAAAATGAAAAACAATAAAAAAAAAAAAAAAAAAAAAAACTGTACTCACGAAACGACACAGCTCATTTCCAACGCAATGTCACACGAAATAATTAAATCAAAATGAAAATAAATTGAAATCTATGAAAATTCAATTTAACAATGCAATTGGAAACATTTAAAATGCTAAGTGACAGCAGCTGTCAAGAAGCACACTATCCGGCATGAGCAATGTTTTATTATTGCGTGTGTTGCTTTTAAGTCCAACAGATGGCGCTGTTTTTCAAAAAAAGCATGTTTTTACCTGTCACAGGTGTGACATCTATATAATAGGTACATAAAAACACGCGCGAATTCGAATGCAACATTGTGTCAAAATTTCAAGATTTAACATCTGTTCAACACATGATCTTCCCTTCCTGAATCCTCCCTGGTAGTCACCTAATTGTGGGTCTAGTTGGGCCTCTAATCTGTTTTGTAATGCTTTGGATAAGATTTTGTATGTTACCAAAGGAGTGAAATTCCTCTATAATTGTTGGCATCAGTTTTATCTCCTTTTTTGTGTATAGGATGGATCACAGCTGTTTTCCAATCTTCCGGTATTTCCTCCGTTTCCCAGATATTTTGTATTAATTTACGTAGGCTTTTGACGTTTTTGGTATCTACGTTTTTCCACATTTCTGCTATAATAGAATCCTCTCCTGGGGCTTTATCGTTTTTAGTTCTCTAATAATCTGATGGATTTCGGTGGCTTGGAATTTTCAAATTTATATTTCGGATTTTGTTTAGGGAATTTTGTTTTCGGTTCTTCACAGTTTAATAGTTTTTCGAAGTATATTGCCAGTATTTTGCAGTTTTCTTGGTTATTCAGGGCTATCCTTCCTTCTTCGTTTTTGAAACATAAGTTTGGTGGTTGATATCCTTGAAGGTTTTGCTTAAAGGCTTTATAGAATGTTCTTGTGTTGTTCTTTTTAAAGTCTTCATCTATTTGTTGTAGTTGGTTCTTGTCAAAATTTCTCTTGTTTGTTCTTATTGTTTTTGCTGTTCGTGCTCTCTGTTCTTTGAATATGATATAGTCTTCGTTATTTTTTGGTTGAGTGCTATTTTTTCCAGGTTTTCATCCTAAGTTCAAGGGCCTCTTCGCACTGTTCATTCCACCATCTGTGTTTTCTTTGTCTCTTGAGTGGAGCTATTTCCATTGACGTCTTGACTATTTTCGTTTTGATTTCCTCCCATTCATCTGATTTTATATCTAGTTTTTCCTGGAATTCTTGTTTTTTTAGCTTTAGTGTTTCTGTGATGATCCTCTGTATTTTAAAATCTTTGTTCAGTGTCTTTTTTTGAGGGATAAATTTCAGTTTCAGTGTTGTGAGGTAATGGTCCGTTTCTATGTTTGCACCTTTTCGAACTTTTACATTCATAATTTCTTTCTGGTTATTGAAAGAGATGGCGACGTGATCAATCTGGAATTCTCCCAAGCTGTGGTTTGGTGATTTCCATGTTTTTTTGTTTTCTGGGTAGATGTCTAAAATTTGTTGACATTAATTTAAGGTTGAAAACCCTGTACAATTCTCTCCATTTTTGATGGTTCTTTTGTGTGCGGGGTATTCTTCTACTGTCTTTTTGTATTTTCTTTCATTTCCAATCTGCGCATTGAAGTCGCCTAGTAGGATCTTAATATTTTTTCTTGGGATCTTTGAGAGTTCATGTTCCAGGGACTCCCAGTAGTTTCCACTTTTTCGCGGTTCCTTTTGTTGTCCTCATTAATGGGAGCGTGATCGTTTATTAGGGTATATGTCTTATTTGCATATCGTAGTGTCATGATTGCGAGTCTTTCATTTGGTGAGTAGAAGTTTGTAACAGAATTGATTATCTTCCTGTTCACGACAAATTCGTTTCCTAGGTGTGGTATACCCTTTCCCATTGGGTTTAGGCCTCTTTTACCCTTGAAGATCCAATACCCTTCGATTCCATTATATTTTCGTCTGTGAATCTCGTTTCTTGGAGGGCCAGGATTCGGATCTCTTATTCATCTAGTGCTTTGATTAGTTGCTTTAGTTTTCCTGTTTTTAACAGTGAGTTTATATTCAGTGTTCCAAAGAAGCATGGTTTTTTGGTTTTGAGCTTCAATGTTGGTGTTTCCTGTGACTTTGGTTGGTTGCATGTTGTTTCGGGCTCTCCAGAATGCGATGGCCCGATTGCGCCGCCCTTTGCGACGGAGGATTCCCTGTTTAAGGTACCTCATGGAGTAGTTCTATCTAGAGAAATTTTCATCATGCGTTATTTGAGAATTGTGTTGGGGGAAGGATTAGTATCCATTCCGAGGTTAAAACTGCGATTGTAAGTCCCAGAGTGATAGTTCATCCGCTCCTAACATGGAGACAGCCGATGTTTGCAGCCATTCACTATGAATCAGACGCTGCTCTCATGTTTTGGTCACCCCCGGGTATTTCATTTCCTCGGTACCACCCATATCTGGGAGGCTTTCCCCTATCCGCCAACTGGGGAAACATAATATCGCACTTACAGCTCCCTGTAGAAACTCTATTTCCTTATTGTTAACCCCAAAAAACAGGTCGCAAAACTATGTACCTCAAGGAGTTGTTTATGCTCTTCCGTGTAAGTACAACCCATGTTTTTATTTGGGAGAGACCGGTCCCCCCCCCTTCCTGACCGGATAGCGGAACACCGCACAGCTTTTAGAGTGCATAATAACGATTATTTAACTGTTGTACGCCCCCATGCGGATATCTCGAAAACTATTAACCGGAGATGAAAATGAATATCAAATTCGGACTCAGCGTTAAAAACTTCATGAAGTGACCCATAAACCAATATCAAATTCAGAGTATCACTTCGCGCCGTTCCCTTGTCAGTAACAAAAACATTCTGAAACTACTACAAAATGTCGTTTCGTTATAACTGAACCAATTTTGAATAATGATTTTCAATGTTTCGAGCCACAATCCAACCTCCCCCCGCAAAAAAAAAACAACAACAAACAACAAACAAAAAAAAAACCTACTTTCCAAAAAAAAAAGTCAAGTTTGTTATGGATAGGCAATGTAATTAAGATAAAATATATAACTATCTAAATTAACTTGTCAAAAAAAAATTCATGTAAATGCAGACATGGCTTGTATTACAATTGACAAATATAATACTAAGTCAAAGGCTTTCCTATTTGTGTTTTAAATGTTATTATAGATTATTATGTTTTTCTAAATATTAGCAGAGTCTATACTGTATATATATATATATATTTAGAACAACCTTAGGAGATAGTGGGCCAAATTTATATGTATATATATATAAATTTGACCCATTATCTCGTAAGGTTGTTCTACTGCTCCAGCTCCAATTCATGTGAGAATAATAAAAGTTGAAATCAGACATCATATATATATTTTGTATATACTGTATTATATATTGTATATATTTCAGTATATATTTCGTAATATGTAATATTATCTAAATTATTTTTTTGTATTTTATACTTATTAAATATATTTTACATATTTTGTAAATATTATTATTTTGTATACATATATTTGATTTATACGAAGAATTAATATTATGTATGTAATTTTATATAGTATTAGAGATTACTAATTGAATTATTACAATAAGAATTTTTAAGCCTTTTAGGATCCTGTAACAATAGCTACTTCGACCTTTTGCCTCTCATCAAGACAGGCTATTTATTATGAAAGATTTAGTAGCGTAGAAGGGAATGGAGAAGGCTAATTATTTTATGTTCACTGAATTATCTTTTTCTCTTAGGCTTTAAAGTAATGGATTATTTCCTTACCTTTCATCTAGAACTGAATAAACATTTAATTATATAAATTAAATTAATGAAAATAAATTTAAGATTTACTCTGAATAATATTTTCAACTAAATTTTATTGATTTTTTTGTTAAGAGATATATTTTTCTATTAAAATTCGTAAATTCTGCTATTAAGAATTACAGAAATAAAGGTTGCAATGCTAATGTTGGTTATAGTCTAACTACTTTCCTTAAAGTAAATTTTAATATAGTTCATAATTTATCTCTCACTTTTACTGGCACTTTTAAGTTACATTACTTACAATTTCAAATTAAAGAATAACAAAAACTCATTTTTACTTGGTTTTGAAACATTAATAGTTTATTACAATAAAAGTCACATAACACATTAGTAAGATATAATAACATTTACATCGGAAATACTGATACAAAAGTTATATTTGTACATAAAAATACTATACAAAGATGCAGTGTAGCTGACATCAGTAAATTAAAACGATTTTCTGTAACTGCGGATTCTGTTTTATGGTTAAAAAAACGTATTGAAGTTAAATATAATAAAACAGTGCTGTCCCTCAATAGTCAGTCTCTTCAATCGTTGTTCTAATTTTAGTCGATAAATATTAAAAGTCTTTATCAATTATTACTATGAGTACTTCAACAACAATCATTAATAAACGTTCATTCAATTAATAAATATGCGGAAACATAAATATAAAATAATAATTCAGTTCGTTTTAATTTGATGAATTTCTTTGCTATTTTACTGCTAGCGGTAGAACAGTAAAATGTCAATTCGTTGTCGAACATCGTTTACGATCTATCTCGTGTTGAATAAAGGAAACCCTTTTTAGGTTGGATGGATGTTAGCTTTCGATTTTGTTGGCTGCTTCGACGATATTCATCAGCTCTGTTCTCCTGAAGGAACAAGTGCTAAACACACGCACACAGGTTTCTGCATTCGTTAACGAACCTAAATCAGCAGCTTGTTTGTATCGATAGAAGACAGAACCAGGACTGAAGGAAGTAGCATTGAAATTCCTAAACAGAAAAAGAAAAAAAAAAACACTTTAAAGCTTAAATATTTGTAATAGAATAAGATAAATACTTAGTTAATTAGTTTCAAAAACCAAAGTTACTAAATAAATTAATGATAAACAGTTTAGTCCAAAAGTAAAGTTTGATCAATTTATAAATGAAAGTTGGAAATTATTATGCCACAGGCGGTTCTTCAGTCTCGCTGCAGATCGGTTACAAGGAAATGTTGGAAAAAAATAAAATAGATAAATAGATGTTTTTTTATTAATATTGTTATGGTCCACAGAACTGACTTTTATCAGTTTTATTAATTTTGTACTGAATAATAAAGGAAAGCCTCCGATTAAATCAAAGCTAGACGATTAAAACTTAAAACTAACGAAGTAAAGAGTAGAATTAAGAATTTTTCTAAACAAAGAAAAAGAAAAATGCCAATTAATGTAAACAGTTGTAGCCCATTGGCATGGTCCAGGAATGAGATTAAATGAATATTATCTCTATTCTTACTGGTAAAACTATGTTAATGAAACTAAATTGGCAATGGCTGCCTCGCTTAAATGATCTATTGGTTATAATCAGCTTGATGAGAAATACTTACTTGAAAACTTCGATGATACTCAGTTGAACATCACCGAATTGGCTTCTATCTTTCATGGAATGTAACTCACAAATGATGCGAGGAACGCAGAACTGGTCGTCATTATTCGACATGAAATCGAAGATCTTCTCAATGTCCTTTTCACTGATTTTGGTTCTTTCTATCATCAGAGATTCTTCCGCTTCTCTCTTGCGGCGTCCAAAGAAACCTCCTCCAACTCCTCCAATTGGTCCAATTCCACCTGGTCCAATTCCACCTGGCCTTCCCATTCCACCTCGACCGTAGGCACCCATCAGAGCTACTCCAGCGATGATTTTGGCAATGATGATGGCTAATAAAAAAATGGCATTGAAATATTAGATATTAGCACTGTTTAGCTCTAATTGTAAATGTGGATTGTATTAGTTCAATTCAGTGTTTTATTTGATCTGATTATGCGCAAAGATACCCAGTGATTTCGCAATAAAAAAAAAAACCCATTAAGAAACTATCTAAGAGGCTTGTGTTTTTACTGTGAAATTCTATACTTTTTATGTGTTGACTGATTAAGGAGACGGAACGCGATAATATATTATAAATATTACATTAAAAATATATTGTTAAAAGGGATCCGGGAAGAAAAAAAAAAATTGGAAACAGTTGGTTAAATGATTTATGGTAGGGGGTCATGGAAAAAATAACTTGTTAATATCTTTGAGATTAAATTTTAACGAAAATTTTTTTTTTTTTACTTTTAAATCTTAAGAATTTTTTTTTTAACCTTAACAACGATCAGTAAAAAACGAATGATATATTTTTTGATTGGAATTACCTTTAACAGCGATGGCTGCTCCTATAGCTATCCCCACAAGTCCTTCTGTTTCATGGATCTGAGGCAGAAATACGGCGAGAAGCACCAAAGTGGATATGAAGATTTTGGAATTCATTTTCCTGATGTAAATCGCCTAGAAACTTAAAAATAAAATAAAATAAATCAATTACATTCAAAAAAAGAACAATATTTTTTTTCCTAGTTTTGTGCAAAACTTTTTACAAGATACTTTTTTTGCAAAAGGGATACCTTTCCAATGTATTAAATTAAATCCAAGTGCTTTCGTTGCGAGTGACTAAGTATCCGTTAGAGAGACTCGTGTGATGCTTTGAGGATGATGCTGGCAGATGCTTTTCTGAAGGAAAGTGAAAGGTTTATATACTATTCTACTGTCACGTGTTGGCTACCCTGAGGGAAAGGAGTGCCTGTGGGTAGAGTAGGGATGGTTGTGGGAGCATATCATACAAAAACCCCGACTGACGATTGGGTCACCCACACCAAGTTGACCTACTTTGTTTCGACGAATCAGCATAAAAGACAAACAGTAATTGTGACATCTTCGTAGTGGTTTTTTATTTATTTTATTTTATTTTTTTATTTCTGAATGTCGCTCGGTATTTTATTAAGTTTATTAAAATATCCGTAAGTCTTTACGTAGTAAAGTTACAGTTTGTACAAAGAGAATGACGACTGAAAACAAGGTTACGACGCTGAAATGTTTTTATTGGTCAAATATTAACTATGGTTTTTCACTTTTAATAAAGACTCAGGCTGACAAGAATATAATGATATTCAAAAGAACGGTTTCATCTGTAGAATCTTGTGAACTTAAAAGAAATCTTACACAAATATAATGATATAAGAAATCCTAAGAATCTGCTATGTATTTGATACCTTAGCTTTGGAGAATGAAAAGTTGAGTATGAAAACTATTTGAACTCTCACAAGAACTGACAATAAAGTTAATACTTAAATTTACTTAAAGTAAATACATTATAAACTTTCTTTTAGAAATATATTTAATATGGGATTCTTAAGACAGAGTCCAGAAAAATAGCTGATTTAAGATAAAGCAAATAAAATACTTTTATTTATTTCTTTATTATTTTTCTTTCTTTCTTTACTTTATTTTACAAGAAAGTGAAAGTTTTTTAAGTGTTCTATTAATTTAAATAGCGATGTTAATGGAATACAATTTTTGAACATTATAGTATTCGAATAAATTTCTTTTATTCCAAACACGAAGAGACTTGGTTATAGGAATCATAGTTATTTTGGAATTTACATGAAACTGTATAAGAATGTAGACATATATTTTTATTTCATTTGTCTATTTTATTTGTGGATATTGTGAGACGTATTAATCTTTTAGATTCAGAACCGTCTACTGAAACAGAAACTGTTCTAGTTAATCATCACTAAGCGAAGAATCCAAAAACAATTCTTGAAAGTAAACAATGAACTTCTTAGAAATTAGCTTTCTTTTTTTTTTTTTTTAATATTTAACATTGCCCCGTAAGTGTGTCTTGAGTTTCTTTCCTTGTGGGGGGTGGCTTTGCTCCCCTTACTTTCCCCTTCGAGGTTGTGACGAGGAATTCATTTCTCAGCAATGAGGCACTCAATATGTTATAATATTCGACTTGTAAAACCGTTTGAATAGCTTAATTGCTTTTGGAGAAAGACAGAATACATACTGAATAAATATTGTCAGTGAAAAGAAGGCCAATAACGTTGTCCCATATTCATATCCATGGCTTTGACTTACAGAGAACACAAGAAATGAATAGACAAGAAAGTTGTAAATGTTGTTCCCATTGACCAGTGTTACAGAAGAAGCCTTCGTTAGAAAAAAAAAATACCAAAATTAATTTTCATGGATTGCTCTGAAAAATAGTAAACTTTAAACTATAAAGTATGTTATGACAGTTATACTATGTGATATATTCATTATTTTATAATTGTTCTGTTTAGTTTACTTATTAATCTAGCATTTACTGTTCAGTACCTTTTACGTCAAAGATGGTGTATTGAAATTTAATGTGCATCACACGGTAACATAGAAGTTTATTTTCTATTTTCGTATGTTACGAAAGACCCTTCTGTAAAATTTCAATCTGTTTTTTTTCTTAAAGGCAAGCTGCGATATTTTTATTTACCCTTAAGATGGATTTATCCATGTTCTATCTAACAGTAGAGTTTCAATAAATTTTGCTTACTAAATCAAACCTTTCACTGAGATCAAATTGATTCGTTTACATGCAGATTACACTGCAGATCAAATTGAGATCAAATTGATTTGATTACACTGAGATCAAATTGATTCCTTTACATGCAGATGATGAGAGATCACGTGGGTTATGAGGAGGTTGAAGAGGTCCAGATCTTCTCCAAATTTGCCAGAAGAAATAATTTTTAAATTTATGATTATCCGAGTTTCTAACATTCTTTTTTTTTTTAGGAACATGTTATATATCATGTAATTCAACATAGAATAGAAATGTACAGTAAATATTTCTTTTAGGAACGCTGAGGACTTTCGCTTCCCAAAAATAAAAAAGAAAATATATGCAAGTCTTAATCTCAAAAAAATGCCTTCTGAAGTAAAACAAGCTTTATTGTTTAAATTTGTTATTAAATTTCAAGGGAGTCACTTAGAATTTAGTAACTAATTGCATTTTTAATTCAACAACAATAATGTTATTCTAAAAAAAAAAAATACGATATTAAGATAATTTTTCTGCAACATTTTCTTCGTCTGTGTGTCCTCAAATCTTGATGATTATTTGTTTGTTTGTCTTTTTTTTTTTTTGTAAATGAGACGTATTCAGCAATGTTTTCTTGTTGATCGCGCTCTGAAATGATATTATTGTGAACCAGAATTAAATCATAACAATAAGTGAGACCAAATTATTTACAAGTGACATCCTGGAACAGCTGTTTCACGCTCATTGGCGATCATCAGTCAGGAGAAGTCACAGTAATTAACAAGGTCTCGCTACTGAGGCTAGTATGAACAATACATCGGAAGCGCAGTGGTGCCTCAAAGGAAAAAATACACAATGAAAAACTCACCAATGAAAAAAATTGGTTCCAGGATGTCACTTGTAAATAATTTGGTCTCACCCATCGTTATTATTTATAATTCAAATGCGCAGTTTGAATTTGTATGCTTTAAAAAAATTCACTGAGGCCTGCGCACTGCTGGCACATGAATTTTCTCACTAATTTTTCATTGGTGAGTTTTTCAATATGTATTTTTTCCTTTGAGACACCACTGCGCTTCCGAAGAATTAAATCAATTGAATGCAGCCTTTTAATTAAAGGTGAGTTTTACGACTTGAATGAATATTACAAATATCGAATGGAATTCTCAATTACAAACATTCTAAGCTTTCCTTGAATTGATTTATTAAAAATAACAATGATAGCTATTAAATACCACTGAATCTAATCCTATCAAGAAAGTAGCAAGAGTTACTCTCGGATCTAAATACAGAATTTTGTTCAAAAGATTTTTAATTTGATATCCAAACATTACGTGACTGGGTTTGCTTAAATGATAAAATGTTTATTTCTTAAAGCTTTTGTTATTCACTAATTCCAGTAAAACAAAGAGAAAGTTTCTGAAGGAATTTCAATCCTGTTTTCCTTAAAAGGTTGTTCCTTAAAACTTCCTTTTGTTGAATTTATTTCTTAAAGTCGTAAAAACAATATAAACAAAAAGTTTTCCTTCTGTCATCGTCGATTCTTCCAGTGCAAATTTCTCAACACAGAAGTAAACGGAAAAGTTTTCAAATAGAAAAGTAGGAAATCCTTTGCCAGAAAATGTTCATTCTGTTTCATGACGATACATTATTGGTTCAAAAGTAATAAAGTAAAACAATACACATGCACACAGAACGACTGACTTTATGAACCTCACTTTCCGTGGCAAAGAATATTAAAAATACATTTATTTGAATCAGTATCTTAACTTATGTTCTCTTATTGAATCTGGAAATGAAAGAAATCCAGAATTTTGCGCTTTTTTTTGTTGTTTTTCTTTTGGTTGGCGAGCCATTGCTCTGTCCCGTTCCCACTACTCCTACATGATCCACAAAAAAAAAAAAAAAAGAAAAAAAAAAGCACTCATTTTTTTTGTTTTGTTTGTTTTTGAATGGCGAGGTAATACTGCTAATCGTTTAAAATAAGATCCTCTTATACAATCGAAGAGCAAATTGTTTTAAACTTATATTTCCTTAAGATACTTTTTCTTTAAAGACTTCAATTCCTAATAACCAAAGATTCCGAGATAAGTTTTTGGGTACTTATTTCTTTTTTTTTTTTTTTTCGAAGTCAAAAACTCAAAACAGTTGTACATCAACCTATTCAGAATATTTGTATATATTTTTACATCTTCAACAACTATATTAAGTTACTCAACTTAGTTCTTCCTTTCCAAAAAGGAACTTCACCGATTGGCATTTATTTTCATATAATTTTACAACTACAATAAAACCCTGTTATTGCGCTCTTCAAGGGACTGAGACAAAAAGCGTAATAAGCGGGACAGCGCTATATCGAGGTTTTACTGTACAATAGAAAACAGTCCAGGGACCGTACAAAAGGAGCGTAAAGAACGGGATAGCGCTGTAAGCGGGAGCGCTAAATCGAGGTTTTACTGTATGTTGCGCTACAGTAGAGGAAGAGATTCTTCAGACTAAATCTTCTATTAAAAATTAAAACAGATAGATTTGTTCTTTTCTTTTCTTTTCTTCAAAACAAACTGAAATAAATTAAAACTATTATGACTATATACGACAAACGATATTGCTAAAAATCATAGGCGTACCCAGATTTTGGAATAAGAGGTGCTATGATGGTCGTTCGACCAAAAAAAAGTCCTTTTTCCGAATGGGCGGGAGTTACAAACAAAGCGAGGAAGTTTGGATCCAAAACAAAAAAGTACAAAATCCTAGGGTTTTCCCCTCTTTTGGGATGCAAAGAGAAGGGTGGGAGTTTACAACCTCTTCCAACCCCGCCGTCAGTAGGTTTATTCAAAAAATCGGGATCTGTATAAATGTTATGGATTTTCAGATTCAAACATAATTTTTATTTTTCAATTTTAGTAATGAAATAAAAGTCACAAGTTGCTATTTCATGAAAGTTTCATTAAAATCACAATAATGCTTTAACATTGTATGATAAACATTTTTTTCTCTAAAAATGATCAGGACCTATGAATGTGACTTTAAAAAATGTTTTATTTATAAACAC
The DNA here is from genome assembly GCA_023159025.1 of Thereuonema tuberculata. Classification (NCBI taxonomy): domain Eukaryota; kingdom Metazoa; phylum Arthropoda; class Chilopoda; order Scutigeromorpha; family Scutigeridae; genus Thereuonema; species Thereuonema tuberculata. The sequence goes on from JAFIDM010012231.1 coordinate 91,472,190, forward strand.
ATTTCTTTTTTTAAAGTTACATTTGTCATGATCATTTTTAGCTTAAAATTCAAAAGGAAACAAAAAATTATAAAGCTTTTGATTGTAATTCTCAAACTAATTCCATCTGTAAAGTAATAAAATAGAACAAAACATGTAATATTGTGTTTCGGAAATTAATCTTAATATTTTTATTAAATGACATTGAAAGTTTATTAAATGAAATTCGTATTATTTTAAGTAATGCCAATCTTTTTATTACAATTCTCCTATCTTTTTTTTAAAAATTCTTTTAACTAGTTTAAGAAAATTACAAATATTATTTAGTTAATTCTTTTCCTTAATAAATTGCTAAGTTCGTTCCAGAATTCAGTTTATTTCATTTGGCAACTTTAGCTTGAATTTAATAAATTTCCTTCTCGATTTCCTTGATTTTCCCGAATATTTCTGGACGATTTCTATCGGTATTGGCTCTGAACAGGCAGGTAGCCAGGGGGAGAGGTCCGGAACCCCCCTTTCCCTTTCAGGAAAGAAAAAGGAAAAGAAAAGAAGCTGCTGACATAAAGTTTCCCTTTTCTGAAGAATCATCCAGACCAAATTCCATTCCAAATGTAATTCCACAGAGAGATCAGCCTTTCCATCTCGTATTATATCAATTTTAGATGCTTCTGACACGAACTTCTACCTAAATATCCTATGTTTACTGTGTGTGTTAGCATCCTCACCGGTCTCTAAATGTGAAACTGAGAGTTTATCCTCAAGAGAATAAAACGAATGAATACGAAACGGTGAACTACTTTGGCACTGATGAGTACTGTATACTTCATCCTATATGTTATATCAGTGGCGTATATAGAATATATTTTCGGGGGGCCCAAGATTAATATAATTAAGTAGACACCCCACGGAAACCTATCTTTTCAACCAAAAAAAAACAAAAAACAATGAAACCTATCTATTCAACCAAAAAAAAAAAAAAAAAACGTTGGGAGGACATATCTTCATTATTTCGGGGAGAAGGGGCCCGCGCCCCCTCGCCCCCCCCCCTTATATACGCCCCTGTGTTACATAGCAGAGGATGTATTAAATGTAATGTCACCAGAGAACAAAAGAAAAACTATCAGTAATTTGTAAATAAATTTGTAACTATATAATTTGTAAATAAATACATAAAACAATAATATGTAAATATTTAAATACTACATAAAATAATAAAACTTGGAATTTATTACATCAATCAATCGATAACCTGTTAAATTGTTCAAATGTATTTGGGTAAATGATGAACTTCCAAGAACCTACTCTCATGGATTTTACTATTAAGATCATTTTTATTTTTAAAATTTCATCTGAAGAAAGCAAAGTCATATAAAACTAATGTAATGGACCTCCTCTTAACAAAATCTTGGCTATGTCCTTGTTCTGAGCCATAATTGCTATTCAAAGTTTTTAAAGCAATTTCAGTTTTTCTATTTTGGTTCTCTTGCAAATAGCTGACTCTTGCAAATGTATTCTAAACAAAAAATGGTTAAATACGTCAGCATTATCCTTTCCTAAAAATCTCTCCCCCTCTTTTTTTTATTTTAATTTCGTTTATTAAAGAATTTTCGAATTCTTGCCTTTTCTTTCATTAATTTATGCATTGAATTTAGTATTCTTACTTTTATCTTAATATTTCATACTCTACTTTATACTGAATAGTTATTCTGGGTTAACGAAATGCATTAATATTTAGGTGAAGGTCATCTGTGTCAATTGTCAAACAGAGACGAGCTTTCCTATGTTTTACTGCATTATGTGCAATCTTTTTCTCAGAATCATAAATCCTTTTCGTTTGTTATTGCAAATTTTCTTTTTAACAAATTTCAAAGACACGAGGCTTCCATCTTGACATACTTAGGTTGAATAAGAAAGTAAAGAAATTTCAGAAATTGTGAAAAAAAAAAAAGTTTAGTTCCTTCTTCAAATATATATTAATAATGTGCATAAAAGATAAGCAAAACAAAACAAAAAAAGCTAAAAACGACAGAGAGAGTGAAAGAGATTTTCAAAACGTTTAGAATTAACATAGAGATTGCGTTGGCTAAAAACACATAAGAAATTTTTTTTAACAGGCTACATGTAGTTTGATCATTCGTTAAAGTAGAACGTTATTTATTACAGGTAGGATTACGATTTTAATATTTAGTAAAACATTTCTATTTAACTGTTTTACATTGTTAGGTTAACCACTATTATTAAAGATAGATTTTTATTTTTTTACAGTTAACGCTCACTTTTTTTTTCTTTACTTTTTTTTTAAATTTTAGTTTTAAAATCAATATTTACGTTTTAAAATGATACCTTGAAATGAAATGTGATGAGCTGTTACATTTCATTCCAAAGGAAACAAAATTTTAAAACTTTTCACAAATGAAAACTTCGTATTGGAATGACTTTAAACAACTTTCGATAACATTTTGATTAAGAGATGACCCAGACAACGAGACTGTAGCCTCTACATTTGCTGATTGGATCTGAATCAATGGATTTTTGTTGTAAAGTCAAGATACAAATGAAATCTCAACTTGATATTAAACCATTTTCATTCTTTATTTCAGTAATAAATAAATAAATTATTTATCCGAAATTGCATAACTTCGTATCACAGTTAGATTATGAGACAGAACCCGAAATTCCTCTGTGGGTGAAAAGAAAATCATCAAGTAACGAACACACAAAGCAGTGAAAGATTATTTTGACTCTTTAGATGTAAATATATTTGTAAGAACTCGATCATTTACATTAAATTTTAAAGTAACTTATTAACAGAAATAGCCTTTTTAATTAATTTTAAGAAAAAGTATTTATGATTATTTATTAACAAATAATTTTTAATAATTTAAAAATGCTGTTAGAATTATTTGATTTGCAACATTTAATTTTTTTTTTTAGCTCTTAATCTTTTATTTAAATAGTATTTGCCTTTCATTTTTGGAATATCGACATGAGTTACATCGTAACTAAGAAATTAATTAGTTTTAAAAATTGCAGTTTTTAAAAAAGTAATTTACTACTTCATCTTTAGTACTTTTCTACTATTTTTTATATTTGTAGATGCTACTTCGTTTCATTTCTTGATAGCCATAAAATCCACGGGAGTAAAATAATCAATTGAAGATCTTACCAAATACTTTTTTAGAATATCTAAATTTTTTTTTCGTTTTTTTTATTTTATTAAAACAATCATAAAAACATAATATATAAATAATAATAATAAATAATATAAATAATAATATACATAAATAATATATATATATAAATCGCAGTTCTGCTAATTTGGAAAATTTGATGCAGTCACTTAGTTTTTCTTCCCTAAACCAAGAGCTAATCCTTCTTTTACGGTAAGAGACCCCATTTCAACAAGAGTTATTTGCTTGAAATATTCTATACCTCTTCAAAATTATATTTCAGATTAACTTACCGAATATTTGTTTTTTATTTACTGACTTTCAGAGTACAAAAGCTTTCTTAAATGTGGGATTTCAGATTTTTGCAAATACCAATTTACAAATACATTAAAAATCAATTTTCTGTGTCTGGGTTGAAGAAGATTTAAAAAAGTTTTTGGTGCAGTGAAAATGCTCTTTTTGATCGAAAAATCTAGATATTTTTTTTTTGTATATTTTAAAGCTTTTTATAATTTATATTTAAATAACTTAAACATATTTAAGTTACTTATAATTGTAATGTAAAAATTAAATGAGGTTCCATTTTTCGAAAACCCTTATCAGCATTTGATCTGTCACTATATCTCGTTTTTTTCTTATCTTTAATTCTTAAACTTTTATTGTTAATGATTGCAGCTTTTTGGTAGAGGTTCTATTTTTATTTAATCATTTTCTGACCATGCTAAGTATAGATTACATTTGTACATATAAAGTCAATATTCAGTTTTTATTATCTATTGTTTGACGTGTATCAATAATTATTCTAATCACTGAATTAGTTATTTTGAAATTATAATTTAAAGCTTGTTTAACTATTGAAATTTTCCATTGGAATAATTTCAAGGCTTCGATGTTATTTTTAGCAACGGCTTCTTCGTCTTCCTTTTGTTCTTTTCCCTGAGATGTCATCTCTTGACAAAACTGAACTACTTTCTCCATTGAAAGTGAAAGGAGGCAGGTTTACGCTCTAGTAATTTGATTGGATTGAGGTCAATACAAGTGGCCTTCGACAAATGCTACAGGTGAAAAAGAACCCCTGGTTCAAGGACACCTTTTCAATTTCTCATAAAAATGTAAAAAAATTCAGTTTTTCAAATAATAAATTTATATGTATTTTAACCAAATGTGTAGACGATTGATTGAGTAGAAGTGATTTATATTGAGAACAATTCGAAATAATCACTTCAAAAAAGTATTCTTTTCAGGATTTTTTTTGGTTTTATTTAGGAAATTGAAAAATTAAGCTTATTTCTTGGAATATTTGATTTCAAAATAACAAATTGAAAAAAAAAATCAACTTTTTTTAATATTTCTTAACTGCTGTACAATGTAATTCATTACAATTACCCCATAATTGTAACGAGATATAGTGACAGATCAAGTTACTAAATATAAGGTATGTAATAATAATAATAAAAAGAATACAGGGCCGATGAACAGAACCCTTTCCCGCACTTTTTGAAGCCTCGCAGAATAAAAAAATAAAATAAAAAAAAACAAACTAAAAATAAAATAATTTGGAGAAAAAAATAAATATAAAAGTGTAAAAATAAATAGCATTTTTGTCAAATTAACAGTAATAAAAACAAAAAATTAAAAAAATAATTGACGATTTAAGAAAATTAGAAATTACAATATATTTTAAGATGGGCCCCACAACAGTGAACTTGCCGGGACTTCGCAAATGCTAGCTGCAACTCTGTATAAAATTAAGGATTTTTCTTTCTTCTGAGTTTTTTTTTTTCCCCCGGTATAAAACACAGTTTCCTCTGGAGAAGTACTTGAAATAAGCTACTTAGACTTTATATAAATGTTCCTAGAAGTTTCCGAATATACATTTGTGTGGATGATGGATTACAAACAGTATCGTAATAGTATCTAATATATCTAATGGACAAACAGTAAAAAAATAAATAAAGTCCCATATTAGTAATAATAATTCCAACCCTTTTGTCCCCTGTTCAAACATGCCCGAACCTGATTGCTTGAACTCATATTGTGAAATTAATATAATTATTAAATAAATCTGAAGTTTAATGTGTGCAAATGAACCATAGATAAATAAACACCGACACACTGAAGTAGTTATTAAAAAGGTTTTAACACATGAAATATAATACAACTGGTTTCGATTTTCCACAAATCATTTACAAGTAAAAGATCTATTTTAAAACATGAGAACAAAAACCGATCAACAAGAATTAAGAATAAAAATAAACAATTAATAACAGGACTTGAAATAACTTGCGTCATGAAGAATCCGAAACTCGGCGTAATAAGATATCATATCAGCAACGTAATTACTGTTTTCGATAATTACTCATTAGGTAATTGGTTAGACGTTTCTTGATGAGTAAACAACCCTAAACATTGTTCATGTAGATAAGTAATAAAATATGAAATTTATAGCCGTGAAAAGAAGAAGATTTTGGTATTTTTGCCTCGAATAAGTAAAACCAGAAATTTTATAAATTGATAAAATTTAGTACGAAATATATCTAAGTTTTCGCTTAAACTCCTTGCAGTCAGTGGAATTGACCCCATTTTCAGCGTATTTTCGTAACTACGACCATGGGCGGATTTAGTAATATCTGGGTCTTGATATCTGGGGGTGCGAGCTCACCGGAAGGTATACCAAATTCAAACACCAAAACCCAATTTAAATGTTCCGTTTTTAGGCCTAAATTAATAATTAATAAAAATATTATAACAGAAAACATTTTTATTTATCTGTAAAAAAAATTATCATCCCAAAAATCAGGGGGTGCGGCGCACCCCCGTAAATCCGCCCATGACTATGACTTATCAAAATTACTAAGTCTGTATGGATGTTTGTATCCCCTAATAATTTTTCCACTGGACGAACTTATCGTGAATATTTAAGGACGACCAAAATATTATATTTTCGATTTGTTTCTGTGTTTGTTCTTGCCGTGAAATCAGTGCAAGAAAGTGACAAAAATTCCTATAGAAAAACATGAGAAGAGAGAAGTATAACAAACGGTATTAATTCAATCCGATTTTTCCGTATTTTGATAGAATTAAAATTTAATAAGATTTAAGCAATTTATATAATAATGATTAAATTAAAATTTTTGTTCGGAAGATTTGACAAAACAATTTAACATCAGTTTCTATTTAACATCAGTTCATATGTTTCCCACCTCTACAAGTGACAAGGGTTCCCATAAGGTATCATGTCTGTCCTATTCGTAGTTTGAACTGTAGAGATGACAGACGTACAGACGTAAGAGCTATCTTCTTTACATCGCTAACACCAGTCAAAAGAAATTATTTTAATGATTTTTTTTTTTCCTTTAGCACATAATCTTTCTTTAGATCATTTATAAAGTTAATTTCAGAGTACAGACATTAGAATTTGAATCTTAGAATATTTACTGTTTTCATACTTTTTTATTGAATTGACATTTATTCCTAATCCTAACATTTAGAATTTATATGAGATTCTCATTACACTATTACTTTCCAAGACAGTTTAATTAAGTTTTCTTTTTCGTTTTTATTAAATTCATTCATTTCCTTTTTTTTTTATCCATTGTGCTTATTTGTAGTTCATATAACTTTTCTGTTGTTGTTGTTGTTGTTGTTTTTTTTTTCCTCTGGTTTAAGTAAATTTGCTTGGGTTTTTTTTTTTTTTGTAATTAATTGAAGTAATGTTTACCAATCTTATCGAATTTTATTATTGAACGTTAGACTTTCAATACAATATTATTGAAAGTCTATTACAAATTGCTTGAATTGCAAGAAACGTCAGTTGTTGCCTGCACGGAATTATAGCTGATTTTTTTTAGCCTAAGAAAGTAAGTGAGCTTAAGTAAGTCTTTGTGTTGTGCGTATTTGTATCTTCACATCTCATCTAATAACTTTTGAACCGCTAAACGGATCTTCTTGAAACTTGGAGTATATATTTAAGGACAAGAGACTTTCCTCCGATATTTTGTAAATCGATTACATTACATTTAAAAAAAAAAAAGTAACTCATTAATTTTAGCCTACGAGATTAAAATGTATATTTCAATGCTCATTTTTTTAGCCTACTACAAGCGCAGGCCAGACGAGCATTAGAGGCAGAAGCTCGCTCTCAGTGATGAACTGAAGAGTCGTTAAAGACATTTCTCGACATGAATTAAGAAATTACAAATGACGGGCAAATATTCTATTTCAACTAAAAGCCGTCACATTGTTATCCCGTCATTGTTGACGGGGCATATATGTTAGTTAAATAATAATAGGCATACGGCAAGAAATTCTAGAAAAGACCTAAAACCGTTTTCCTTATGTCATTCTCATTTTTTTTTTTAATCAAGAAAAGGACGCTAACGAAAAGCCTGCAGTTATTTCCAAATTATTATATTTGCTGAATGTAAATAGTTTAAAATTTCCATTAAAAATAAATAAATAATTATAACGGCTTTATTTACGTAAATTGTCTAAAGCCGATTAACTTTTGATTTTATTAAAGTTAATTCACGCCCTATTTAACAGATTAGCGAAAAGCATTAATACCCATTGTTTAAGACATCAGCATAAATGCTTCTTTTATTTTCTAATTGTTTTTTTTTGTTTTTGGTAGGAATTTCCGCTCCCTTCTCGAGCTAATTTCCTATCAAGAACCACTTGGGAAAGATTTCAAATATAAAAAATATGATAGTCTCTTGTACTTAAATATATACTCCAAGTTTCAAGAAGATCCGTCTAGCGGTTCAAAAGTTATTAGATGATATGTGGAGATACACACACGCACAACACAAAGACTTACTTAAGCTCACTTACTTTCTTAGGCTAAAAAAAAAATCAGCTATAATTCCGTGCAGGCAACAACTGACGTTTCTTGCAATTCAAGCAATTTGTAATAAACATAACATTCAATAATAAAATTCGATAATATTTAAGTAATTTTGGTAAACATTACTTCAATTAATTACAAAAAAAAACAAAACCCTAAGCAAATTTACTTAAAGGTGTTTTTTTTATATATATATATGTAAATGAGATCTTAATTTAACTTAATTTAAATTTAAATAAATAAATTGGTTCTTTTTATCTGAGCTAGGGTAAAAAGAAGTAATCTAATGAACTGTTTCCAAGCATCGACTGAGAAAGAAAAACAACTTCTGCAACAAAACATAAACGAAAATGAAAAATAGGATAACTTAAAACTCACAGTAAGTGTATTGACTTTGAATGCAATTCTAACGGGTTTTCTGAGGAAACATAATAAACCCACTTGCATGGGAAATGCAGAAAACGTGCTTGGTGTGATCAAGTAGCTTTCTTAATCCTTTGAGAACGAAATCTTATTAATTTCTCTTTTTTTCTCTTGCCTGGAAGTAAATTCATAATTTCAAATTAAGAGCGAGAAAACCAATATAAAACATTTATTTGATCTCATCAATTTGGAATGTAAGATTTCGAGTTAAGGCAAAGTTATGAAACACGTTTCAAATAAATACAGGTTTACAATAAAAAATAAAGTATTTGAAATGTTAAAAATCGATATAAGAACAAATCTTTTTTATATTTCTTTTTTCTAAGGTGAAGAAATATTTTTCCAAAATATTCTAAAATTTATAATGTAAATAAAAGGCTATTATTTATAAACCTAAATAAATATCACTAAATGAAATTAGAGAAAAGAAATTCAATTTACAATTCATAGTAATGCCGAATATTTGGTCTGAAGTTACAGTAAAGTATTAAGATGGATCGCCTTTTGTTAAAAAGAAAAAATGAAAAGAAGAAAAACTTTTATTTAATTAAATTATTAAATAAGTAAGTAAAACAGCTGAGATCTTGGAAGGGTGTTTTTTTTTTTTTTCGTAGAATAATCCTCAAGGATATGAACAATTTATTTCTTTTTCGTGTTTCCTAAAACATCAACACCATTACCTCACGAAAATACTTAATTTCATGCATATTGATCACATAATTGCTGAAATGTCATCCAGAGGGCATTTTTTGATCACTACATCTGAAATATAAAGAACTAGCTCCAATTTTCTTTTTTTTAAACATCGATTCTAATGTCTATTATTATTTTATTTTTTTGTCAAGTAAAGTACATCGGTAGCTTATCAAGATGAGGTATCCTATTACCAGTTTTACTTGCTCCGCTCGCTTTGTTTTAATAAATTAAAAATGACCTTATAAATACCTTCCTCTCCCAAATATTTATCTTGGCCTCCCCCTATGAATTCATCTTGTTTTCTATATCATAAATTCCCAAAGTTCTTGTTTCACGAATTCCCTTCATAATCGTAAAACCATAAAAATGACTTTTGGTTTTCGAAATTTTTCATTTCACCTCCGCCAAGTTTTCTTTCTTTGTGGTCCGATTGAGTTGGCCACTCGGAAGTAACTATTCACCTGCGTCTGACTGAAGCGCAAACTGCAAATGAATATTTTGGTCAAGCGAATACTTTGGAGAAATGAAAGATATATTGCGTATCTGCTCCAATAAACAATAAGCATATGCACAGGTATCTTTCGTACAATGCTTTTGAATGTCTGTCAGACTTTGATAAAAGACAGAAAATAAATAATAAACTTTGTTGCTGAACTGTATTATAAATGTCATTGTTGCGAATGCAAAAGGAGCAATTGTTCGATTATTGTGATTGTTAATAATAATTAATAATATAAAAGTTTATTATCATAAATCAAGATAAAAAAAAAATAAAAATTCAGTATACAGTATATAAGCCAAGGACAAGAATTATTTTAAAATTATTGGATTTTTTTTGTTTGTTTTTTTAATTACCTGTTCTACGTTGTAAGTGATATTGCTAGAAGTTAACTAAATATCACTAGAGAAATTTTATGGTCAAGTTACATTCGTCGATACTGGAAGGAAGATGTTTTTTTTATAGATATCATGTGGCGAACATTTGTGCCAGATGCCTAAGCTCATTTCTCATCCAACAAACCTGCGAAAACTCTGAATTTATTCTCATTATTTATTTTTATAAATATTTTCTTCTTTACTGTTATTGAGAAATAATCTTTTTTTAACTTTTGTCAAGTTTGTCTTAAGTTTTGTATTCAAAAAATGACTTGGAATATGGCTCATCTAGCCATTGCAGAAGGTCATGAAGCACTCACTTGTGTTGGAGGCTTAGAGACTAAAACAATTGTACTCGTAGTTTAAGTTGATCATAAATAATCATCATATCAATTAAAAAAAGCCATCTACCAGTTTAAGAGAGGGAATTCGGGGATCAGTTTCGATAGATGAGAGTAGTGATGATCAAAACAAATGAGCCTGTGTTTTAAATTGGATGATAAGTAAAGCTACGTACTAAATTTAATGGAAATCCGTCTAACTGTTTTAAAGTGATGCACATAATAGATAAACACAAGACAAAACTATTCGAAAGGAATGGTAAGAATCTACCGGAATCGAACATGCAACCTTCTGCTCCGAAGTTAGACGTCTTAGGCATTAGACCACAAGGATTATATTCTAATCTCTATAAAAAATAAAAATATATCACAGATATATGATTCACACGCTGATTCTAAAAGCAATCGTGAATTGAGAGAATATATACATCAAAAATTAAAATAAAAAAAAAACTTAAAAAAAATTTTAGTTTTATTTTACTTGATGTAATTTGTGTGTGTGTGTGTTTTTAATAAATAACAAATTGTTTTCCGTTACACACGCGAGGCTTCCGGAGCGAAGCGACGGGTAGCCGACTAGTAGTTTATAAAACCATAATACTTTAATTATATTGTCAAAAAAATATGTATACAAAGAAATAATTCTTAATTAATCTAAACATATTGGTTGTTTGATATGAAACACTTCTTTTCATGACTAAATCTTGAATTAAGTTCAGTTAGTTGACGTCTTTAAAATTCAAAATTATATCTTCTTTGAACATTATCCCAAAACTCTTTGGAAATGATATCTACATCATAGAAAAGCACCTTTTCATTTCCAGTCGATGTTCCAGATAGCAGCTCGAAAATCGGTCTTGTTGCCTAATAACAAATCGCCGTGTGATCGGTCTTTGATGTTTCTTTATTACCATATTAATAATTCCCATTTTACGGTAATATTTAGCTTGAAATATCATCGCAACTTATTACTCAGTTCTTGGATTAAAACACTAAATGGCTTTCATCAGGGGATTTCTTTGACGTCACTTATTCATTCGCACATACCGAAGCATAGTTTGCAATCCACGACGCTATAATACATCCTTTTTCAACAAAACAAGAAAACAAAAGGTAATTAAATGAGAAGCAAAAGACAAGATCTGCGACTGTCACTGCTCAATGCGTTTGTAGCATTTGAGCTTTGGAGCAATGATACATCAAGCTAAGTACAACTAACTTGATCCAATGCAAAATAGTTCGCTTATTCATTTAAACAACAATGAGAAAGCTTCAATTCAATTAACTTGCATTGCATTGTTGCTTTTTTTAAATTTAAACTGTGCAAATTTACGATATCTTAAAAAGAAATTGGGGATTTAAGAATAAAATCTGTAGAAATATTGAAAGAGGAAAGGAAATTAGGAGAAACCTGAAAACTATGTATAATAAATTTAAAATAATAGGTTCTTAAAGTAGGGTAACCAGATTTTAAAAATAAAAATGCGAGACACTTTAATGTAGCGGAAAAAAATCAACCAACACTTTATTATTTGTATTACTTACTTACTTGAAAGAAAGAAATGTCACTCTTATTGAGAAACTTGTAAAGACTGTTTCTTACAAGTCTTTAAATAAGTAAAATTACTCGGCGGTTTACCGTTGTTGCATTATTATTTTCACATACAATTAAGTAGCAAGTTTTGAGGTCAATCCTAATGGTTGTTCATATACTGATTACAATATTAAAATAATGATAAAATAATAATATAATTTGATGTTCTCATGGAATTTCATAAATTTGCTTATAAATGTATTATTCGCAATTATAACACTCAAGTATTAATATGGATCTTATTGCAAATACATTAATAAGACATTCTTGCGGGTAGTAACTAATCATTCTAAAGACTAAATGCCAGCATAATTTCCATTGGAAACGTAACTTTATAGTTTTAGTGCTGAAATGCTATCTCTGATGACTCAATATTGCACTGCAGAATATTAAAGTACAAATTACTTTTACCCCTTCATAGTTTCTCAGAACCGCTGAAAATAAAACTAAGAAATGCAGACAAATAATTATCTCGAAATTTCATTAAAATACGGTTTACTGAAGCGTCCCGTATTAAATTTATCGGAACAACGGGACACAACCTTAAAAAGGATAAAAGGGTAAAAGGACGTTTGATCACACTGTATTAAAAATACTTTTGATTAAGAATAAATGATAGTTGTGACCGACGGAGACATGTTGAGCGATACATTTCATCGCCAGTAATATACGAGACAAAAGCTAGGCATAGTATTATAGGAAGTTAATGGTTATTATGCTCGTTGTGTTGTTGTATTTTCAGGGATCGTTGAGAAGTCAGCAGGATCACATTAATAATGAATGTAACCTCTCCATATTGCAATGCAGGTCCGCAACACTATCCAATCAGTCCTATTTACATTACTACTTGAAAATCATTTGCTTCCCTGTAACGTCGTTCTTTTACATACTTCCAGAATCTGTTCCTCAACTCTTCTGGCTTACAAAATCACTAAACATCCCTCCCATCGATCATGTAATGGACTAAACTGGACAGAGTGGGAATCTCTATGGTTGTATATTCAGATTGCTAAAGCGAGGAATGGCATTCATACTGACAAATCGTTTGCATGACAGATTGCAGACCTGCATTGCAATGTGGAGAGGTTACATCCATTATTGTGATACTATGAACTATAGAATTTAACACTGAACCAAATGACGTCTACAATGTTGTATGCATATGATATAAGGTATATATGATATAAGTTATGTTCATAACTTGAATCTCCTTGACTGAACTAATCTTTTTCTTTTTCCACTTAGCTGTCATAAACTCAATCCCTCGACATGGACGTCATCTAATAATATTACACCACCATCAAACCACCTCCAAAAAGATCCCTCTCTCCTAAAGCTATTAGTTTGTTAATTAACAAAATTTTATTAATTATCTTATCAGTTAAACAATGAAATTTGATGTAAAAACATAAATGACTAAAACTATTTTATAAACTCAACTTTTACGTGTGGAATAAATATTTATCAAACTGTATAAACAAAGTAAAAATATCGCACACATTTAAAAAAATAACTAAAAACATATTACCACCAAGCAGGACTGTTTGATCAGGGGGAACTGCCTAACAAAACTAGCAAAACTGTTTACAACGTTGTTAATACATCAATATGCTTATTGTTTGTTAACCTTTCTAAATACAGACAAATTCAATTCAAGGACATTAAAAGTTTTCTGCAATTTCAATTTCAGAAAACTTTTGAAATTGGAAGTAGTGTTCGAATTTAGTGGCGGAAGGTACTTGAGTCGGTAGGCTGAGATATTCAGTTAGTTGCTAAATTTTGTTAAAACCATTTGTTTTCAAAATTAGTGTTAATTTACAATGAGAGAAAAAAAATACGTGCTCATAAAAATCTTCGTCCCTTTTTAAGTTTATTTGTTTTAAAGATTTATTTACCGAAGATTGTATCTTAAGCATTATCTTGCAAAGCTATTCTAAATTCTACTTAGTTTAGTAATGTAAAGGATGGTCATCTAATTTTGAAGTACAGTCTGATTAAAGAAAATTAGGCATTCTAGAAAGCCCTGTCTAAATGCCTAGTTTTTTTTTTTTTGTCAGAATGTGATATTTATTTCAGAAAATTTATACAATATATCAAGCTCGTGAAGTATAACCCACATTAATCTTGCTGTTGAAGTTAGATTACTTACATTATTTATAAATATTCACTTTTAAGCCATAATCTTCTGTTTTGCTTTTTTTTATATAAAAAATCACATTTTAAAAAACCTTCTGTTTCCTTAAATTATCAATATAGTTTCATGTATTGATTCCTAATAAGTAATGAAGAAACAGAAATATAGTGATGCCTTTTTACATTAAATTTTGGCTTCAAAAACTTTGGCTAAAGAGAAATTTAAACAATATCCTGTTTCATTCTAACAATGAAGGTTAATAAATACCCATTCACATTGAAATTAGGTTAAAAAATGTTTCAGAAAATTTTTAAATTTTAAGACATTCATCTGTATGTAATGCTAAGGTTTCAAGGAATTGAAAAAGTTTGGTGAGCCTCAAAAATGTAATGCGAAAAAGGTGGAATAGTGTATTAGACAATATCTGCCATAATGTCTACATTTGCTTTATTACTAGCATTATCACGTCCATACTTACATATGAAATAATATTACAGTATACAGGGTGATTCAAAAGTCGCACGACATAGGACAAGTCCGGTATTTCTGCAGATACCGAAAAAACGATATGGAGCAAAATTGTTGGAAATACGTTAATTTAAATTATGAGCTTAATTGTTGGAACATAAGATTCACCATTCAGGTTAATTATTGGGTAACTTAATTAGTCTGCTTGAAATCACAAACTTTGTTTGTTGTTGTTGATGCCTGAAAAAATGAAAAAAATAGCATTTCAATATCAAGGTCATGATTTAAAACGTATTTCCAACAATTTTGCTCTATATTGTTTTTTCGGTATCTGCACAAATAACGGAGTTGTCCTATGTCGCGCGACTTTTGAATCACCCTGTATATTTAAGTAAATAAATGAAAACATTGCACAGAATGACTGAACCTTATGTAGGGTGTTGAACCTACGGGGAGCTGTTATAATATAAACCCTTGCTCCAGCAGAAGATTACTTGTAACTACACGCTAAAAAAACTTTCGTGTGTAAACTAGGTTGTGAGAAAAAAACGAGTAAGACAGATTTTTAAACAACTGAGTATATATTCTCTTAAAAAGTCTGTTACAAATATTTTGTTGTCCTAGTTCACTCATATGAAATTACTGCTTGTAAATCATATTCTTCTTAACTATTCAGTTATACCCTTGGATAACCTCGCTTCAAGATTAGATTACAAAAGTCTCTTTGTGAAATCTTTAAGTATAGTTACTTTGAACTCTTGACTCTCTAACTTTATACTCGTTACTTGTCTTAGCTAAACTGTTGTACTTGAATGAAAGTCGGTGGTCAATGTATTCGTGTCTTTGGACCCTCCGTGTTAAGTAGAAACAAAGACATACTTACAAAACTTGCTGTTGAATCATCTTCGATCTAACCTCTTGAATATCCGATTACTTGAATGGATAATTCGGTTCCTCTTCGTTGGATTCTTCGGCTTTCGAACCCTTTAGAACGTTGTATAGTGATCGGGATTATTTCCTAAATCCTTCTCACCAAAGTAAACTTTAATTCTGCAGTTTAATGCATGTCAATCTTAGTTATGCATTTCCTATTGCAGGGACTAGGAACATTGGCTCAAGATAATTCCTATTATCTTCGATGAAACAACGTTGGAATACATATTTGTTTTACACCTCGGAAAACAACTCCATCTTTTTCTTCCAACCTCAGAATTCATTCATCGCAACAATACGTCTCGAGTTCACTGTTCAAAACAATCGTTACTACTTGGCATCATGTGTATCTCTTCTTTATTTGAACGTGATTGTTGCGTTGTTCTTTTGTTTTTTATTTCCCTCAGATTATTCACGATTTTTTTTTGACTTCTCTTGGAATTGTCTCAGGTTTGAAATATGTTAGAAAATTGTTCAGGTAAGCTTTTTCTCAATTCAAACCTACACCTTATAATAAAAAATTATCTCCTTTCTCCCGTCAATAAAACCTCCTAAGATAAGATTAGCCTCGTGAAATGAGGCTTTATTGTTTTTCTTTTTTTGGGAAGTACAGTCGAACCGAGCTTTTACACTTTTTAAGGGACTCTGAAAAAAGTCCCTTAAATTTAGGTGTAAATTTAGGGAAAGTGGGAATTATGGGAAATGGTTTCCTCATAACAAGAACATTAAGGATACAGTGTTCAATACATAGAATGATTTGTATTCAATGCTTGGAACTTTTATAACATACAGCACTATATTAAATATTACAGGTATTAAATATTAAATTTAGAAAAGGAAAATTATCATACACATTATATTAATCACTTCAAAATCTCAAAATATAAGGCCTACATACACATTTTAACGAAACAAGACGTAACAAGAATGAAGCTGAAAACATCGAGACAATAGATATATCGAAGTTGCGATGGTCTCGCGAGTTGCAATAAGTGTAATAAGTGGACGTTGGATGGGAACGACTACAGAGATATTTGGCCAGAAAAAGTGCGCCTTAGTTTTGAGTAATTACGGTATTTTGTCCTGATGTCATTGAATCTGCATACATTGACCGTATTTATGGCGAAATTTATGTTAGTAGTCTCCATTTCATATTAAATTTTTCGCATGAACGCCATCTTTTTTTTTTTTACTCCGTTTGGCGGAAACAACGTAAATTGCGGGAAATTTGATAATACGACAGCGTAAATATAGGGAAAAAATTATAATAATACGAAAATTGAAGGGACCGAAAAAATATTCTAAATGACGGGAAAACGTTATTTGCGGGAATGTAAAAGCGGGGTTCGACTGTAATAATAATTGTGACATTAATTGTAATAATTGTGTTGCTAACGTAAAATTCCAAATTGACATTCCAAATCTAATATGCAATTTTCAAAGGGGTATTCAAAATTATTGTTGGGGTTTTAAAAAAAATCATCATATGTAGTACAACATAATGAACTACAAAGACAACATCTTATTTATTGTGTAAGAAAACACAACAAGTTACATACACGCATTATAAATGCTCAATATGGCGCCATATGTTACTCTGCAGACATCGATATGATAGTTGAGTTCCTACCACACAGTACGAAGATATATATCGTCCTTTAAAACAATATGTCACTCCTTAAGATTTCTAGAGCTGCTTTTTTTATATATCCCCTCCAGAAGACCAGAAATCTACAATGAATGTTAAAATTGACTTTTCGGTATTCAAGTCAATTGAATTTCTATCAATTATATTGCATTGTCTTGATATTGCTTCTTCTATCTCTTCTTTGCCTCATTATCAATTTCTTTTCTTTTTCTTGAGAGTTAAAGTTTTTGTATGTTTATACTTTATGTATTCAGTCTTTATAATGGGGAAAAGTTTAAATAGAAAAGATTGAGTTCGTTCTGGAAGATTTACGATGTTTGAAAAGTCTTAGATAAGACGGTTCTTCTTTATCGGATTACTGTGTAAATAATTCATATATAAAGTTCTCCAATTCTATGTGTGTATCCCGCTATGTGTAATGAAAGAGATCAGAAAGCTGCCAGAGAAGCCTTACATCTACAGTATCTGTGTGTAACGCAACAGGTCAGAAAGTTGCCCAGCAATTTTTACATTACTGCAGCGCAGTAGTAGATGTCGTAGTAGTGTCGGATGATCCAAGTGATGAAAGAAATCCTGCAGAGTTTCTTCACACTCTCCCATTTTCCGATTAATTTGTGAGACGTCACAACAACAACACATAGGTACCCCTAAGAAACAATGTAGCTTTTCATTATTTAATGGTTCTTAAGAAAAAATTTAATATTGTGCGCGGATCCTGAAAGAACGAAGTAAGAAGTTTGGCGAGGCAAGAACGGTTAGCGTTGGCCGTAGGGTACTTCGGGTATTTCAAACGAAGGAAGCACAGTATTCTCCGTGCTGATAAATTAGTCATATCATCGCCTACAGACCTTCAAATATAAATGCCGGGATACGTTGAGGCATGCAAAGTCAGTGTGAACGGCTGAATGAACCAGAGAAAAATCAAAGAAAAGTGCAGATCCCATCTTTCACTTTATTGAAATACATGGTTGATAAATGCTGTTGACAGAAATTCAATCGTTGTAACAGGAGGAATTAGAAGCAATAAAAACGGCCTCCTTACCTTTCCGGAGGAAATGCGGAGCAGCAACAGACAGAATAGTTGGATCTTGAAATTAATAGAATGTCCAGTATCAATGATGTTGGACATTGCGGCGTAGGTAAGGTCCCTCTAAGCATAAGCCCTGCGATGCTCGTTGAGTCTGTCCACCAGGGGGCGCCTCCATTCTCCAATGTAACAGCAGTTTGCCTCACAACATTTTAGCGAGTAAACCTAACCCTTTACACTTTCATTAGTGGTGATGGTGTTTATTGATTACAGAGATTGATGGTTTTTGATTGATGCACAAAAATTACAGTACAACAGCACACAAGAGCATTTACGAGCTGCTACGCCGAAAGGTGCTCAAAATGTCGACCGCCTTAGTCTAAGCATCGTTGGCTTTCTGTCATAAGGTGACGTTGCTCTGAGAATTTCAGCGCTATAGAAGACCTGACAAGCTGCTGTAATCCTTTGCATCTTGTCACGTGATGTTGGACGATATTGGTAGGCGATGTCTTTTAGTCGCCCACAGAGAAAAAAGTGTAATGGAGACAAATCAGGAGAGCGAGACAAATACTGTTATCCGTCTTTCCCGTCCGATCTAATGTCCAGGGAACATATGATCTTCAACTTGAAGAGCCACTGCTGCAAAGTGAGCTGGGCATTTGTCAATCGTTCGTGAGGCGGTGGTACATCTGAGACGCCATGTAAAGTTCTAGCGAAAAATGTCTTATGATACGGTCACCGAGAAAGCTACACCATGTGTTAAGGTTCCAGACAATACTGTCTATCCATGTTACGCAGCCAGTGTGCATTGTAATATTCACCTCCCCAGTACTTCTGAACGTTGCCTCGTTGGTTGACAGAATGCTGCGATGGAATTCACGGTTCTGCTGGAGTTAAGGTCCAAAAATTTTTGAATTCTGATAATCCTGTTCCTCAAGTTCATGACGGCATTGGAGATGAAATTTATGCTCTTGCAGGATTCTCACCACTGTTTGCTGGGACATTGTTGCATCACGGGAAATTATTCATATGGAATCGTGAGGATTAAGCAACACCGCCGCTACAACTTTGGCAGTTCTTTTTTCCATGACAGGTCGCCTGCAGCGATAACTCTTATTATGTGTGGGCTGCACCCAATGCCGCATATAGGCTTGGCAGGCTGAAGGCTTGGCGGGCCTCAATATTTAGGGGGCCTCCGACGAAAGTATACAATACTTTTGATTGTATACTTTCTTACATATACCGTAAGAAAGTATATGTAAGATATATAATCCTTTCATACATATACCGTCATAACGCACTGTAAATTCTAAACAACCCTTCAGTAATTTTCCTTCCACTCCCGTTTCAGAATAATGCTGTCTTAAGCCGATAACTCGACACTAACATTGTTTTCTGTATTGATTTTGTCCGTCCAGGAAAGCAATGAAATAGGTAAGTAAGTATAATTGTCGGTAAGAAACAATTCTTTAAGAAAAACTGTCCAAATATTATATATAAAAAAGTAGATTTTTTTATTTTTTTCTTCACGGAAGTGGACGCCATTTTGTGATAAAGCCCCTTCATCTTTTCGTTTCTAATAATTGTTAAGATTAATTTTATTTTTATTTTCAGATTCTAATCTGAGCATGAGTAAAAGATTTGAAAGTGATGTTAGCGAGCACAAGAGAAAGAGACTTGAAAATGATAGGGTAAAGAAGCTAAGATCAATCTGCTTTCTTGTATCAGCAACTATCAGAAGCAATAAGTGCCAGTGGTGAAGCAGTTACATTGATACTAACAGAAAGAAATCAGTGTAGTGGAGCTAACCAGCCAACTGCTAGCATTCAACCAAAGGAAAACCTCCCTGAAACAGTGAAACAGAGCGTGGAACAGCAAGCTGATTATGAGGACGCAGCCTTGCTGCCGGTTCAAAATGAAAATATAGAACTAATTTAGGAGTCGCTTACCGAACAGAGAGAGGCTAAAGAGCCACAAGAAAATAATATGGATAATCAGAATTTTCAACTCACACATGGGAGGTAGGCCAAGTCCAAGATATTCCAGACGCAGATACAGATGATGCCACACATAGATCTAATGTAAGAAAATGTTCCAATTGGGTAGAGAGGGGCCTCTCTCAAGTTCAAATCCCAAGCGAATATACAAAAAGCAGTCCAGGCTTTGAACAAAAGTCAATGGAGAAACATATAGCGGAGAGTGGCTTGGCTATTTTCTCTCCAAAGGCTGAATTTATTGCTTTGTTTGTAAACTCTTTCAAACCTTGCATCTTCTGCTACAGCTTTAGCTTCTAAAGGGTTTGATGATTGGCAAACCCTTGATTGATTGATTCTATCTTATCCAAACTCATAAAAACTAAGAAAAGCATAAAAATGCTATGTTGACCCACCTAACAAGCTAGTTAACTTCAAAGCTAGAGGGACAAATAAAAGTAGAACAGCAGTACTGGCGGCATGTCGTGGAGCGAATTATCGCTATAATATGCACTCTTGCAGAACGAGGCTTAACATTCAGAGGAGACAATGATCAATTTGGATCTCCAAATAACGACAATTATCTTGGTCTTTTAGAATTAGTAGCAAAATTTGATTCATTTTTACTAGCTCATATCCATCAGTATGGAAACTCCGGATCAGGAAATCCTTTTTATTTGTCAAAAACTGTATGTGAGGAAATGATTCATCTCATGGCAAAGCAAGTTAAGATCGCAATTCTGGCTGAAGTAAAAAAGGCTGGATATTTCAGTTTGTCGATTCCACTCCTGACATTTCATATACTAATCAGTTGACTTTAATTACGAGATATGTATCACCTGAAGACAGTTTACCAAGAGAGAGAGAGATTTTTAATTTCTTTGAGCTAAAAGACCACTCAGCAGGAAGTACGGCTGATTTAGTACGTAACTGTCTCACTACTAAGCTTGAAATTGACTTTAGAAAATGCGAGGACAGTCTTACGACAATGCTGCCAACATGGCTGATAGGTACAATGTAGCAAAACATTATTGAAAAAAACATTTGGAAGATTTGATAGTCGTTCGGCTGCTGATTGCCGCCTTACGCAGTGAACTATTTTGGCATTATCAATGAAATTTGTACTTTCTCTTCATCATCCACAGAGAGGTTGAAAAATTTTAAATTTTTTTTGCAATCTCACTGAAAAGTGCCTAAATGTTTGTCAGACACTAGGTGGGAAGCCACAGAAGCTATTTTGGAAATTTACAGTGCTATCACTGATGCCCTCAGTTGTTTGTACTCTGAGAGGTTAATGGGAAAGGTGATACCAGGCTTCAAGCTGACAATCTTTTGCAGAAAATGGAAGAAATGGAATTTGTGTTTATGCTGAATTTTTGGACTCGTGTGCTAGGTCATTTTCCTAAGGTCAACAAAACTATTCAGAAATCATTACTGTTATTGAGTACTTGTGCTAATTTGTACAGTTCACTTCAGGATGTTTTAATCAAAATTAGAAAAGTTATTGATGAACTTGAGCAACAAGCAAAAACCACCTTGCCTTGTCTGATAACCAGAACTGTTACAAGACAAAGAGAAAGGAAATGGTAAGGAAATGACTGAAGTGCACCTGGTCCCTGCTTCTTAAGATGAACTCTCTTCATGAAATAAGTGTAAGATAAAATCTTTCTAAACTAGATGTGCTTGAAACCAATTTAAAAGCTACTGAATATTGTCCTCCAAATGAGAGATGGCCGCCCTGTTTTGTGAGATCTGCGCATGAATGATCGATTAGTCTGGTCAGGCACTTCCGTCTGATTTTATGACAGGACGCCGCCATTACTGGTAATCGCTTGTTACTTTACAAAAGAGCATTGTATTTATAAATAATATACATTTATTTATTTATATAAATACTTATTGTTAGCAACTGGTATTGAAATAACGCTAAATAGTCGAGAGAAGTTTTAATTTGGCGTTATCAACATGTCTTTCTCAGTGAAAACAGACGACGGCGTTCATTGTGACAGGAAAACATAATTGATCAGCTACCGGAAGGGCTGCGCAGTTCAAACTTCCGCCGGTCAACTTTTATTTGGAGGACAGTAGTGATATTGCATTGAGAATGTGACACTTTAGTCCTACTTTATGTTGTCATTAAATAGTCGATTTTATAATACATATGAAGAAATAAAGAAAATACAATCATCAAATACACTAAGACTTAAAAAAAAAAAATTCTAGCCTTCCTCATAGCAAAATCATCCAACTGTTTATCAAATTCTCTTTGTTAAAGTCTGTCGCTTCCAATGCGCAGAATGCTCAATGCGGACAATCTTTCATAAGACATTGTGGCTTTTAATTCATTTTTAAATCTTTTGAGTCTTGAGTCTCCCGAGCAGTTAGTGACCATTAAGCCATAAGTAACCGCAAAATTGCAAAGTAATTAGTCGATCATATCCACCAGTACGCCCTTGCAATTTCTGGTTATAGGGATATTTGAAGAGCTTTGTTTATCTGCGCGATGTTTCTAAAATATCATCGAATACAGACTTTACAACATTGAGATAGAGAGCATATAGAGAGCACATTCTGATTTCGTAGTTACTTGCACATTTCAATGTGTGCAATTTGATAACATTTATAAAATCACAATCTGTGACACTGTAACCTATGGGCAGTTAAAACTAAAGTCATCTGTAATCGCTATATCTGTAATTGCAATAAAATCATTGCACTTTGCTTCTCAGCTTCTTTGTACTGCAGTATTAGCACCAAGTTTCACCCCAGCGGGAAATTTCTGAACTATTTTTTTTTATTTGAGAAATTGAAATTCCATGGTCAGGAAAGTAAGTATATCAACACATACTGCTTAATTATAACGATCATGCATTTCCATATTTAAAATAATAATCTTCAAAATAAACTCAGTTTATTGTTTATTTCTGCAAATTTACTCAATTTTTTTCTTTGCAGAAGCAGGAACTAAAGGGCAAAAAAAGTAATATTATTGAATAGAAGATAATAATTCCATTGATCAATTGAAAGGCAGAAATATTATATACTGAATAATTTTTTTATATCAGCGACGCCAACGCACTTGTCCAAACTAACATTTAAAAATATAAAAAGTTTAAAAAGATTAAAAACAACTAGTTTCGGCCCATAAAATTAATGGGGTCTTCTTCCGGTAAAAAAACCTGATACTTTAAAGACATGAGCTTAAATGGCGAGAAGAGCTTTAGGGCATTTGGGTAACGAAAGAGTTGTAACCAATGATTGGTTGCAGTTGGAAGGGTTAAAATTAAGTTGAAATAGGGAGGGGGATAAGAGAAATATTATTTTGATTCCATACGAGAAAAATGGTGAGTGAGGAGTTTTGAACTGATATTTCAGTATGTCTAGTGAACTGCAGATTGTCACTGTGGAAAGGAGTGAAAGTGTAGACAAGACAAAAGGGAAAAGCAAGAAGCAGGAAGAAGCCCTGAAAGAGTGCCAGAAGTTACTGGACATAAAAGTGAATACCGAAGATTTCATTTGTGCAGTTGAACAACAACCCGCAATTTGTGTCAAATCCATACGATCATGCTACACGAGAGAACTTCTTCGGTTAAAGGGTTTCAAAACGATTCAGATGAAACCAGGAAAAAAAAACAGTACATGTATTTTGAACAACTACGTTTTCTAGAAACTGCAGTGAAAAAAGCTACGGTACTACAAACGTGAACAAAGAAGACATCGTGAATGAAGAAGAAAAGGAAACTTCAATTTCGTTTGATAGTGGGCCTACATGTAGTAACTCTCAAAATAAATCTAAAAAAGGAACCAGCAACGACCATGAGCTAATTGAAGTTTTAAAGAAAAAGATTGCATCGGAAGAGAAATCTCGCACTTTTTTTGAAACAGATGAGGATAAATTGTTTCTCCTCTCTATGTTAAACGAGATTCATAAAAAATCTGCTGAAAAAAAATTACAACTCCGGGCAGATATGATTTCTCTCGTCGCTGCTGCCCATACACCTGTACAGCAACGATGGCAGCAAGTGGATTTTACTGGATCCTCCAATCCTATGCCATCACCATCAATGCTACAGTATCCTAGGCAACCACAGACTATGCAAATTCAGCGCATGCAATAATACTGTATGCAACAACGTCCGATGGAACAACATCCTATGCAACAGCAAACTATGTCTCAGCCTATGTCCTATGTCTCAGCCAGGACTAGTAAATCAACAACCACAAATTCATTTTTTCCATACTCAATTTCAACAACGCCAAGATGCAAACATGGCCTTACAATCTCCTACATCTGCAGACACTTGAGTCACATCAAATGAATATTCTGATACTCAAATGAGTGAACCTTCGCTGTTCAATAAGTACATACAAATACTCAACATATACATATAAAAACAATTTGTCATTTTTTTTTACTTTTTAAAAATAAATGTTCAAATTTAGAAATAAATTTCTTATTTTAGAAATAAATGTTCTTATTACTTTTAGTCATACTGTGCATCAATTTCCTTTTGTCATAATAGAATAAGTTTCGAATTAACATACAAAATTACATTCAGTAATATGATTGTGGCGTGATACACTTTCTCATTTTCGTATCTTTCCCGGTAATATCAATCTTTATTAACGACAATAATTCAAAGAAAGACGATTTAGATATTCTTAAGTAATTAAAAAACTTGTTTTCCTCTGAACACAGTTCAGCAAACAGAGTATAGTACAACACTTTAGACTCCCTTAACGATAGCATAGGGTGTACATGCATATTTCTTTCTCTTCGCCTTCTCCTTTTCATTAAAAGTACAAGGAGGAGCATGTATGTATACTTGTTATTCGACATGTTTCTCATCACTAGTAAACAGTTGACTGACAACGTGGTGGCCAAACCGAGTGGTGGCGGGACTGGCTGCACCGCCTGGCGGCCCAGTGTAATAGGCTCGATATGATACAATGCCCCGCCACGACTCTCCGCCACCCGTGGCTGCCAACGTGGTCACGGGGCACGGCAGCCAGTTAGGCCCTTATTACACTAGGCCGCCAGGCGGCGCAGCCAGCCGCGACACTGGTGACGCTGCTCGTCATTGGGCATTGATTGCTATGGAGCCTATTAGATTTGGGCAGCCGGTGGCGTCGCCACAAACTGGCTGCTGACTGGCTGCCGTTCCCCGCGACCATGTTGGCAGCCACGGGTGGCGGAGAGTCGTGGCGGGGCATTATATCATACCAAGCCTATTACACTGGGCTGCCAGGCGGCGCAGCCAGTCCCCTAACACTCGGTTTGGCCACCGCGCAGTCAGTCAACTGTGCACTAGTGATGAGAGAAAATGTCGGATATCAAGAATACATTTATGCTCCTCCTTGTCTTTTAATGAAAAGGAGAAGACGAAGGGAGAGAAAGATGCATGTACACAATATGCTATCGTAAAGGGAGTCTAAAGGGTTGTACCGTACAACCCTTTGATGAACAATGCTCAGACGACAACAACTTTTTTAATTATTTAAGAATGTCTAAATCGTCTTTCTTTGAATTATTGTCGTTAATAAAGGTTGATATTACCGGGAAAGATACGAAAATGAGAAAATTTATCACGCCAGAAGAAAAACTCTTAATCACTATGAGGTAATTAAACCGATAAACTGTATTTTAAGTTATTAAATGTATTGCATTAGGAAATATTCAGTAGTTTTGAAAGCAATTCAAATTTAAACAATATGAAAACTTTTGTTCCATATTTCTTAATATACATTTACTTTTATTCCTTTTTCAATCATATTACTGAATGTAATTTTGTATATTAATGCGAAACTTATCCTATTGTGACAAAAGGAAATTGATGCACAGTATGACTAAACTAATAAGAACATTTATTTCCCAAAAAATAATAAAAAATGACAAATTGTTTTATATGTATATATTAAGTATTTGTATGTATATATATATATATTACATATTGAACAGCAATGGTTCACTCATTTGAGTATCAGAATCTTCATTTGATGTGACTGAAGTGACTGCAGATGGAGGAGATTGTAAGGGCATATTTGCATCATGACGTTGTTGAAATTGAGTCCTGACTAAGACATTGTTTGCTGTTGCATAGGATGTTGTTCCATCGGACGTTGTTGCGTACACTGTTGTTGCATGTGCTATATTTGCATAGGCTGTGATTGCATAGGATACTGTAGCATTGATGGGATGGCATAGGATTGGAGGGTCCAGTAAAACCCACTTACTGCAACCCACTTACTGCCATCGTTGCTGTACGATGTTTGGACAGCAGCGACGAGAGAAATCATATATGCCCGGAGTTGTAATTTTTTTTCAGCAGGTATTTTATGAATCTCACTTAACAAAGAGAGGAGAAACAACTTATACTCATCTGTTTCATCAAAAGTACGAGATTTCTCTTCCGATGCAATCTTTTTCTTTGGAACTTCAATTAGCTCAGGGTCGTCGCTGATTCCTTTTTTCGATTTATTTTCAGAGTTACTACATGCAGGCCTACTATCAAACAAAATTGAAGTTTCCTTTTCTTCTTCATTCAGGATATCTTCTTCGTCTTGGTTTGTAGTAGTTTTTTTGACTAGTAAACGTAATTGTTCAAAGTACATGTACTGTTTTTTCCTGGTTGCAGCTGAACCACTTTTGACACCCTTTAACTGAAGAAGTTCTCTCGTGTAGCATGATCGGATGGATTTGACACAAATTGCGGGTTGTTGTTCAACTGCACAAATGAAATCTTCGGTATTCACTTTTGTGTCCAATAACTTCTAGCACTCTTTCAGGGCTTCTTCCGGCTTCTTGGTTTTCCCTTTTGTCTTGTCTACACATTCACTTCCACTCTTTCCACTGTGACAATCTGTGTTCACTAGACAGTGCGCAGAAAAGAGTGCGAGGAACACAGAAAACCGACTGCTCGGCTGGCGAGAACTACCGAATTACAGTAGGACCGAACAACGAGTGATTGGCTGCGCCACCGGTTGCCTTGTTTGGATAACTATTACGATTAAATTAACTAATAAATGATCGAATGTT
>JAFIDM010012231.1:91499343-91509953 GCA_023159025.1 Thereuonema tuberculata
CGTGAAATAAAACAAAATGAAAGTACCATATTTTAATTACTTCCACACCTTGCACGAGTCGCCGACTGAGTCACCGGTGGCAGAGCTGGCTGCGCCGCCTGGCGGCCTAGTGTAATACGGGCCTTATGGAGCCTATTAGATTAGAGCAGCCGGTGGCGTCGCCACAAACTGCTGCTGACTGGCTGCCGTTCCCCGCGACCACGTTGGCAGCCAACACAGAAAACAGACTGCTCGGCTGGCGAGAACTACCGAATTACCGAAGGACCGAATAACGAGTGATTGGCTGCGCCACCGGTTGCCCTGCACGTGTCGCCGACTGAGTCACCGGTGGCAGAGCTGGCTGCGGCGCCTGACGGCCTAGTGTAATAGGGGCCTTAACCCAACGTATTTTCTTAGTTTCCACTCAACCCAAATTTGTGCTTAATCATAACCACAAAATTATTCGCTCTTTACATGCACAAAAATGCATATCTCAAAAAAGTGCTAACGAGCTGAGGGATAGTTCGCATTATTATTCCCTCCTTAAGATTTTTGCCCAAACTACATAAAGAACCGGATGAGAGGGGGTTATTCCCCGTACGACCTATTGTAAATTGTAATAACTCAGCCTTACAAGGATTATCCACTATCATTTACAAGAAGCTCTTGAATTTGGGAAGCGTATTCAGGTTTGCAGTAAAAGACAGCTGTACTTTCGTTCAAAAAATTCGTGGACTCCAATTCCACGATAACGATGAATTTTTTCCTCTGGATGTTGATTCGCTCTTTACTTCTATCTCCGCTGAGTTGGTTTTTAAAGCCTGAAACATACAAAAAGCAAATCAATAGCTAATTTTTCTCAAGTTGACTTAAATAATGAATTAATTCCGCTTATCAACCACGGCTTATACAGAGGACGAGACCTATATGATTTATGACAACAAAGGTCTCCAGATACCAATGTACTGTCGGTATGTGGACGACCTTTTATTCTATTCCCATCCTTCAATCCAAGATGACATCACATCCATCATTCATTCTGTCCACCCTAACATAAACTTTAAAACAGAAAACGAGGATGCAACTCACAATACCATTGCATTTTTAGATGTTCAAATAAAACGCGGTGATAATTCGTTTTACACCTCGGTATATCGCAAAACATCATCTCAACCAATCACCTTACACTTTCAGTCTTTCTGTCCAAAACCTTTTAAAATCAACAATATTAGAATGGCAATTAATCGCGCTTTTAATTTGTCAAACAATCTTCCCGCTCTCTTAAATGAAATCCAAAATATCAGAGCATTATTTATTCAAAATGGATACTCTCCAACCGTTACTGATAACTACATAGCCAAATTTACACGATAAATGATAAAGACACTCAAAAATCAATCCGCAATTTTATTTCAATTCCGTTTCATTCTGGCCTTTTTCAGGCATTTGGTAAAATGCTTCAACCTCTCAACATGACGCTCAAGTCCTCTAATAACAACACGATAGTCAAACTATGCAATTTAACAGACAATAAAAACAAAAAAAGCTCATTAGAAAGTAAAGGAGAAGTCTAGGTAATCCCTTGTGCCAATGAAGAAAGTTGCATTTACATAGGCGAAACAAAACAAAAGCTTTCTGCCCGTATATATCAGCACCAATATCCTTTGAAAATGATTCGAATTACAATACGGTCACACATTCCAAAGAAAAAAAAACAAAATATTAATTTTGATGAGGTTTCTGTAATTTGCAATGAAAAGAATGGCTTCCTACAAAAAAAAGCAAAGACTCTTTATCACATTTTAACCAATCCAAATTGTTACAACCAAGTTTTGTCCGTGCAAAGCATAGATAAATATGGTTTTTCAAAAAGAAAAAAGAAATAAATTAAAACATACTCATCTAACTCTTCACCCCCCATTTTTCTCGAATGGAATCAAAATAATATTTCCCTTCTCCTCCTCTCTATTTCAACTTAATATTAATCCTTCCAACTGCAATGTAACCAATCATTGGTTACAACTCTTTCGGTACCCAAATGCCCTGAAGCTCTTCTCGCTATATAAGCTCATGTCGTTAAAGTATCAGGTTATTTTACCGGAAGAAGACCCCCATTAATTTTATGGGTCGAAACTAGTTGTTTTTAATCTTTTTAAACTTTTTATATTTTTAAATGTTAGTTTGGACAAGTGCGTCGGCGCTGCTGATATAATTTATTCTTAGCGCACATTAATATTTTTATTACTGAATAATTTTTGCATTTCACAACTCTTTCTCAATCATCTTGATAATATCGTAATTTAAATGAATACATCTTAGGATATTAATTATAAAGTTGATTTAAGTGAATATTGCGATTGAATATTTCTAGCTTACTTTCCAAAGTAAACAATGTTGATGACGTCATTCACGTCATTAAATATCAGCTACTACATGACTGATAGGTAAATATTTGCCAAATCACATAAATAACAGACATCAATTACTTAATGAGTTAAAAATTGCCTACCTTATATAAGCACGAGAAGTTATTAAGTAAAAACTAGCTAAAATTCACAACGTTTCTGACCTTCTACTAGCTAAGGTCAGAAACGTTGTGAATTTCAGCTTGTTTTTACTTCAATACTTCTCGTGCATATATAAGATACGCAACTTTTAATTTGTAATTGGAACTTTTTTTAATCAATACTTAATGAGTTAACTCATTTTTTTGTTCAAAAGTTCAATTTTGTACTAGATATATAACCTTTCTAGTAAAGGCCGTCATTAACATTAGATTTCGAAAATCACCTTCCTTAAGAAATAGTAAAGTTTTAAATCAAAACTGTTTAAGAACAGCAAAAAAATTATAGAAACTACTTGATTGTGATTAGCATTGAAAATGCATCTTTGATGTCTTAATTCATTCCATTGAATTTTTAAAGAGTTCTTACTTTTACTAAGATTATATTACTCTCTATACCTAACTAACTTTGGCTCCATTTATAACTACTTAAAACAATTTAAGTATTTAAGGCTAAAATGTCTGTAATTCCACCATTCTTTTATGCCCACCCTGTACAATTTTTTTATTATTTTTATTTTGATAATATTAAATTTTTATGGTTTTTCAAAACATGTCTATAAAAATATCTTACGTCAAGTAATAAAAAGTTACCAAAAAATCTGACGAATGTTTTCCATCTGCGAAATACAGATTTAATAACATATATTTATCGAAATTATATTCTTAACAGAACATTAAAAAAAAAATCTGGATATCGGCTGTAAATACTGCTTTTTATATTGAAGTCCAGTAGAGTTATCTCAGAGAATCAATCAAACTCAGTTCTTCATAGGGTAAGCAAACATCATTATCATATTTGATAACTGTTTTCAAATTTAAACTGATATCTAAAAAACTCACTTAAAAGGTGAATTGAAATCGAGATAGAGAGGTTCATAGTTAATTTTTCATTTGCTCACTCATATATAAAAGTTCAAAAGCCCCTATGTCTAAACTATTATATTCTCTTAAAAGCCTTGGCCGTTGATAGTTTTCTGTCTATTTCTTTCTTTGCTATGAGTTTAATTGCTTTTCTCAAATATTACATTTGTAAAAAGAAACTTTGTATGTTCATTCTCTATGCTTTCAGTCTCTGTAAGAGACAAACTTTGGAACGGTACTGGATCTAGGGGAAGTTGAAAACAGAACACTGATGGACTTAAAATGTTTCCTTCCTTTTAAATAAGTAACCGTAAATTCCGTAATAACAATTACTTGCAGCTATTTATCTGCGGTTGAACAAAGCAGAAATCTTGTCAATTATTCTATGACAGCTTTAGGAAAAGAAATATTAATAAAAATAAAGAAAAGGACTTGGAGACAGAGAAGCTTGAAACTCAGAAAATTAAAACGCATCAAAAATCCATTGCTCAAGGAAAAAAAAAATAGACAATTTTTCATAGAATTCTAAAATTAAATATCCGCTCACCTGAGCGAGATTTGGAATAAACGGACAATCAAACCTAAGTAATACACTCTTTGACAAAAGAAAATCGATGCACCCCGAAAAGTAATCCGGTAGTAATCAGGTAGTGCTGTAACAGCTGCTCTGACAATCGCTCTATCTTTCCATTCCATCGTCGCCCTACGCCCTCTTGTCGCTGAAATCTGCCGTTCAGGACCCATTCAGTCAGCGCAGCTGTTATAGCACCAGCAATCTTGTTAAAAAAATTTTTTAACAAGATAACGCACGACCACATACTGCACGCCTCTCCATTGTTTGTCTTCGATGCGATACACTTTCTTGGCCAGCCAGATCGCCAGATCTCTCTCTCAAAATGAATACATTTTGGATGTGATAGTGCGTCGCCTGTGACCTTCCCAGAATGTCGACGAATTAGCCTGTTAATTGGAGGCCGTTTGGCAAGAAATCCCGCAGTACACCATTTATCAACTGTATCAATCAATACACGTCATATAACAGCTTGTATTCAGGCCAGAGGTGGACCAACGCCATACTGATCTGCTCACTTTACGTAGCTCTTTCTGTCCAATAAATCATTCAATTGTTCTAAATTTTAATCATATGGTTTTCTGTACATATACATTAAACGTATCAAATTTTGTCTTAGTTTGGATAATTCCTTCTCGATGCGTCGATTTTTTTTGTCAAAGAGTGTATATCTCGTTAATTGTAGACTGAAAATAAAAACCGGGCTAAGTGCCAAAATCTAAGTTCTGAGAAAAACAGCAAAAACATTTGTGAAAACTAATACTGTCTACAGTGAAAGTCTAACAATTGGCTAAAGTTTGAAGTACTTGCAGACTGAATATCATATAGCCGGGTTTTTATCGCACTGGCCGAGACACATAGACCATATTTTAGCAATAAAATGGAAATCGTTGTTGTGGCACTTAGCCCGGTTTTTATTTTCAGTCTACAATTCATAGCGATTTTTTGGCAATTCAGAAACTTCATTGAAAATTCAGACTCTATATCTTGAATATAATAATCTTTGCTAATACGAGAATAGAAATATAGATAGATAGATAGATAGATAGATAGATAGATAGATAAAGGTAGGAAGCACCATTCTTGATCATCATATATTCTATCATCAGTCTTGGTTAAATTCAAGATATCGATTGAAGAGAGTCACATGAACTACAAGATCCCAAAGTGAATGTTTTACAGGTCTTCTTTAATTATTCTTACTTTAAAGCAGAATATAATTTTCGAAGACAGTCTTTGTATCTGTTTAACATTCACCATTAGAATAACAAGACTGATTTTTTTGAAAAGCGTTATTAATTCAATTTTGGAAATACAACCCACCGATTTAAATTTGTGTAATACCTAGTTATTTGAAATCTATGGTTAAGAAATGTCGGGTGATCAAAAAGTAAATAAAAATTTATACATTTTTTAAGAAAAAAAAAATAAATTTAAAAAAAAATTAAATTTATAAGCTTCGCTTAAGTCTTAAAATGCAATAATTTGTGGAGTGTGATAGCATCTAGAGAAAGATGCGGTTTTCACAGCAATGCTCGGAATGACCCGGGATTTTGTGTCAAAACAACGAAACTTTATTGCCTGATTAGTTACATATCTGATCACCTGCCATTCGTCAGATGGGATAGAACAGTTCACACGGAATATGGGTTTACAAATGTTCAGTGTGGCGCCCCTCAGTTGGGGACACAGCCGTCAGATGAGGCACGACACAATTCACCGCATTCAACAGCAGACACTTGCTGTTATTTGCAGATATAAATGGATGGCATCCTTAAACGTGCCCAGGGATCGTTTAACTTTGACTTTAAATAAACGTGCCCAGGGATCCCTTTGACTTTAAATAACCCCATAAGCGAAAGTTGCAAATTGTGAGATCGGGAGATCTTGGTGGCCACTTATGCGGAATGGGCTGACTGAGGACTGTTCTCTTAGAATGTTGAGCATAGCAGTCGCTTTACAGGAATAGCAATGTGAGGTTGTGCTCCATCTTGCATGAATACGACTGTATGGACTGCTTGCCGCTTTTGCAAGTGTGGAATAATGGTGCTCCGTAACTGTGCTGTATATCGGTCACCCATGATAGTAACAATTTGAATTTCAGGATCCATGACTTCCTTATAGAAAAAGGGACCGGTAATGAATTCAGCGGTGAAGTTTTTGGCTGTAATTTTTGGCTGATGCAGAGAGGTTTCCACAAATGCTTGTGGGTTTTTTAAATGCGGTAGTTGTGTGTGTAGATCATCATTAAATGTGAAATGCGCTTCATCCAACCACAGTACCTTGAACAGCCAATTTTCATGGTCTGCTGGAAAATCCAATGGGCAAATTCTTGACGGTTCGTGAAATGGACAGGTTGAAGTTCCTGCAAGTGTTGAATTTTGTATGGATATCACATCAGGATGATTCGCAATGAGCTCCATACAGAGCCATACATATGCCAGTTCTTCGTGAAACGTTGCGCATACTACATTCACCAATTTAGGAAAAGTGCCGATTCATCTACCTTGTGTTCGATGTCCTGCACAATGGCTGGGGATGTTCGGGGTCTTCCACTTCGTGGACGTGCTTTCAAAGAACCTGTGGCTTCAAATTTGGTTATCATGTGCCTCAGTGCTGCGGAAGACACAAGTTCTTTGCCACTTCGCATATATCTGATCTGATATGCACACAATGCTGCACTGATACAGGCCTATTCTGCTTTGTGATAATAAAATTTCACTAGTAGGGCAATGACACCGCAATGACAACATTCCGATGCACATAGTACAGTATCGACGACAAGAAAACAACATCGCTGTCACCTTCATATTTGAAGGTTGTCAGCCAATGTTGTCTGCCAGTGGTTTACATACCGGCAGGGAGCTGCTCTCTCTCTCCGATAGCCCTATCTGGTGATTGGAAATGTAACTAATCAGACAAGTTTCGTTCTTTTGACACAAAATCCCACGTCATTCCGAGCATTGCTGTGAAAACCGCATCTTTCTATTGATACTATTAATAAAAGTATTGGATTTATCAATTACCTACAAATTATTGCATTTTCAAATTTTTAGTTACATCTAGACTAAAAATCCTCCGGTGCTTCAAAAGTTTACATTATTGAATATTCATTACATATAAAGAGGTCACAAAGAAAGTTTACACACTTTGACAGAGTTTAATGAACCAATTGTAAATTACGCAAAGTATACATCGCTGTAATTGTGTATATTGGCATCTCGAAAATCCACATATTTAAGTCGGAGAAAGCTGTCTGTTTACTAAAACTCACTGGGGTATGAAGATGGATTTAACTGGACCATTCATTTATGAAAGAATGCTTACAAAGTATTTAAGATGTTTTTGTACATTTCAATACATAAAAATTAAACCATTTCTGTTAAATAAAAGAAGTTTAACGTGCCCGAATAAATCAAGAAAGATATCAATGGCAAGGCACAAAGCTAAAGTTAGGATTCGCACTTCGAGTTGTCATCGGGAAGAGGATTTCTTCGGTGGGAGATCCCATTCTCGGGTGCGCGAGTCGGGATACTAACACCTTGCGCACTTTCTGGGTTCTCATCGGAGGAGTTTGGCTGGCTGAGGAGTCCTAATGAGGACGAAACGGTCCGTCCCAGTCTCTTGTGCCTTGCCATTGATATCTTTCTTCATTTCTGTTAAATGTTGATGTTGCTAATACTACATATAATGTTGCTTCATCAAACAAAACAATTTGGTTCATATTACTTATCTTTGTGTAATTACTTAAGTGAAAAACAAAACAACATTCAATTAACAATTTAAAGAATTAAAAGAAGGCACAAAATTAACAAGTATACCAACGAAAGAATAATAAATAAAGGAACTAAAACTAAAGAATAATAATTAAAGTATCGTCAGTTTCAGTTTCTCACACGAGATTATTTTGAAGATAGGCTGTTAAAATCAATGTCTGTTAAAGCAAAACCTGTTAAAAGTACTGCATCAATCTTAAAGCCTCATTCCAATTTAGTATTAAGCCTCCACCAATCAATGTTCCAATGGCTGATGGAATTGTTTAGACTTAAATGATGTGCAAATGTTTTAATTTGAATAGCAACTAAACTATGTATTAATTTTTTTTTGAAATCCATCCGGCCATTTTAACGTGATATAGAACAATTAGAGAAACAGAGAAGAAAAACATTGAACAGTACGACTCTGCATGCTCAGTCAAAAATAAAGTAGTAAATAAGTAAATAAATAACCTAAATTAGATGAAAAGTTCCATTTTCTTCCATTAAACTCTTCCTTTTCATTTCTAGAGCAATATAATTTAGAAAAACTCCACGTACCTTATCAGACGTTGCCTACCACTATTTGGAAAAGGACATATCGTAGATAGTAATGTGAAAGTATTATATAAAGAATATAATTTAAAACTAAGGAAAATTTTAGAAAGTAGTGTTATAAAAACACTAAAGAGAAAATAAAGAAACTCAAATACACACACTTCCCTATAATTTCTTCAATATTTCAACCTTTTAAACAAAGGTTTTCATAACGAAATAACTACATAAAAAGAAAAGAACTACTATGTCATCCTTATTCTTATACAGAGGGTTGTTTACAATCTATGGTAACGATTTGCATGGCGTGTGACGACGCAACCAATCACAGTAGGTATGCAAACGTACAGGTGAGTATTTAAAAATTAGTGTGGAGGGGTGCGGGTTAGTTTGTTCGGAGAAATGGCGCTGAAAGTGTCACAGTTTTGGGAAGGGTACATTACAGCCCTTTCCGACGCGAAATTTAGTTATTCCGCAATAATTACGGCATGTAGAAAAAGAGGTTTCACCATTTCGAAGAAAGGAGTTCATAATGTTTTGGCTGGTGTTGGTTTGGCCCGTACAGGACAGATTTCCGGGACTGAAAAGCAAGCAAATCCAAGGACACCTGTAAGTCGCACAAAGACTGTCATTCAGAAAGTCAAGAAAATGGTGACGAAGGACAATCCAGC
This sequence comes from Thereuonema tuberculata, assembly GCA_023159025.1. NCBI lineage: Eukaryota > Metazoa > Arthropoda > Chilopoda > Scutigeromorpha > Scutigeridae > Thereuonema > Thereuonema tuberculata. The sequence goes on from JAFIDM010012231.1 coordinate 91,508,302, forward strand.
GACCCATTGGTGCGAAGGTACGAACATCTCTTCGTACCGTAAACAAGATTATCCATAAAGATTTGGGACTTCAAAAGAGACATACTGGTAAAAGCAAGGTTCACAAGCTCTTACCAAAGCACATTTCAGAACGTAAGACAAATTGCAGAAAACTGTATGAACGACATCTCGCTGGGGATAAATGGAAGTATGTGGCCACATTAGACGAAGCATATGTTTATCTGTCCGACTGCAATAAACTAATTTTCTATCGCCCAGTGGGAGCCAAATCGTTTCCAAATTGGTACAGAGAATGTCGTGAAACTTTTTCGAAGGGATTCATGATCGTTGCGGGTAATTCCTATCAAGGCAAGCTACAGATACGGAGGGTGGCTCAAAATGTAAAGGTGAATTCTGCGTACTATCAGGATCACGTACTGACCCCAATTTATACACAGGAACTACCTGCTCTTTACGGAAACGACGTTTCCAAGGTCCGTCTCCACCAAGACAAGGCGTCCAGCCATACGTCCAAATCGACCCAGAAATTTCTGACTCGAATGGAACAGCAAACCGGAATCCAGGCTATACCGTTTACCGAGATACCAGTTAAGTCTCCAGACGCATCGCCCATGGATTTTTGCGCATTTGGACTATTAAAACGAGACTTGGGAAGACGACGTCCTCGTTCATTGGATGGACTCTGGAAATGTTGTCAGCAGGAGTGGCAACGTATAAGCCTTCCCGTTCTTTGCAGTAGTCTCCTGCAATGGAAACTGCGCTGCAGAGCGATAGCAGTATCTCATGGCCATCAAATAGAGCATGATCGTTGGTGGAGAAAGGGAATTTCTGGGAATTAAATCGTTACCGTAGATTGTAAACAACCCTCCGTAAACAGCAATCTGAATAACAATCATGAAATTATATTATTACAACAATTGAAAACGTTAATTTTTAAATTTCAAATCCGAGCCTTGTTTTCCTTTCCATGTTTTTATTTATTTAGTATCATCTGATGAAGAAGGATGTGTACCTACGCAACATGTCATGAAATTATTTATTCTTTATATCTCTTTCTTTATATCTTGTTTTTGTGTTTGGTCCTTTGTATTAATTTTTCTATTTGTTATGCTATTATTTTGTTATTGTTTTTCATAATTAAATGATTTCTTATTGATGTATTTTTGTAACAACAACTAAAATATTTGATTCACGAGTTATTAGAATTTGTTTAAGCTTCTAACCATTTTTGTTTTTGTTGTATTTATTTTTGTTTTTGTTGTATCCACTCACATTATTATGCTAGAAAAAGAGAAGACGATTTAAACTTCTCGAAAATTCGCAATTTGCAGTATTTTTAATAAATCTATTTTAAATACTAAAATGAGGTACGTGGAGTTTTCTAAATTATATTAGTAAACACCAAAAAAACTTTTTTACTTATTATCTTACAATTAATAAAATTTTATAATTTTTTTCATTTAAAATTGTTTTAATTTCAGAACCATGACAAGCATCTACAAAACAGTGATTTTACTGTTTTTATTGAATCTATATCATGATTTCTCAATGGGTAGAAGCTCCGTAACAAGACAAGAAAGATCTCTGCCAAAGCCTGAATCCAAGTCATTATTTAAGCCTGTGCCAATTAAACCAGTTACACCAATCTTCAA
>JAFIDM010012231.1:91511672-91543706 GCA_023159025.1 Thereuonema tuberculata
TAAAGAAGAAGAGCAACAGACAACAACCTTTAAAGAAGAAGAGGAACCGACAACAACCTTTAAAGAAGAAGAGCAACAGACAACTATCTTTAAAGAACAAGAGAAACAAACAACAGCATTTGTAGAAGAACAACAACTGACAACAGCCTTTAAAGAAGAAGAGCAACAGACAACAACCTTTAAAGAAGAAGAGGAACAGACAACAACCTTTAAAGAAAAAGGGGAACCGACAACAACCTTTAAAGGAGAAGAACAACAGACAACTATCTTTAAAGAACAAGAGAAACAAACAATAGCCTTTGTAGAAGAACAACAACTGACAACAGCCTTTAAAGAAGAAGAGCAACAGACAACAACCTTTAAAGAAGAAGAGGAACAGACAACAACCTTTAAAGAAGAAGAGCAGCAGATAACTATCTTTAAAGGAGAAGAGGAACAGACAACAACCATTAAAGAAGAAGAGAAAGAAACAATAGCCTTTATAGGAGAAGAGCAACAGACAACAACCGTTAAAGAAGAAGAGAAAGAAACAATAGCCTTTATAGGAGAAGAGCAACAGACAACAACCTTTACAGGAGAGGAGTCAAAGACAACTTTTGAAGGAGAGAAGGAACAGACAACAACCTTTAAAGAAGAAGAGCAACAGACAACAGCCTTTAAAAGAGAAGAGCAACAGACAACACCGTTTAAAGCAGAAGTGCAACAGAAAACAACCGTTAAAGGAGAAGAAAAACAAACAACAGCCTGTAAAGGAGAGGAGCAAGAGACAACAACCGTTACAGAAGAAGAGCCACATACAACGATCTGTAAAGGAGAAGAGCCAAAGGCAAAACTCGGTTTTTTGGTTTGGGAAGGAATAACAACAACCTTTCATAAAGTATTTCAGAGGATCTACTCTGGATGGGAAGAAGTGAAAGGAGATGCGAAAAACTCATCACGATTTACTGATAAAGAACAAGACCAACAAGCAACAATAACTGATAAATTAGAAGAGCAACGGACAGCAACTTTTAAAGGAGAAGAGCTACAGACAAAACATCGTTTTTTGGTTTGGGAAGGAATAACAACAATCGTTCATAAAGTATGTCAGAAGATTTATTACGGTTGGGAAGAAGTGAAAGGAGATGAGAAAAACTCATCAACATTAACTGATAATTTAGAAGAGCAACGGACAGCAAACTTTAAAGAAGAAGAGCCAAAGACAAAACACCGTTTTTTGGTTTGGGAAGGAATAACAACAACCTTTCATAATGTATTTCAGAGAATTTATTCTGGATGGAAAGAAGTGAAAGGAGATGAGAAAAACTCATCAACATTAACTGATAAAGGAGGAGACCAACAAACAACAAGAACTGAAAAAGGAGAAGAGCAACGGACAGCAACTTTTGAAGGAGAAGAGCAACGGACAGCAACGTTTGAAGGAGAAGAGCAACGGACAGCAACTTTTGAAGGAGAAGAGCAACGGAAAGCAACTTTTGAAGGAGAAGAGCAACAGACAACAACCTTTAAAGGAGAAGAGCCACAAATAACAACCTTTAAAGGAGAAGATCAAGAGATCACAGCCTTCAAAGGAGAGGAGCAACACACAACAACCTGTGAAGGAGAAGAACAGACAACAACCATGAAAGGAGAAGAGCCAAAGACAAAACTCGGTTTTTTGGTTTGGGAAGGAATAACAACAACCTTTGATAAAGTGTTTCAGAGGCTTTACTCTGGATGGGGATGATCCAAGAGACATTTACCCCGGTTAACTTCCTTTCTCTTCATATTGAGAATACAAGATATTTATAAAGCTTGATTGCAGGAATTGAGGAGAAATCAAATTAAATAAGAGAACGACCATTTATTTGTTTTTACTAAAATTTCTAACTGAAACAGTTTAAGTAATTGAATTAACCTATCTTTAAGTTATTCTTATTTGTTGAGTCTGAAAAATAACCTGTATGGATATGTGGAAAATAAATCAAGCCATCTGCACGAAATTAAAACCTCTTTTTTCTGATTTGCAACTAATAAGTTAAAAAATAATTTAAATTAAGTGAATTGATTGTTATCGATTTATGAATAGAGTAGAGAGTTTCTTATAAAAAAATGAGACATTCTACATTTGTAAACAGATTTATTCAATGATTTCATGATAGATACTGAAGTACCAGAAAACTGACTGGTAACGCTCCGATCTTCATTTTGATCGGATTACCGCAGCAACATGATCATTGCATGGATTCCATGAGCTCTCTGAAATACTGTGCAGGTGTACATCATATCTTCTGTATAGGTGTCCACAATTCCTTAATCTTAGCTTGTGGTGGACCCTGGTAATGGTGGCATGTGGAACCGCATCTCACCCAATTCGAAATCCGGCTAATTATTTATGATACCAAATTCAGAGAAATGCTGCTTCAGCCATAATTTGGTGACTGCAAAACTGTGTGGTGACGCATTGTTCTGCTGACAAAGCTCGCTTCCGTCTGAGTGCATTTTCTGATGCAAATTATCCGCATGGATAAAAAAAGAATTTAATGTGCAGAGAAGTTAGTTGTTTGCACGATAATAAATCAACCATACTCTTAACATTGAGAAACCGATCGTTTTTGGAACTAAAAATGACATCTATTTAAGAAAGTTCCGTGAATCACTCACTATTCTACTCAATAATATTTGGTTTACTATAATGAATATCATACTATAATGAATAATAATGGTCTTCATTTACAGAAATAGCTCATATTTGGGTGGTTTATGCCTATTTCTTTTTTTTTCTTCCCCCCACCCCATCTCGATATTTATCGATTATATCTGCATTCCCTCATTTAATAGATTTGTCCTGCTCCCATTGATCGGTTTACAATCCCTTTTCCTATATAATCGTAACACCTAATTCTGAATTCTCAGTTTGATGATAATTTCTGCAATTTTAGAAATCTAAACTAGTAATTAGGTTTTAAATGTTTTAATACACTCATGGACAAAAAAATTAGCGCACCAAGAAGGAGTCGTCAAAATGAAACGAAAATTTACATACGTAATGACTACTTTGATATAAGTAAATGATAAGAAAATCAAAGAAAAAGGATAATTTATTTCAGAGAAAAAGGCAAAAGAACGGAGGAGTTAATACTCCGTTGGACCCCCTCTAGCGCGAATGCACGATGCGATACGATCGGGCATTGAGTCATACAAGTTCTGTATGATGTCTTGAGACATTTCGTTCCATATTTGCTGTAACCTTGCCTCTAGTTCGTTCAAACTCGTGGGATGCCCAACTCGTCGTCCCAAATGATCCCAGATATGCTCGATTGGAGACAAATCTGGGGATCGGGCAGGCCAAGGAAGGGTAGTAACAGTGTGGAGACAGTCTTGTGACACCCTTGCCGTATGAGGCCGAGCATTGTCTTGTTGTAAAATGGCTCATGGGAGCCGCTGCATGAGTGGCAACACATGTGGCTGCAGGATTTCATGAACATACCGCTGGGCTGTCATGGTGCCACGGAACAATACTAGGGGTGACCGTGTATTGTAGGCAATGGCACCCCATACCATCCCACCAGCTATGGGAGCGGTGTGTCGCTGTACAGCAAAGGCAGGATTGAAGCGTTCACCACGGGCTCTCCACACACTAACACGATTGTCATCACTGCCGAGATTGAATCTGGATTCGTCGCTAAAGACGACCTGGTTCCATTCGGCTGTAGTCCAGTTTCCTCGTGCGCGGCAAAACTCCAAACGGAGGCGTCGATGGGTGGGCGTCAAGGGCAGCACACGTAATGGGCACCGCGATACCAACTGTCCTTCAGCCAGGCGCCTTCGTATGGTTCGAGAAGACACAGAGGCCCCTAGTGAAGGTGCTACCTGTGCCTGGATGGCGGCCGATGAAGCAGTTGGCTGTACGCGTGCATTTCTGACTATGTGGCGGTCTTCTCGACGACTGGTCTGTCGAGGGCGTCCTGAGCCTGGTCTTCGTGTACATGACATCTCTCGGGTCCACTGGTCCCAATACCTCCTCATAACACAATCAGAGCGGCCTAATTGACGAGCTACTCGCCTAGCTGACCACCCAGCTTCCATCATCCCGACGATTGTCCCTCTCTCAAACTGCGACAACTGCGTATACTGTCTTCGAACACGGCGTAATGGCATGTCTACCTCAGCTCTTCCTTTGTAAATGATTCAGCACACTCAAACAAGCTTTGGTTACCTGTTTTATACTCCACAGAGTACGATGTTCAACGCCCTCTACCGGCTATACGTAATGCGCAATCACGCTGCATTTCTAATCATTTGCATATCTCCCCGACATGTACCTTCATTGCAAGTTTCGTTACGATCCCGCAATTATTTCTTGGTGCGCTAATTTTTTTGTCCATGAGTATATTTTAACTAATATATGTTTTTTAGTTTAATTTTTTTACGATCCGCTAGGATAGTTATGTAGCATCCGCCGGTTAAGCAGGCCCGGATTTAAAGACCCAGGGCCCCGGCGCCCAAGACCACATCGCCCCCCCCCCCCCATCCCGAAGCCTTTTTGGAAATTTAGCAAATAACATGCACTAGTACAGAAAATATAATTTTTAACAATCAAAAAAAATAAACAGTCCAATCCTATTGGGTCAATCCATACGAAATCAACCAATGGGTGTTGCTGACATATTTTATTTTATTTTTGATAGTACATTTTCTGTTTATATATACATTTGGGAGTATAAAACGATTTTTTTTAAAAAAATATTATTGTTACTTTGGCTTTTATCGGCCATTTTGTATATGAGGGTCGGCTGTTTTTGGGTTTTCAGAGGTTAGCGATAAATTAAATAATTTTTTTGTTTATTAAGATATCAACTTGAAATAAAAACCATCTTATTCTAAATCTACAAATCATGTTATGACCAAAAATGTGTTAAGCTGTAAGGAAATAACCTAAAATTTAACTGGAAAAATGTGTTTTCGATTAGAATAAATTGAAGATTTAGGGAATTTTTTTTCCAAAAAGGGATTAAAAAACAACTTTAATGTTTTTTCCCCTTAAAAATATAATAGAGAAGAAGACTTAAAAAAAAATTGATACCTTTTAAATGCAACCTTTAGGTTTTACAGGCCTTCAAATATCGCAATTTGTCCAAAATTGCCGATTTTCAAACAGACATATCTCAAATAGGGGCTGAATCAAAAAATCTGAAATTTCAAAAATACTCTTCTAGTATCTGGTAATAACCACATGAAATTTCATCATGGGGTTTTAATCAGAAGTATTTTTTTTAATTAAAGAAAAAAGCAAAAATACACAGTACGACTCACAGTGACGCAGACTCCTAAAGTGTTAAAACAGTTAAAAAAACACACCTAATAAACTAACCTATTATAGGCCTATATGTACAAAATGTGTAAACTGTAATTGAAATCCAGAGCTACCATTGCAGAAACCCTCAAGTTACCTTGCACCCTTTTATGAGCTGCATGATAGTGAAATGAGCCACTGAAGCCTTTCTGTTATAAGTGACTGTTTGGACCTTAGTACCGTTACTGTGCACTGCTTTCAAAATCATTTGACTGAATATATATAAAAAAAAATGCTCCTTTAGTAAAAAAAAAAAGTTTATTTTATTATTTATTTAGTGTATTAGGTGTTTTTTTTAAGTGTTTTAACACTTTAGGAGTCTGCGTCAATGTGCGCCATACTGTGTATTTTTGCTTTTTTCTTTAATTAAAAAAAATACTTCTGATTAAAACCCCATGATGAAATTTCATGTGGTTATTACCAGATGCTAGAAGAGTATTTTTTGAAAATTTCAGATTTTTTGATTCAGTTCCTTTTGAGATATGCCTGTTTGAAAATCGGCAATTTTAAACAAATTGCGATATTTAAAGGCCTGAAAAACCTAAAGGTGGCATTTAAAAGGTGTTAATTTTTTTTTAAGTCTTCTTCTCTATTATATTTTTAAGGGGAAAAAACATTAAAGTTGTGTTTTAATCCCTTCTTTGAAAATAAATTCCCTAAATCTTCAATTTATTCTAATCGAAAACACATTTTTCTAGTTAAATTTTAGGTTATTTCCTTACAACTTTTGGTCATTACATGATTTGTAGATGGTTTCATTTAGAATAAGATGGTTTTTATTTCAAGTTGATATCTTAATAAACAAAAAGGTTATTTAACTTATCGCTAACCTCTGAAAATTCCAAAAAACGGCCGACCCTCATATACAAAATGGCCGATAAAAGCCAAAGTAATATTAATAAATAGAGAGAGAAATTCACCAACGGACAACAAAAATGCCTTAGCACATTGAGCCAACATCAACGGGAATTCTGAACAGCTGTTTCATCCTTATTAGGAATCATCAGCAGAATATACCTTTGATGTTTGGCTCAGTTGCGCGAAAGCTTTACCTAAAAGCATTCTCGATCCCGGGAATTACGGACGTTAAATTTGCTTTCATTTAATAAAATAAATTTTTAAAAAAATCGTTTGGTACTCCCAAATGTATATATAAACAGAAAATGTACTATCAAAAATAAAATAAAATATGTCAGCAACAAATTATTTTTTTATTGGTTGATTTCATATGGACTGACTCTATTTTAAGAACCAAAAAAAAAAAATAACAATCCAATACGGCGAGACCCCTCGGCTGGCTGGGCCCCTAGGCCCGGGCCTTCTAGGCCTAGGCGGAAATCCGGGCCTGCGATTAAGGGATCCTAATAAAAACACCTCACACCATAACAGAGTCACCGCCGCCCTGGATGACATATGGTATCCTTTGCCTCGTGGGGTTTTCATATACACATAATTGTCTATCTCCTTAATACAGTTAGAATCCTCATTCATCGGACCAGACTACATGTTTTCACCAACCAATATATCTAAGGTCACAATGTTTGGCTTTCCTACCACCTATATTAATGAAAGCTAATCTAAGAATAACAAAACTTCAAATAAAAATATGATTCTGACCCTGAAGAAAACATCTGAAAACATCACTTTTTCCTATACAGTGAACTAATTTCCCTCTAAGTTTTTTGAAAGATACTGGAAAAGACAGCCTTCTGTTCTTGTATATGCAATGTAATTTTTAAAGATGTTTCTTTTTTCTTCACTGCTTAAAAAAAGTATTAGAAGAAGATATTTCCAGGACTTGAAAAACGGAGTTAAAAATGAACGCAAGATGAGCTCAATTTTTGGAAAACAGCCTAAAAAAAATTACTGTGTATTAAAAAACAACCTTAAAAAACCCTAATATTCCCTTTTGATTGTCGACTGTAAATATGTTTCGTTATTTTTTTTTTACGTAATCCCAACCAATATAACATAAGAGCGTGTCTTCAATCCGTTTGAATATTATCTGATTGAAGTATTGTCAATATTTTTTTTTTGTGATTGTCCGAATTCTTTCTTTGTTTCTATGCTTATTCTAAAGTTTGACAGCAGCAGTGTTAAATTTTTAATGAGGTGGAAAAAAACCCCATGAGTAGGATTATTGAGTCACTTTATTCCTTCACGCAACCTTTCCGTTTCCATAGATCCCAAAGAATGGCTGGATGCTCCTCCAGATACAGAATGGATGCGCTTCCAGTATGGGATTAGCTGATACTGGAAAAATTGATTTTGCCAATATAATAATATATTATAAAATGTACTGCAACTTTTTAAGTATGTAATTCTGACTTACATGGATCATTGAAATTGTGTTTACAATACAGTAATTACAAAAAAAGAAATTAATGCATTAATAGCAATTTCGTAGTGATAATAACTTTTTATCATCATGGATAAATCCAACTGGTAAAGCATAATAAAGCTGAAACTGCTGCTCCAGATTCTTTAGATGATGAGTCAGGGTATGAGAACCTGTTTTTATTTTGGTTTGTGAATTTTTTGAGTTAATTTGAAATTTATTTATTCACATTAAGCTTTTACTTTTTCTTTAATTTTTTTTCTCTCGAGTTTGTGAAATAAAAAAGAAAAAAAAATAATTCCAGCCTAGGAGATCTGCCAAATAAAGTTTGTAAAGTTTATTAGTTCATGAAGTTAATTAAGTGACTGTATGACTAAGTAAAATATATGGGGATCATGGACATAATACTTCCAACCTTTGAGTGATCAGAGAGGAGATAAGTGATTAGCCCAACGCTCGCCCGTCTGTTGATCGAGAAAAGAATCCATACAGCCATTCTAGAGAGGGCTGGTGAGGTTCTAGGAACCGTGTTGAGGAAAATTCAGCTTGGAAAAATCCCAGACCTCTGCCGGGGATCGGAAAATGAACCCGGCTTCTCCAACCGGAAGTGAAGAATCAACCACTTGATTACCACTTAGACCCACTGATGAAGATATAACAATTGGTTGTTCAGGCCCAGTCTTGTCGTCAAGCAGATGATCTGCCATGAGGCTGATAAGTCTGAACCTGAATTCGAATTCCGGAGCCGGCATGGATTTGATTTGTCTATTTCTGTACGTTTAATGTGAAATGCTGCTATGATGTACATGGGCAACGTTTCTACTGCTAAGTAGCTCGTAGCTCTCGCCCTTTGTCTAAGAGTAAAAACAAAAACTTATATATATAAAAAAACAAAAAAACAAAAAACAAAAAATTAAAAACAAAAAAAACAAAAAACAAACTTATTTAGTAAGTTTTTGTAATCTTATTTTTAATTTATTACCAGAAAAGAAAGGTACAGTGAATCACGACATATAGTAATTCTTAAGTATTACTTATATTTATTTTTCGTTTTCTTTATATTGTTCACAATTTTCTTTCTCTTCATCATTATCTCAATTGCTTTGCAAAATAAGCTCAGTAAGATAAGTGTGTGCCTTTACTTCATTTGAATGTTACATGGATGAAGTATTGTCTATAAAGTTCTCTATAAACTATAAAGTAGCTTATCCTCAGTTTCCAATGGCTTGCTCTAATGTTTCTATTGCATGGACAGTTCATGAGTTGAAACTAGCATATTTTTCGAAAAATGATCGTTTACAAAATGATCTTAATGATTTAATGATGAACTTCTTCAAAATTGAAGTTCCAGATCAATGTGAAGACTGCAAGTTTTTCTTACAACTAATTCTATGTTCAGTAAATAGTACTAGAAAAAAGAAAAAAAGTATGTAGGTAGATTTATATATTTTTATATTTAAATAAGGGAATGCTGCCATCGATGGAAACGTTCCGCGCTACTGCCCATGAATGCCCAAAACTTCCCGACAGTTGTGAGCAGAGACATAAACAAGATAAGATTTCTGTCTGTTTTTTATATTTTTACTCCTGTTTCTTGTATACACTGGTGGAAAATGAAAAATGAACACCCCTAAGGAAATGAACGGGAAGCACAGTATTTCCGCGTGATACTGCGATGACAAAATGGCAGCGCTGTGGAAGAATTAGGAAGCGAGTACTGGCCGTTAACAATCCGATCCCCTATCAATAGTTGTTGATTTACAATAAGAGTGGCCGGCTGTTTCTAACACCGTACTGTGCGTCAATGTGGTGATGAACTTCGTAGATACGCAAGGACGGCGTAGGCGAGCATGGTTTTGTGGGTCTGCGGGAGATTTGGTGGACGTTCCGGAGAATCACTAGCCATCGTGGATCACACGGTGACCGCAGCACAGATTAGTGTTGCACCCGGACCATCTGCAACCGTTTGCTGGAAGCTCGGCTACGATAATTTTATCATTAACGGGGAATCTGCTTCATCGTTGTTATGAATCTTCAGCGAGATTTGCCCTCAACGACAAGATCAGAAGCATGAAAGGCTATAGAACCCACAACCGATCCCGGAAGTGGGCTCAAAAACAAACAAACAATTAGAGCTGGAATTGGTTTTTGTTTATATTGGTGCATGATGGGAGTTTTTCCCGATTTCCAACTAATTGTCTGCACGTTTAACTACATATATTATGGTTTCTTATACAGTATATATTTGTAGTTTTTTTTTTTTTATCTTTAAAAGTCACTTATACCCGAAAGTTTGAGGGTCAAACATAGAAATCTTATTTAGATTGCAAGTTTGTGACATGATATTAACTTTTAAGTTTTTTTCAAATGTTACTGCGATATGATTAAGGCTCCGTTCACGTTGATTTAAAGTGGAAATTTGCGTCTCATCATATTTTGAGAAGAAATGGTTATTAAGATGTATCCAAAGTTTGATTTTGATTCAACAAGAATCTCCGAAATGGGAATTAATCTCAATCCAAGTAAAATGTAAAGAGTTGTAGGTGGATAGATATCAGTGAGGTCAGGTATCGTAGTAATTTCCTACATTGATTCTACAAGTGAATACGCTGGGTAGAAGATGTTCCGTTCCTAATACATCGTGTTTGGTTAAATAACTTTACTGAACATTTTGCTTTACTATTGAAGAATGTCTTATTTTAGGGGGCCGTTCAAGTATTATGTAAGCACAATTTCAGTCATTTTTAGCCCCCCCCCCTTGCAAGCAAAAATAAGCAGATACCCCACCTTTGTATTTACGTAAGATTTGTCAAATCATTAACAGTAAATACCACTCAACAATAAATTAAAACAGTCAAAATCACTTCTGAATTAAAAAGGAACAAATTACATACTAAAATATTTTAAATGCTGAGGAAAAGATGAAAACTGAGTAAAAAGTCTATCTCGAGCAGCGCACTCTCTAGCGTTTGTCTGTCTTATGTAAGCATTACTCCCCCTCCCCCTTGTCAGCAAAAATAAGCAAAGTGTGAATCCCCTCCCACCCCTTGAATGCTTACATAAATACGTGAACGGCCCCTAATTCCGAAACATACCGAATTCATTTTGATAACAAATTCTACTAAGTCTTATTCTATTCTTATCCAATTTTTCATAAATAAATAAAAGTTAAAATAAAATTAAAGAAAACCGATATCTTTATTTGGTCTGGATTTAAAAAGATACAAATACCAAAACATTCTTATTTATTATTCGTTATGAGTTTCTTTAGTTCCATTGTATTTAGGAACTAACTTTAAATATACATTATTAAAGATTGCTTTCTAATTGAATAATATCAACTTTGTATTATAAGAAATTAGATAAAAAAGAAAAGTAAAATGTTGTGTTATTTATAGATTTTAACGATCACTGTCTGCTCAAGGTAATTTTGTTTGAAGGTAAATTAGTTTTGCAGATCCTTTATGGTAAAATTATATTCGTTGATTACTACGGAAGATGTTTCTCGTGGAGACATCAGGTGGCGAACATTTGTACCAGATGTCTAAGCTAACTTCATGGCTAAGAAATCTCTAAACATTATTAAATATGAATTCAATAAGGATTTATAAAAATATTTTCTTCGTTTTTCTTGAAAATCTTTACTAATATTTTAAAGAGATAATTTCTCGATTAGAAATTAATTTTTATCTTTTATTTAATTATAATTAATTTAATACAAGAAAGGAATTTTGTGAATAAAAATGAATTCAAGTATATTATTAAAAATTTGTGAAGAATAAAAAAAATAAAAATAAGCTAAGAATAAGAAGTATGAATTAGTTTTAAAGCTTTACTTTTTTTAGAATATTTTAATTCTTATTATTTTAGCTATTTTTTTTTTAAGTCGTGAAAACTACAAAAGCAAACAGTCGACTTTAATATTGAAATTACAATATCTACTGAATATAAACAATACAAATTTTCCGTTATCTGAAGAAAAAAAGAAAATTGAAGTAAATCCTCCTTATTTACTGAAGTCTCAATAATCTTTTTAATTTTTTTACTAACTTAAAACTATGAAATATGTATAATAATGTACATTACATTCGTGATTCTATTAAACCCTGATATCTATAAGAATTAATTATCTTCATATACTGCAGTCCTTTGAGAAGTTGAGTTAACAAGTATCAGGCAATTTACCTGCAGTGGAATGTTTTTGTGCATTAAAGTCTCCGATGAAAGTCTTAAAGAAATCAAATCGCACAATAATATTTATTTGAAGTACAATTTTTTTTCCTTTCATAATGGCGACCCTCTTGACTCCCAAAGTCTTTCTTCTTGTAATCAAGTATTAGATGCAATTGTCTACTTCTTTAATACTACTACTTATAATTAATCTAATTCAAAAAGTCATAATGAAAATAGATTATCAAGAGTAATAATTCAAATGAAGTCAAGTATATTCTTAAAAAATTAGTTTACATCCTTTCTTTTTCGTAATACATAAAACAAAACAACAACACATAAATGAGTTAAAAATCTTATTCGAACTCCTTTTCGGACTAAGATAAAATCATTTGGAGTTTATATTAATCTTCAAGAACACAAGCTCAATATAATAATATCCTAATTTAAAAAAATTAAGGATACATGTTCTGTTTATCATTAACATATACACTCTATTTAACAAAATTAAGTTTAATCTGACGTCAGACTTAAACCCTTGATTAGGATAACAATATCTGGAACCATCAGATATTATAGGAAAAACAGAGACTCAACTTAATATAACCCATATTGTATAAAATTATCTCCAATTAAAATTTTACTTAAGGATAAAACAAATATCAGATGAATCACTGATTTTCTATCATAATCTGATGACCAAAATGATTACTTTTAGAACAACCTAATCTACCTAATGATTAATCAAATTTCTCATTGATGATTATCGTTCCAGATATTTATAACATCATATGTTACGAAATTATGCTTTACAAAATCATACGTATTTAAACTTTTAAACATTAACCTACGATAATCCATTAACTATCATATTTCTCTGAAAATGCAATTCATTTCATTTCAGTTCATAGTCATTATCACTACTTTAGCTTAATTTCAGTTCTAAAACCTATGGGCCCTTTCTTTGTTAAGTAGACCGGGAATCGCCAAGTTTTAGAATCCTAGAACTTCCGTAATTCAACCAGAAAGCTGAAATAAATCTTTAAATTCTTAACTTAATCAGCGACTGAATGCAATAAAAGTTCTTCACTTAAAGTCAGTTGGAATGAGAGAACAAAATATATATCTCCGGGGAGATAAAAAAGTTAAAAATACAATACATAGGTGTATCTTTATATGGTTTTTAAGAGGATTGGACTGCGAGTTGTTGTTAATACTAATAGTACTTTAGCGGAGAAGCTGTCGTTTCTCTTGATGTTTCCGTCTTTCTATTTTTACTTGAAAGTTATTGATCCTTCAATAGCTTTAGGTCCTTCATCTCTGATCCTTCCTTCGTTCCTATTTACCGTTCCAGACGCAATGATATATTTACTGTTCATTTAAAGGTAAGTTCTTGTAGAACGACAGCTTCTCCACAAAAGTACTACAGTAAACTCCCGATTATCCGCGGAATTGGATGCCGAGGCAACCACGGATAAGCGAATTCCGCGGATAATCCGAAATAGAACGAAAATCACACAAAAATGCCTTTAACATGTTTTATTTACATTAAAATGGCAATACATACAATTATAGTTACATTATAAACAATTATTTTATTTTCTCTTATTTTATTTTCTTACTTTTTAACAAAGCTAAGCTCCGCCCACAAGGTCATTCTTTAAATTGAGGCGCTTAGAATAATAACGGCAGATCCCAACCAACGTTCATTCTGAGAAAAATGACATTTTCTGTTTCTTTCCAAAACTTGGAAAGTTATTAACATTATGACTTTATATTTCCTAGGTAGCCGTGCTGGCGTGGTCGTGCGGTCTCGGCGGCGGCCAGCCGTGGCGACCAGTGCGCCAGTACCTGGGTTCGAATCCCGGCAGTGGCATGGCTGTTTCAATTTCCTTTCCTGTGTTGTCCAGCCTCTTCTTCACTTTCTCTTCGGTCTGACGTCATTCCTTAATGGCGTCTTGGGGGCAGGCAACGGGAAACCACCCCCAGTATCTTTCCTCAGGTGTTTCTAGGAGATCCATGTGAGACCTCCATAGAACTGGACCTGTCTTCGGACAGAAAACTATGGATGGATGGATTTCCTAGGTCTTTAAAATAAGGATTTTCAAGTCTACATGCAAATTCTTGAACCATTGAGATTATTAATTTTTGTGATTTTGTATTCTTTATTAGACCAAAAAATATACAGAAGAAGAAACATGGTGTGAAATTGACACATCCTTCATTTAATATCTTGAAATAACTAATCCAGTTCTATTTCCAAATCTTTACATTTTTTTTCATCATCGACACCATCATGAAGAAGATTTGTATAAAAATCATGATAGATGAGTGGTATATATTTCAGAACTTTCATCAAGTCATTGTATTTATCTTTCTTTATCTTTCTATGTTCTTCTGATATAACTTAAACAATGAAACATGTGAACTTTTACCCCTTTTCCAAAAATTAACTGTTTGATGCACATCAAGGTCAGAATAACATAAACCAAATTTATCAATCTCAGGATTATCATGATCCACAATAATGGATGTAACCTTACGTAAATGCAAAGAAGCATATTTTTTTCTAATTACAAAGTTTGAAGTAATACCATTCTGTATATCAACAAAGTCCTCTTTGTTCATTTTATTAATAGTGAAAGGGTTTTTTACTCTTGCTGCTGCAATAACATCACACCATTGGTCAGGGCTATACATACACTGCTCTTCCTTTTCTTCTTCTCAATAACTGCAAAGTCCCTATCTGAAGCCATGTATGAGTGTCTTGGTTTGAAAAATCTGTATGTTATAGAGTCAAAAACTTTCATTTTCACCAAGTAAATCCAAAGAGCAACAATATGAAATTTTTTTTTTTTGTCCAGCGCAAGAGTCAGTCCATATGATGAGTTTATTAGCATTCAGTTGCCATTCTCAATCGTTTCTTTCCTTTTATCGGAGATTCAGGAATCACATCTGCAGACGAAGCCATGTTGACTACAACGCCATTAACTTGTAGCGGACTTTAAGTCTTTAAGTAAAGCACTCCGAGTTGGGATATGTCGTTGTTACTCTGAGAATAAGTTCGTTTTCACTGCGGACAAATTTTAAAGGGGGCAAATGAGGGCTTTGGCATATCTCAATTCGTTTGATATTTTGTCACATGAAAGGTAGATGGCATTAGTGTACAGGCATGCTTCTATCTCAATATTCGTGGTTGGTTGGGATATGCTGTTATTATTCTGAGCGCCTCAATTGTTTGTCTATAATTGTCTTCACTTACTTTGTTAGCCTCTTTTATTGTTTACCTTATTCTAGATTTAATTTTTTTTAATTCCATAATTAATAAATTAATACAGTGAAAAAATGAAACAAGAGAGATCCGCGGATAATCGGGAGTTTGCTGTATTAGGATTAACAATATCTCTCTGTCCAATCCTCTTAAAAACCATATAAAGGTACATTTTTAACTTCTTTATCTATCCGGAGCATTATTTTATTAGATCAAAAAATAAAAAAAAATCAAAGTTGAAGAGGGAAAAAAGGAAAAAAAAATATCATTTCTTAACTTTATTATTCCTGTATCTTTTCTTTATTATTTTTTGTGCCACAATAATAATAATAAAAAAAAAACTCACGTTCTTCGTTTTCAAACTTAATAATGATCACCATCACTTAACTAAAACTGATAAACAAACAAAAGACTTTGAAACTCACTCTCAACAACGAACTTCATATTTCTTTCCCTCATTAATAAGATTTAATATGAATGATTGTATATTAAAATAAACAAATGAAATATTTCCAACTTACAATATTTTATACCATATAATAGAAATTGGATTCAAAGCCATTGTTTCGATTCCAAGCCATTCTATGACAATTTTTGTCGCCTTCTCGAGCTAATTTCGTGAAAAGGATCCACTTAGATTTCATATATAAAAGATTGTCGGTATTCCAAAATATGCATATCAAGTTTCTAGAAAATCAACTAGCATTTCAAAAGTCACTAGTTGCGACCCATGAAATATTCACGGAAGTAAAACAAATTCCACATTTTTGGAAAACACAAGATTGAAAAGATGTTCTAAGCTAATTTTTTTAAAGCCATGACTTCCACAACAGCCCACATGTAATTTGAATTTGTTATTATTTATTTATAATTTGTTAAAATAATATTATAATATTGTTAAGATAAAAAAAAAATAAAAAATTCATTTATTACTTTCGTAGTAGCCAGCGCTGCGGTTTCTCATTATGAAACATAATGGCAACCTGCTGCCCTAAAAGAATAGGTTCGTCGAAATTGAGGCAATATTAACGGAAGTAAAACAAATGCCACATTTTTGAAATACCCTGAAATTTTTTGAAAAACACAAGATTGAAAAAGATGTTCTAAGCTCATTTTTTAAAAGCCATGACTTCCGCAACAGCCCACATATAATTTGAATGACTAAGCCAAATTTTGTTAAAATAAAATAAAATAAAAAATTGATTTACCAGTTTCAACAATAACAATAACGAATGTCTTACAGCCAATACCAATAATCCTGTCTGGACAACAATGACGACACGTGCTTCGTCATTGTCCCCTACTTGTTGATTAGTGAGCAATAATAATTATTGCTCAATAATTAATTATTATCAATACGCTGATAATAATTGCTTAATCGCGATCAGTCTTGGTGAAGTGAGAAGAATATTTGAGACGCCATGTTTAAACATGGGTGTGACGTCATGCCTGCCGTGTTCCACCGCTGCACTGTGATTGGTTATTTCAAATTACAAATTAACAACCATCTCTATATCTTCATTTGTCTATATACGAAAACTCATAATCAAAACCATCTTCATCACATGAAACTTCAATACAGAGATTTTCAATACAGAGGTCTCTTTACAAAGATTTTATTATCATATTAGTTTGTTAGGATTGAGAAAAAAGATTTTTCTCCTTCCTTTATATTTATTTTTTAGTTATTTTAATTGTAAATAGAGATCCTGATAAAGTCTTCGAAATAAAGACGAAATATTGAAGTTTCATGTGATGAAGATGGTTTTGATTATGAGTTTTGGTATATACAAATTTACAAATTTACAAAGATCGTAAAACCTTTGCCTATTAATAGGATGATTTTGAGGATGCACTCAAACACACACACACACACACACACACACACATACACACAGAGGCTGACTACTTTGTTGATGCTTACTTTTAAATATTCTGAAAACTTTCTCAACAACTATAATAATATTTAATAATATTCTCTATTTAATAATAGAGAAGTGAAATTTCTACAAAAAGGAGTAGTTTACGTTATTAAATGTCTTAATGCTTCGGATGATTCATACCTGTACGTTGAAGAATCAAGAAGGCATCTAAAAAATTCGCTTGTCCGAACACGAAAGAGCAGTTCAAAAAGATAACCTTCAATACTCCACCGATCCTCACTGTAAACATACAAGACATAAACTCAACTTAGGAAATTCTATTATATTTTCCATCTTAAAGAATTATTATCTCCGAAAGTTTTATGAATCTCTGGTTATAATAGACAATAAATGTTATAACAATAATGAGTGTCTATAACTAATATCCTGCAGTATGGATAGTAACCAAATTACTCTCATCGCAACCTGTTCATGCGAGATGACTTGGCTCCCACTGAACCATTTGTAATAATAATGCTGCAGTGGGACTTCATATAGCAGACGGCGTAAGGTCAATAATAATTTTAGTCAATTAAATCCATATATTGTTAAAATCTTTTATTTCTCTGTCTGTTTGCCCGGCGCAGTGCAACAATGGAAAACGATTGTTTATGTTTATTTTTGCGAGGAAGTCGACAAATGCAAACAGCGCAATTGTTGTGATTTCCAATATTCAGAATGTTAGTGCAACACTGGAAAACGGTTTTTCATTGTTCGTTATTGCAGGAACTCGACAGATTCAAAAGGAGCATTGTTGAACTTCAAATTTTCTATGAAAAAAATTCTACAATAAAACGTTCGCGACGGGAATCGAACCTGCAATCTTTTGATCCGAAGTCAGATGTCTTATCTATTAGGCCACGGGGACTACATTCAAATTATTGTTTCTTATCACTCCCTTTGAGTGTGTGTGTGGCGCAATGAGAGAATAGCCAGAGAAAAAAGAAAATAACTCATTAATTTTAGCCAACTAGATTAAAATTAAAATTTCAATGTTCATTTTTTTAGCTTCTCTCCATCAACAATGGCGCGCGCTATCAAATAATGAGTTCATTCAAAAATGAATAAAATATCACTTTTTGCCATTACCGCTTGGAATCGATTCTTCTTGGATTATCTCATACTTATCAGGGGGAGACAGGGGGAGATAGGGGGAGACAGGGGGATGGCCTATATATTATAATAATAATAATAATAAAATAACACAAGTTTAACGTGCTGCGAAATTGGTTAAAGAGAACAAGATGAGAAAAAGAAACAAAAGAGCGGCACCTGAATCAAATAGAAATTGCCTTTCCGATTCAATTATTAAGAGAGGAGTTGGGTACGGCCGTTTCGTCCTTCTGCGGACTCATCAGCCCAACCCTGCCTCTCCCGATAAAAGACTCGGAAAGGCAAGATCCTATTGATGAGAGCCACCGCCAACCTGGAAGCGACCCCCTACAAAGGAAAAGAAAGAAAAAGAAAATGTTGTGTCTCTCGACATCAACGAAATCCTTTTCCTGCAACTCGTAGGAATGAAAGGACTTTAAATACTGAGCAGAAGGCTCAAAAAATAATTATTTAAAAAATAACACAAGTTTTTTTCTTTTACTCATCTTGTTCTCTTTAACCAATTTCGCAGCACGTTAAACTTGCGTTATTTTTTAAATAATTATTTTTTGAGTCTTCTGCTCAAGTCCTTTCATTCCTACGAGTTGTAGGAAAAGGCTTTCGTTGATGTCGTGAGACACAACATTTTATTTTTCTTGCTTTTCCTTTGTAGGGGGCCGCTTCCAGGTTGGCGGTGGCTCTCATCAATAGGATCTTGCCTTTCCGAGTCTTTTATGGGAGAGGCAGGGTTGGGCTGATGAGTCCGTAGAAGGACGAAACGGCCGTACCCATCTCCTCTCCTAATAATTGAATCGGAAAGGCAATTTCTATTTAATTCAGGTTCTGCTCTTTTCTTTCTTGTTCTCATCTTGTTCTCTTTAAATAATAATAATAATTGTTAAATAAATAATTGTTAAACAATGATGTTTAATAATAACAAATTATTTAATAATAATATTTAAAGAACAATAATAAAGAAGAAAGTTTGACAGCTTATCTTCCCTCTGAAGATCAAATGGATGAGTCCGTAATCCCTATGGAAAAAGATCTTGCATATAAGATTTTGAAAGAATTAGCAGACATTGAAAATTCCACGGAATTTATGAATAAAAAATATGAGGATATTTTAGATAAACTCGAAAAGATCAATAAAAATCAAAACCTAATGGAAGAAAAACAAAATATCTTGGTTCAGAAACAGAAAATAACACAGGTACAGGAGGACTTGACAAATATTGAATTACAATTAAGACAGAATAATATTGAAGTTCGCTGGTGTTGATGAAAGAAAAGATGAAATGTTATCGGATGTCAAAGTCAAAATTGCTGAAAAATTACAACTTCAAAATCCAATTGATAAGATTGAGGCAATTCATAGATTTAATAAGATGCAACAAAACACAACTTGGCTAATAATTGTTAAATTTTCAACAGGAGGGATAAAAATAATTGGATACATGCATTTAAATTAAAAAAAGATACTAACTAAAGATGATATTTTCTGTAATAAAAATAAATCAAGGATATTTGTAAATGATAATTTAAGAAAGAATTTGAAATACTTATTTTGGAAAACAAAAGTCGAAGCAAGAAATAAGGGATATAAATTTATTTGGATTAAGAACTACAAAAAATTAGTACGGATGAACGAAACATCTGTGATAAAAAAGATTCAATGAAGACTATGAATGAAGACGATTTAAATAAAATTTAAAGTTTATTACTAAGATGAGTGAATATAGAATTATGTAATTTAGACATTTTAGATAATTTGCAATCTTGGACACCAAGTTTTATAAATCGTAGCAATATTAATATTATATTCCTTAATATTAGAAGTATTAAATCTTGATTATTTATTATTGAATAGTAAAAATAAAATAAATTTTCTTGATTTTTATTATTTCAGTTGAAATTAACATTAAGAAGGAAGAGATCAATTATTATAATATACCGAGAATAAAATTTATAAATTGAGGTCATAAAATAAAGGAGGCGGGATTATTGTTTTTTAAAAGAAAACTATGCTGTTGATTACACTTCAAATGATAAAATCATACATGAAAATATTATTTGTAACATTTATGAAAACTATTAAAATAATTTTACATGCACAGCTCATAGTTCTTGATAAATTAAAACAAAGCTCATACATCTTCTTACTTTCACTTTACTAACACAAAATTTAAAGATTACAAAAGTACACGATCTATTTCTGACCCGAGAGGATCCTTCTTCAAGCTGAGGATTTACAATTAAAAATGTTCCCAACACTATACAAGATCTGCAAACCACATGGCATCATGTTAACGGCCCCAGCCATCAATACTGTGCAAAACTTCATGAGGCATAGAGCTAAAATTGATACAAAAATGCAGAATGGCATTGTTTATAAAATCAAATGCAGAGACCAGCCATGTTTTTATATTGGAGAGACCCAACGTAGGGGGGAGGACCGTGCTAAAGAACACATTAGAACCATAGCCACTAGAAATACAGACTATTTAACTTATGTACACGGGGTGAAAAGCCAACACATAGTAGACGTGGATCACATGACCAGATTAGCAGTATGCCAGAACTGGTTACAAAGGAGATGTCTTGAGTCATATTATATCTTAACATTACCTGATGCATACAATGAGCAGTTATCCGTACCAGCAATACGGGAATATGGAATTTAAAAAAAAAAAAAATATTGGAAACCTAATATTAAATGCAATATTACAAAATGTCACATTGTCATTGTTTGAGAAGTAACAAATGATAGCTTTTGCAAAAAAATTTTTTCATTTTTTAAAATTTTTAATTTTTTGTCCAGTTTTTATATTTGCAGAGCATGGGTACACGATATCAACGAGGAAGTCCAATCATGAGTCGCAATACATTTCAACCGGTGCGGTGGGCAACAGAAGGAGTAAAAAGCGTTGTTCGATTAGTTCGTGATTACAACACCAGATGTCGCATACAGAGACTATTCCGCAGTAATGATGATGTCATGAGGCTACGACGAATCTAACCTCCCATTGGATATTATTACAGCCAAATTAGATTAGCCTTTTTACTGTTTGTATAAAATCTCGCATCGATCAGAAATCGGTCAGAAATCGATCGTGTACTTTTGTAATTTTTAAATTTTGTGTTAGTAAAGTGAAAGTAAGCAGATGCATGAGCTTTGTTTTAATTTATCAAGATTTATGAATACAAATTAAATAATAAAAAAAAAAAATATTTTTTAGATAATTTATAGACCTCCTCATACAAATAAAATATTATTTAACAAACAACTCAAACAAAATCTACTGGAAATAAAAAATAAAAATAAAGAAGATTATAATTGTATATGTTTAGAAGATATCAATATGGATATAAATTCTGATAAAGTTATTACTAAATATATAGATAATTATCTAAATAATTTTTATAAGCTAGGATATAAAAATCATATCAATAAGACAACTAGAAATGTAAATAACTGCAAGAACTTCTTAACCATGCATAGATCACTGTGTTACTCATTTACGTTGTTATGATACAAAGGCAAGCATAATTGAATGGGATATTTCTGATCACTACGGGGTTCTTATGGAAATTCAAAGTAAAGTTCTTAATAATAATGATCGGATTAAAAATAATAATAATAGTAAAGTAATTAGATACTCTATCGATTACAGTTATTTAATGAAAATTTTTGGATTTAACGAAATAAATTAAAATTAATTACAGCAAAGATCCTAATATTTATAGTAATAGCTTAAAAAGAATTGGCTAGAAATATAACTAAAAATATAAAGAATCATTATGATGATGATAACATAATAAAACAAAATAGCAATTATAACATTAAAAATCATATTAAGACCAATTTTAAACAAGTATGGATGGATGAAGAAATGTTCAAACATATTGAAGAAAATTTTTAAATTTTTTATTTAAAAATTTAAAAATAATAGGACAAATAAGACATACGAAAAGAACTAGAAAAGGATTGGTTGAAAAACTATATAAATAAAAAGAAAAAACGCCGTTCCGGCTTGGCCGATCGGTCTAGACGCCGTCTGTCGTGTGGCCAATATGTTGGAACCTGGTTTCGAATCCCCGTGTTGGCATGGCTGTTTTTTTCTTCTTCTATGTTTCGTCCGTTTCTCCTGGGACTTACTATCTCGACGCGATGCGAATTTCGTCCTCCTTCTTGACTTTCACTAGCTTCGCTCTGACTTTGAGCTAGTTCCGTGGTCCCTAGTTGGCCAAATTCGATAAAGGAAGGAAAAAGAAAAAACAATAATATAAATAAACTTCTTGAGAAGTCTCATTCACACAACAATATGTGGAAAATTATTAAAAATCGTATTAATTATAAAATAATTGTAATATATAAGAAAAATAATTATAATAATTATAAAAACAAAACTGATAATCAGGAAATTAATAAATTGTTATCAAATTATTATTTTTTTGTTTTGTTTTTTGAAAATTTTCAAAAATTTTTACCCACAGAAATAATAACCAAAGTGATTATTTAACTATGAAATTAATGAATTAAACAATTCAAATTCAATGGTTTTATTTCCTCCAAATCAAAATGATATTTTTAATGTTATTCGTAATTTTAAAAAAGTACGCAGTACTGGATGTGATACTATTAATGAAATTAATTACACCAAGAATACAATGTCATTATTCTTTTCGGAATTATTTAAAAATATATTTCAAACTGGAAAAAAAAAATCCAATTTATGAAAGATAGCTTACATAATTCCTATTCATAAAAATGGAGCATATAATAAATTTGATAATTATCGACAAATTTCTATTCTTTCAAATACTTCAAGAACATCTGAAAATTTCTTAACTAAATCAATATATAATTACATTATTAATATGAAAATTCTTAACTATAATCAATATGCATATCAAAAAATTAGTAGTTCGTCTAAACTTTTAAATAATTTAAAGAATAACGTAAATAAAAATTTAAATGAAGGAAAAATAACGTATGCTGCCTTTATTGATTTTAGTAAGGCGTTTGATAATGTTAATCATTCAATTCTTCTAAAAAAATTAGAAAACTATGGAATAAGTGGTGCTGTACATAATCTTTTAAAAAATTATCTTAAAAACAGAAAATTCAAAATAACATTAGTAAAATTTATAATACAAGAAATGGTGTTCCTCAAGGCTCAAATCTGGGTCCCATATTAGTTACCTTATACATTAATTCCATTAGTAAATATATTAACATTCTTTTCTATATATTTATGCTGACGATATTTTACTTTTAAGTAGAAATAAAATTCAAGATGAAGCTTTTATATTACTTCAAGATGATCTCAATAAAATTTCTAAATATTCGTATAACAATTGAATGAATATCAATCATAATAAAAATAGTTATGATCATTAAGAACAAAAATAAAAAAATAAATTATAATAAATTTCTTATTTTACATAAAGCTACATGCTCCAATTTAAATGATATAAATTCAATTAATAATTGTCAATGTAATTCTAACATTATTGACTACGTAAATAATCAAAAGTATTTAGGTTTAATGTAGATGATAATTATAACTGGAATTCCCATTATAATTATGTTGTTAAAAAACTTCATACGTATACTTATATGTTTTATCATTTAAAACATCTCTATCCTTTTAAACAGAAAATAATAATCTTTAAATCGTTTGTTGATTCTATTTTGGATTATGCCTTAACATACTGGGTATTTTTAAATAAATATCAAATTGATAATATTAAGAAAATGATATTTAAAATTTTGAATAATATTTATGTTAATTATAAAAACAAAACTACAGAACAAAAATTAAACAGGAATAAATTTAACGTGCTGGAACTTTTTTAACAAAACAAAATGAGAAACAAGGACAGCACAGGAATAAATAATTACCTTTCTGATTCAATTATTGGAAGGAAAAATTAAAAATTAGATATAAATATGAAATATTAGAAATTGAAGAAAAATTTATTTATAAGACTATTTTAAATGACTTCTACAAAATTAGAAGTGAAAACAAAATTATAATATTGGTATTTCTACTAGATATAATTAGTTAAATGTTTTTGAAATTATTAAACCGTATAATAATTTTGGATTTAGATTAGATGATTACATTAACTATAAATTATTTATTCAAATTAATTAGGAGAATTATAATAATAATAATAATTAAAAATCAATTAATTTATGATCTATTCAATAATAGAATAAGAAAAAATTTTTAATTTTTTTTTTATGTCGTACATTAAATTTCCAGCACCTATAACACAGGAGAAATTTGTGTAAATTATACTTAATAGGACTGGTTTACAAAAAAAATATATATATATATACTGAATAATTTTTGCATTTAATAATTCTATCTCATTCATCTTGGTAATGCAGTAATTTCAATCAGTGCAGCTTAGAGCATTAATTAATAAGTGGATTTAGATGAATATTGGGATTGAAGATTTCTAACTTACTTTCCAATGTAAACAATATTGATGACGTCATTAACGTCATTATATGACCAGTCACTACATGACTGATAAGAGTAATTACTCAATAAGCTAACTAATAAATCTTTTATTAACTAGGTATACACAGGGCCGTTTCTACCATTAGGCAAGACTAGGCGGCCGCTTAGGGCGGCAAGATTTTAGGGCGGCCGAAGGACGGATTCTTTTTTTTTTTTTTTGGTTGTTTAAATAGGATTGCGGTTTTTTTTTTGGTTGTTGAATTGAAGAATCTGTTTTTTTTTTGTTTTTTTTTGGTGGGGGCGGCATTTGAAAAGGAGGGGGCGGCATTTTTCAGTTCTCGCCTAGGGTGGCAGAACACCTAGAAACGGCTCTGGGTATACAAACCTATCCCTTTTCTTAGTAAGGATCGTCATTAACATTAGCTTTCGAAAATAACCTTCCTTAAGATATAGTAAAAGTTTTAAATCAGAACTGTTTAAGAACAGCATAAAAATGATACAAACTATCAATCCTTGATTGTGATTTGCATTGAAAAGACATCTTTGGTGACTGAAATTATTCCATTGAATTTTGAAAGAGTTCTTACTTTTACGGAGATTATATTACATTAATACCCCAACTAACTTTTTCTCCATTTTTAAATACTTAAAACAACTTAAATACTTAATACTTATTGTTTATGAAACCCCACCAGTCTTTTATGCACCCCCACGTACATGTTTTTTATTTTGATAATATTAAATATTTTTGGGTTTCCAAAACATGTCTATAAAATATCTTACGTCAAGTAATAAAAAGACACCAAAAATCTGGCGAATGTTTTCCATCTGCGAAATACAGATTTAATAATATATATTTCTCGAAATTATATTCTAAACAGAACAATAAAAAAAAATCTGGATTTTTGCTATAAGTAAGCCCTTTTTATATGAAGTCCAGTAGAGTTATCTCAGAGAATCAATCAAACTCAGTTCTTCATAGGGTAAGCAAACATCATTATCATATTTGACAATGTTTTTCAAATTTAAACTGATTTTTATAAAAACTTTAGAATTGCGAATTGAAATCCAGACAGGGAGGTCTAAGGTTGAATTTTTCATTTGCTCATTCAAGTCTAAAAGTTGAAAAGTACCTCAGTTTAAAATCAAAAGCTTTGCATTTTCTTAAGAGCCTTGGATTTTTGATAATTTCCTGTCTATCTCTTTCTTTGCTATGATTTTAATTGCTTTTCTTAATATTACATTTGTAAAAAGAAAGTTTGTATGTTAATTACACTGGGTAACAAATTTTGGGCAACTTTTGTTTCTCCAGTTTTTTTTATGTTTCCTGTATAATTCGCGCACGCCGAGTTCAAAACTATCAATTTTACCCATGTTGCATAAAATAGTTGTCTGGGAAAAGAACCGCATACGTTTGATTAATTGGCCAAATAGACAGTTAGAGTGAAAAATCCATACATTTTGGATATTGCCTAGTATTTATCACATGAGATTACTTGATATTAGATTAGATAACATGAGATTAGTTGCCATATCTCTGACATGGTAATATAATATGTTAGAAATGCAGATGTGAGCGTGCTTTTATTTTCTTTTGCTGGAGATTATCGATTCATTGTACCAAGTATATTAAATGTGGATGTTGCTAATGTTACATTAACTGTTGCTTCAACAGACCAACCAATTTTGTCAATGATTCCTTATCCTTATGTATCTTACGTAAAAAAAGAAAAAAATATCAATTAACAATTTAAAGAAACAAAAGAATGTAGAAACCAACAAATATAGTAACATAAAACGAATAATAATTAAAGTAGTATCGTCAGTTTCGGTACTTAGACTATTTTCAAGATAGGGCAGATAATTTCTCAAGATCAATGGGCTGAGACGTTCACATGGCTGGAGGAATCGTGAAGACTTAAATAATGTGCCACTGTTTTAATTTGAATCGTAAATTAGCTACGTATCAAATTTTTATGGAAATCCATCCGGCCATTTTTACGTGATTTGAGGACAATGAGACGATCAGAGAAGAAAAAAAACGTTGAATAGTAAGATTCTGCAAATTCAATCAAAAATAAATAAATAAATAAATAAATAAATAAATAAATAAATAAATAAATAAATAAAGCTAATTTAGATTAGTGAAAGATGTATACATTTTTATAAATTTTTGAGTTAATGTGTATGAAAAAAATTATGTTAGAATTTCAGTTATTAAAATATTATAATTTGTTTAATTAAAATCTTTTCAATTTCAGAATGCAATGCCAAGCATCTATAGAAGAGTAATTTTCCTGTTTTTATTCAATCTATGTCATGATTTCTCAATGGGCGAAAGCTCCACAGTAAGACAAGAAAGAAATCTCCCAATCTCAAAGCCTCTTTCCAATTCATTATTTAAGCCTCTACCAATTAATCCTGTTGAAAGTATTACATCAATCTTGAAGCCTCAATCCAATTCATTATTTAAGCCTCTACCAATTAAACCTGTTGAAAGTATTACATCAATCTTCAAGCCTCAATCCAATTCATTACTTAAGCCTCTACCAATTAATCCTGTTGAAAGTATTATATCAATCTTCAAGCCTCAATCCAATTCATTACTTAATCCTCTACCAAATAAACCTATTGAAAGTACTGGTTTTCCCAAGTCCTTATTTCGGCCAAGACCACTTAAACCTGTTGAAGAAAATCATTTACCCGAGGTATCAACATTTGATGATGAAAAAGAAGGTGATCACAAGATGATGGAGATCCCATCTGCGAAAAAAATAGAGTCTAAAAAGAATGAACAAGCAGAAGATCAAGGAACTTCAAATGATAAAGAAGAAGGAATAGATGACGAAAATGAAGATAATGAAGGAGAGAAAGCAAAATCAAATGATGAAGACGAGGAAGGTGATGATGAGTATTCAAAGGATGAAGAAGAAACAGGACACGATGAAAATTCGGTCTATGAAAAAGACGAAGATGAAGAAAAGTCAAATGATGAAGATGAGGAAGAAGATTATAACGATATAAACGATAAAGAGGAGGAAGAAGATGAAGGAAAATCAAACGATGAAGAAGAAATAGCAGATGATGAAAATTCGGATGAAGAAGATGAAGGAAAATCAAACGATGAAGAAGAAACAGAAGATGATGAAAATTCGGATGAAGAACATGAAGGAAAATCAAACGATGAAGAAGAAACAGCAGATGATGAGAATTCGAATGAAGAGGAAAAAGATGATGAAAATTCGGATGATGAAGAACATGCCGATGACGAGAATTCCGACAACGAAGAACAAGCTGTTGACGAAAATTCCGATGATGAAGAACAAGCCGATGATGAAAATTCGGATGAAAAAGACAAAGAAGATGAAAATTCAAATGATGAAGATGAAAAAAAAGATTATAACGATTTAAACGATAAAGAGGATGATGAAGAAGAAGAAAAATCAAATGATGAAGACGAGGAAGGAGGGGATGAAATTTCAAAGGTTGAAGAAGAAACAATAGATGATGAAACTTCGGATGATGAAGATCAAGCTGGTGATGAAAATGCAGACGATAAAAAAGACAAAGATGAAGAAAAATCAAATGATGAAGATGATGAAGAGGAAATTTCATTTTCCTGAAATTTGAAACTAAAATAGTTTAAGTAATTGAATTAACCTATCTTTAAATTATTCTTATTTGTTCAGGCTGTGGAAAATAAATATGTGGAAAATAAATTCATGCTATCTAAACGAATTTAAAAACCTCTTTTTTTCTGAGTTGCAACTGTTTAAAAAATAATATTTTCTTGAAAAAAGAAAGAAGTTAAATTAAGTGCATTTTATTGTAATCTTTTTATGAATGAATTTGAAGAAGGTTTCTTATAAGACAACGAGATACTCTACGTTTATAAAAAGTTTTTTTTTCAATCATATCACCTTATACCAGAAAAATTGAGACAATTGTCTAGTAACGCTCACGCCCTCACACACATCAGCATATGGACTCCATCAGCTCTCTGAAGTTCTGTGTAGAAAGTGTACGCCATGTGGTCCACAATACCTTAATGTTCGCCTTTGACGGAACCCTGGCACTGATGGCCCGTTGAATCGCATCCCACCTCAGTTCAAACTCTGGTGAATGACTGGATCAACTTACGATGCAAATTCGAGGAATGCTACTCCAGCCATAATTTCGTGACTGTAGATCTGTGTGGTGGCACATTGTCCTGCTAACAAAACCCGCATTCCGAGTGCATCTGCTATATAATGATCAGTAAGAATAGTTATGTTAATCCGCTGGTTAACGATATCTGCAGATGTATCAGAGCCCTAAGCAGTACCAGCGAAAACAACCCACACCATAACAGAGTCACCGCCGCCCTTTTACTGTCCGTTGGTAACATGTGAGCTCCTTTGCTTTTGTTTGGGATTTCACCAAACGCATAATTATCCATCTCCTCGAAATAGTTTGAACCGCGATTCATCGGACCAGCCCACACATTTCCGCCAACTGTGTTGATAATGCTCAATTTGGAACTCACTAAACTGAATGAACTTTTCTTATTTCTGGTTGTATTTAAAAGTATAAATCTAGAAGAATATTTTTTTAAAAGTTTTGTAGAAATCGAACTCTAAACAGTAAGCTTTCTCTAAACATTTTTAATGTTCAATTCTAATAAAAATGCTTCAGAATAAAGTTTAACCTAAACGTTATCTCATTTTCAACTTGCAGGGAAAACAGGCTTTTGTATTTTGCCGCCAAAGAACATAGGTCCAACTTGCCGGCTTAGCAAAGTATTGTCAGATGCGAAATAAAACGTTCTAAATATGAAATTTCATTTTTCTAAAGGAATTCAATAACAATCTGCCTTTTCGTTAGGCAATAATATTTGTATTTATTCTCCGCCAATAAAAATCCTTTAAAATCAAAACAAACAAAATGGCGATTAACAATGGTTTTCTATGTACTCAGGATTTTTGACGGATCTGTCACGATGGAAAAGACCAAATACAGTGGAGCCCCGCCATTTGTTTACACTCCTCAACTCCGCATTCTTCCAACTTTTTCGAATAAAATCGACTCGGAAATTGGACGGAGTCCGAGTTTCATGTTGACTCTCGTTCGCCAAGCATTTTTAGTGAACGTAAAACGTTCTGTTATTTTATTGCTATTCTTGAAATTAATAAATATTAATTAATATTAAATATTAATAAATATTTTTATTGAAAATAAGTTTAATCAAGTGTCCAAAAAAGATTAGTGATTCAACCAAGCCTAAAAGGAAAGCAAGTGAGAACGATAATAACTGAAAATAAAAAAAAAAAAAAACTCATAGGCCTATTCTTTTTTGTTAAAAGTAGAATTTGTGTCTCAATCAGACCTGGCCACTCAATATGCATGATTTTTTGCATTAAGTATTATTATAGATGTGTAAATAAGCATAATATGGGGCTCTGGAAAGGTTTAATTCAATTTACATAATTTCCTAAGGGAAAAATTGAATCAACATTCGTACAAATCGCAAATCGAACAGCCTTCTGGTACGAATTGTATACGAATATATGCAGGTATATGCAAATGAATATTTACTGATGTTCATTTTATATCCTCACTGATATGAACTTACAAAAAAAAAAATAATAATCCTTTTTCCTGAACATCAGCAGTTTATTTCAGAATTATAAAATCGAGGAGTGAACTTAAAAAAAAAGTTAATATCTATTATTCAAGAAAAAATTAAGATATTTTCATTTCTAACGAATATAATATATTATCGTAGACCTTATGTATATAATTATCAACAAAATACATTTTTTTTAAGTGTAACATATAATACAAAATTAGGTATCATTTTTCATAGATCATAAAATTAATGAAGGAATGAATGATTTAAATTAAATTTTATAGAAAAACTCCAAATTCCTGGACTTAAAAAAAATGTTTAGATGGATCCTACATATATATATATATAACAAAAAAAAAAAAAATATTCTGTCTAGATGGAAAAATTATAATTTTATTTCTATGTTTGTATTTATAATGTGGATACAGTCGGACCTCTATTTAACGAAGCCGCTAAATCCCGAAAAAAAGTTCGTTATATGGAAAATTCGTTAAATAGAGATTCACCTTTTAAAATTACTTTAAACTACATAAAACAGATTTAAAATACATAAATAATAAATATCATTAAAAAAGTAATAATTTTAATGACATAAAGCATACATTACCACATGCATACTTAAATTTTACTAATAAAGTCTGTTAATTTTGTCTGAGTTTTTTTTTTTTTTTTTTTGAAAAAGTGTTTTTGTTCATAGTATGTCTCGCATCTTTGCAATGCACCAAAAAACCCTTCAGTATTTTCTTCAAATTGTAATCCGCGTCGGATTGTTTCAAATGACTTTAGCATTTCATCATAGGAAGGTTTTTTTGATTTCTTCATCATGATCATTTCCATTTTGATCATCTTCATCGCAATTCATAGCTCTATTGTTTTTATTTTTCACACTGTCCAAAATATCCGATTCAGTTAGTGTTTTCGAGGTCTCAACTTCAAAATCAAGTGAAAGATAATCATCAATCAGCACATCATCGTTAATTTCTTCTTTTATATTTATTTCTATGACATCTAGCTCTTACTTCTGAATACGAAGTTTCGTGGTGGTGGATGATCAGCATTGGACAGGTTTCCTCAGGGCTCTGTCATTTCCTCTGCACAACTTCTATCAATCTTTCTACATCATTCTCTCTATCTGTTTTTCTTTCTGTGCCTGTAATTCAATAAACCTAAGGTAGCAGTGCTTGATTTTTCTGCAATCTACAATAACTCTCACCTTCCTGTATACCCAGAAAATAAACCAAATAGGCATTCTACGGAGGGATGGTTGAACTCCAGGATCCGAATAGAGAAAAATTCATCAAGGAAAAATCCAGTCATCAGCTGTGGATCGGAGATTGAACCCGCAGTCAAGCATATACCGGGCACACTGAAAAATGACAATTGGCCACTGAGGCACAGCTTTGTGGTCAAGGAGTTGGCCCGCCATAGGCTGATTGGTCTGAACCTGAATTCGAATCCATAAGCCGGCATGTATGTATGTGATTCATCTATTTATGCGGATCTAATTAAACCGCCTCCTGGAAAACATTTCTTCCGCTAAATAGCTCACAGTTCTCGCCTCCTTTCTAAACCAAAGGCAAAGGCTGGGCGTTTTAAGTACGATAACTTATAAAAAAAAAATATTTAGTAAGTTTTTGTAATTTTATTTCTAATTTATGAACAGATAATAAAGATACAATGACCCTTTCCGGCGT
Organism: Thereuonema tuberculata; assembly: GCA_023159025.1. Taxonomy (NCBI): domain Eukaryota; kingdom Metazoa; phylum Arthropoda; class Chilopoda; order Scutigeromorpha; family Scutigeridae; genus Thereuonema; species Thereuonema tuberculata. Next base: position 91,543,582 of record JAFIDM010012231.1, read on the forward strand.
GGCCCAGAGATCTAGACTGCAGTCTGCCATGCGGCCATTGTGTCGGAATTTAGATTCGAATCTCGGCATCGGCATGGTATTGTTTCTTTCTTCTTCTGTGTTTGGTTCGTTTCTGCCTGGGACTT
>JAFIDM010012231.1:91543806-91557280 GCA_023159025.1 Thereuonema tuberculata
GAACATGTATTTGTTAACAACCACCATTGATTATTCTTTCGGTTGCAGGGTTTTCTGTTCAAAACGGTTCAGTGTCGTTTGTTTTAGGCCTTACTGTATTACTGAAATATTAGTATGTCCCGCTTCTCACAAAAGAATCTGTTTTTAGGGCAATTATTGACACATGTGAAATAAGTGAAGAGAAAGTAAATGAAAAAAAGTCTTCTAATCTTTGATTGAATTGACAAATTCTTACGTAATCCTTACATTAGCTGTCACTCTTTTCTTTCTTTCATTTTTTTTTTTTTTGCTTTTGAAACAATTAAAACTGATTTGAAAGGTACCTAAAAATCTTCCTTAAATCAACTTGAGCTTTAGCTACTAATATCTATTTTGCTGATAGAGAATGTTTTGTGTTATTTATGCCCCCTTTATATTATACCCCTTTTCTTAATTTTGCACGACAACTGTGTAAAACAGTATTTATTAATATAGTAATGCGTGCCCATCAACAAAAAAAATAAACCTTCTTTGGTTGGAAAATTGATTGTTTGCTTCTAATTAACTCAAACTATTTTATTGTTTAATTTTTACGAAGTAGATTATGCTAATCTTGACTTGTTTTCACTTTCTTGTTTCTGTATTTTTGTTCTTTTAAACAAGTTCAATGCTCCAAAGTTAAAGACATGAAATTTTATGAATAAAACTTACGAGCCATAAACGCATATTTATGCTGAGTAATTATAAGGTGAGAGGACGAGAGGATTTCAAGTCTTGTCAATTCAGCAAAGATATCCGGAAATACTGAAATGACCTTCCCAAACTAAATTCCTGTGGCTTGGTTTCTAAAGTTACTTCGAGGAAAGTGCAATTGAATTTTTCGTCAAAAAGCACCATTTACAATTTTTTTGTATTGTAATACCCAATAACTTAGTAATGAAATTGTTTGCATGTAAATTTTAATCAAAATTGTAGCCTGTAATGTGCTTAAGGTTACAGTATTTGTTTCATGTTCCTAGGATGTACAGATCCTGAGATACGAATGTTTCTGCAATCGCTTACAAATGGTGAAAATGACATCCGCTGGATTAAACAAAAAGGCCGCCATGTTGAAACCACTTTGAATAAAAATTTAATATTGTTGGTTTTGAACTGTCAAAACATAGCGGGAACAGCACAGAAAAATAATTGCTTTTCAAAACTAACAAGTACCGGTAACCAATATTTTTTTTTGGACCACTTGATAGGGATTAACCGTAAAACTATTTTTGCTTCAGTGTAAAATGGCCGTATTACAGCCGAATTATACCAAAATGTATTCAGATCTAGATGTCAGCACTAAACTATAAAATTGAAGTTTAGTGGAGATCGCTTAATTATCTTTTGAATTAACACATCCACAAACATTCTCAATAACAGACAACTCTGTCCTAACGCATACAACTTACACACACACGCACATATGCGCCCGTGCAGATGTCTCTCCAAAAAAAAAAACAATATAAATTTGTTCTAGAAAGCAAATGGCGTGAATTTCCGTTAGAATCGGGACATGGATATTTAGTATGATTAATGTTCAGTTTTTGTATGTAACTTTTAAAAAAGGTAAAAAGATTTCATGTATTAGAAAAAAAAAAGTAATTCGAGGTCTCTAGGATGATTACTAGGATCTAGGATGAATTGTTTCCCATTACTATCATATTGAAAAAAATATTAAAAAAAAAAAAAAACTCAGACTTTAAGGCAAGTAAGCTTTAAGTTCGTTCAGGAACTTCTTGTAATAAGAACACGAGAGAGCTATTATTCTAAAATTCCAAATTCCAAAACTACTGTGACGTACTGAGAAAGGAAAATTACTTAAGAGTAAAACCTCTATATGAAGAACCCTGTAATCAGTTAACCATTATTCTCATCATTTAACTTTTGAAAATTCATTCAAACCATTCAGTCATTATTTGTTTTGTTTTTTAATTTTATCATTAAATTTCATTTTCAACTTTACTTTTAGAAATGATCTAAACTTGGATATTCTCAAATGAGAAAAAGTGACGAAAAACATAAATTTAATCACATAATCATTAATAAGTTATTAATATCATTATGGCAAGATCATTGAAACTACAATTCCCTCGTCGGTTTTAATGAATTGTAAACAATTTGGGGGAAAAGTATTTGCAGTTGTACAGATCAATAACCTTGACTGGGAAGATTCTGCAGCAAAAGTAATGATTAAAGTTAAGCAAACGAAGACCAAGTCAATAGGAAACTACGTGCTGCTGTCTCGTTCCTTTGCTGGTATGTTGTTCTATAAATGATCGCTCTTTCATTTAAAACAGCCAAATGAAATATCGGTTTCAGAAAAATGAACATTTAACATTATAACTTTTTATGTATTTTATTTCTTTGTCTTCTTACGCTCTGTTAGGAAGAATCATTTTCTTGTTTCAAATTCAGTCTAACATCTCGTAAATCTAACATCTTGTGAATCTCAGAGTCAACTTATGCATAAGCGGGTCTACAATCATAATAAAACTTTCATCCATTAGTTAGTTAGTTTCGGAATTTGAGCAATTCAAAGAAGAAAAATTAATTTCTTCAGGTTTTTTTTTTTTTTTTTAATGTCTTTTACAAAGTGGTCTGTAACAAAGTTCTAGAAAACTAAATCTAATTTTTTGTAAATCGTAAATTGAAATCGATACAAATATTTTTTGTTGCAACAGTCTCATCTATAAGCATCAACAAACACACGCACAAATATATATCAATATATACATATAGAAACACTTGAAACAAGCTAATTATAAGAAACAGTACTTTTAACTCTGAAAATGAAGGAAAAATGCTTTATCGTTGTAATAAAATACCACCAGTTGAAGTTGAATCATCCGTCACACTAAAGATATAAGGATCAAAATAATAAACCGTAATTTCTGTGTTTCTGAAGTATTAGACATCGCTGAGCGTAGACATAATTTTCGTTAAAATATATACAGGCAGCCCTCGTTCATATTTACAGTTGCGTCGTAAATCGAATGGATGTAAAACGAACCCATTACAAGGGGGATGCATTCCACACATCCAAAAATATATTGTTTTTATTTAATTAAACCATGTTACAATAAGTTTTTACGACTAAAATTAAAGTAAAATACTTATATACTTTCATAGGCCTACTAAATTTATAATAACTTAATTACTACGTGCATACAGGATAATTTCGTTTTACCAGACATGTGAACGTTTCTTTTTATAAACTTTTATCACTATTAATTATAATACGTATTTATCACAGCATTCACAGGCAATCAACGCAGGATGTTAAAAGTGACGACGACGTTCAAAGTTTTGGCTGCATTTTAGCTCAAGAAATTTAATTTTTCTTTTTTCACATTTTTAATTTTTTTAAATATATTTTTCTTTATTTTGGCCTAAATTCTAAACCGGCGTAAATGTGAATCGTCGTAAATTGAACCATCGTAAAAAAAGGGTAGCCTATATATATATATATATATTTTCAAGGTTTCCATTCAAAATTATTTTGAATGAGTTTAGTAATAGCAATAAATTCTGACAAGACAGATTTGAACACGTCAGTTATAACTGAGACTGTAATTAATAGGAGAACCTTAAATTATTTTTCTTTAAATATTTATCTTGTTTTGTAAGTAGTTGGTGTCAGTGGCCGTCAGAAGCTGACAAATATTTAAGCAAATGTTTTTATTGTTGACAAATTCTGAAGATTGCAATTAGTTCTATTTGAAGAAGAAACTTTTAAAACTGAAGATAGTCTCAAGATAACGAAAGTTAGTTGTTTCTTTCTTAATTCAAATCAGTTTACAAATAAAGAAGAACTTCATTCTGTTAATGGTAAATTTCAGCTGCATAAATAAAATGCCATTAAATTCTGGTTTACAAAGGTTTAACTAACTAAGGTCATGGAAAGCTTTGTGTATTCCGTTTGTTTTGTTTTTACCACTATGTTTTTATCACTACCACATCTTCATACATTTCCTTTAGTTGTAGATATTTTATAGCCGATTTCTCTTCCCATAAAAATTGATAAATATCACCATACGCTAATTTGTACAGAAACAACTTTTGACCATCCATTATTAATACTTCTTTTATTGTTTATCGTTATTGTATCTTATGTCTCGTATCTTAAAGGATATCTGTGAAATCAGTCACTAGCAAAAACAGAAATTTGTTTCGGAGGTCCAAGATCCTCATTGTTAGTAAAATCATTTATTTACACTTTTATTGTAAATTAAAGGAGCTAGAATTTCACTATATAAATAAGGAATAAAAAAAGTTGCTAATTGCAATGGAAAATGTTACGAAAAGCTTAAAAAAACTCAGAATTTTTCGGAGGTGGTAGATAAGGCAGGGCCTCTTGGTCCTCGTTTCACCTTTTTGCCTACTTGTCTAAGTCTGTTCCGAAATAGAAATCAATAATACGCGAATACCGGCTAGAAAATATTAAAATTTTACAATCCAGGAAGTTGAAGATCGCATTTTTCAATACTACAGCGATTTGTTACACTGTTCATCTTCAATCTGAAAGAAAAATCCTGTTGTTAGCTTCAAAATATCTTCACGATTGTCTGTTGGTAAAGCTATGATTAAGTAAAAAAAAAAGACAAAATATTAAATGATGCCAGATATGATCGCTTTCACTTGAAGCATGATAAATCACAATAAGAAATCTACATTACCGTACCAAAAATAAGATTAAAAATAAAGCAATAAGAACTAAGTATCTTCCACAGAGTGCGAGAGCAATACTAATATTCAGAATGGAATTATTTTCACACGATATTACCGTGAAAATATTATTTATTTAATTTTGCAAATTTGGTTTTAAATGAAAAATATGCAGAGATCGATAATAGTTTGATTTCCTTTATATCCAAACATTCTGTAGAATCTAATGATGCAAAAAGAGCCTCTTGCATTGATAATTCTGAAATTGTTATACAATTTTTAAATATCTAGAAATTAATAGACTTCCGGTCTTGGCTTCTCTGCCACCCACATAACATAATATAACATCTAGAAATTACCTGATCTCTGTTCAGGTGTCGAATATTGGATCCTTAGGAGTAAATCTAATAGGGGAAAAAATAAATTAAGTAGAATAAAATTTTACATGTGAGATTAATCAAGATTATTAATAACTTGTAAAACCAGATCTCATTCTTTCTAATTTTAAAAGTTAAAGATCAGAGCTTAAAATATTTTGTAAAAGACAGGGAATAAATTCAAAGTCCTTTTCGTAATTGGAAACTTTGTAATTTGTGAGTATTAATATAATTGGCAAAGAAATGAATATCTTTTGAAGCGAAAATATTTGGATAGTGTTGGGATTAAATAGGAATCTGATTATCACGATGAAATCTCTGAATAATATTATCTTATTTCGTACAAGAAATCTTTTGCGTACCGAGGGTGAGGTTGATAGGGGTTGTAGCACTCGGTTGCATTTCGGAAATGGAAGATTTATAGCATTTTCGACCTGTTTTTTTGTTTGGAAAGCCAACGTTTGTCTGTAAGAATCGCCCCCCTCCCACCTCACTCCCCCGTTCAAAAAAGGACCTAACCTTTTTTTTTTTTATTATTATTATTATTATTTTTTTGATGGAAGACTGACTCCTCCCATTCCAAATGCCTGGGTATACCTACGCAAGAAGTTTCTGAAAAAACTGCAAGCCAAAATTTCCTGAAAAAAATTAATAGTATTATTTTTCTTTGTAAAGTAGCAAAGCGTAATATAAAAAAAATCTAAAAACACCTGAATACAAAAAAGGCAAATTTTTCATTTTCTAAAAATAATAATAATAATAATAATAATTAAATTCACTTTATTTACATAAGTTGCCTAAATCCAATTAATTTTATTTGTATTAAAGCAAGCGAAAAGTAGTGCATTAGTGAAAGGTTTAGCCTACTATGGATTGCTGTTTCCTCTAATGTTTTTGTCAACTTCAAACATTCACTTCTCTGCAAGGACCAACATTGAAAAAATTTTGAAAAAATTCCAAATACAAAATGTTAGATCATCTCTTACCAAATCTATTGCCTAAGAATATTATCAAATTAATTGGAACAAAGTATTTTACTTTTTACTTTTTTTAGCTTCCAAAAGCATTCAAATAAACTACGTAACTTCATAAACTTAAGATCTCGTGACTATCTGTTGGGGTAGTCCTAAATGGTTGAGGTTAATTGGTTGTTCATTTGGGTGTTATAACTTAACAGATTCAAATGGCGACACTGAGGTAAGACTGTCACTGTATTATATTTATTTTTAGAAGCCATTTATATTAAAACAAAATATTAATCCTTAATGGAAAATTGATTGTGATAGAATTTGTAGATTGTAAATTATTATGATAATTAGCGGAACGTCGCAAACAACGAAGGTTTTTACTGTCAATAAGTTTTCTTACTTAATGAAACAAAATCTTGCATTGATTTTAGTTAACTATTAATTTAATAAAAATAAACCTACTAATTAATAATGTCTGACTTATTTAATTATAGTTCCCGATTTCTGCGGGATTGCGTTCGTAGCCAGTCATAAAACCCTATGCAGTGATTTATTTATTTACTTGCCTGAATGCTGAAATCTGTAGGTTTGTTTTCTTATAGTATATGTTCTTCATTAAATTTTAGTCTTAAATTATAACTACTATACTATAATAAATAATGTAACATAATCAAACATTGGTAAGACTGCAGTTTGCGATACAGGGTATTTGGGTTTCGCGTCGTGAAACATGGCCGTCTTGGAACTAGATTCAGGAATCGATGTAAGAGCGATGTTTTTTGAACGGGATCAATTTGTTTTCAAAAGTTAGCAACAGATACCTCCTGCAGTTGACGATGCCTCATTTAACCTAACCAAACAAAACTGCAACGGGTGAATCCAACAACCTAACATTAGCGGTAAGACGCCCATCAGCGCTGTATCCTTACGAGCTCTATTGGCTTGTACTATATTCTTCAGTCTAGCCCAAACATTTTTTCTTAACTTCAGCACAAACCCATATCAAATCCAAAATTCAATAAAGTTTTTGAACTAAATAACAGTTTTGTTTTGGTTTTTTTTAAAGAAAGAGCGGTTTTTTTTTTCTATTTTTTTTATTATGTATTTATTAAAAAAAAAAGTTTTCGAAATTATCAAAATCACCTTTAACAAATAAAGTAGATTTCAAAATTAGTGTTTTGAAACCTAGCTTCCTGCTTTAATTAATTTATTACAAAATGCGTTATGGTTACATTAATGTATTACGTTATGGTGTTGCTGCAACTATATTGTAGTGGTAGTCAAGGTTTACCTATACAATCGGATTAATGGGATGATTGTTAAGTTTAGGGTTACCACCTGTCATATATTCAGGGCCCCCACAAGGGGAGGGTCAGTTGGTCCCTCAGCAGCGGGGCCCGATCGTCAAAGGGGCCTGAGCTGAGCTCTTAACCAAACAAAAAGTTGTATGAATTAGCCTATCATTTCTAGATTTTTATTTATATAATTAGGTCTACATTTTATATAAATTATTTTTCTGCTATAACCGTTTTTATAGAGCTACAGAGTTGTCCCTTCAATTACGTTATTGCCTGATATATAACTTCATATTGAATCATTACAAAAATTAAAAAAATTAAAAAGTTTTCACTTTTGTTTTTTATGATTTTTTTTTTTTTTTTTAGTCGGCATAAATTGCAGATATTTTCAGCAGCATCACCATACTGAATCTTAAAATATCCTAACGTAACCATAATATAATTGCGGATGAGAATAAATAAATTTTAATTAGTGTCTAATGATAATTGGTTTTTTTTTTGTTTTTCCTGCTTTATTTTTTTTCTCTTTCTAAATCAAGAATTTTCAATTAAAACATTTGATCGATTCCTTTGTGATATATGAACTATTATTATCTGCATCATGTTTTTCTTTTTCTCTCTTTTTTCTTTTTTTTTTTTTTTTCATTACTAGTGACAAATAATTTTACTTGGCTTCTTTATATTTTTTTTTTAATGTTTTTCAGTCCTATTTTAGTCCCATTACAATATACTATCATTGGAATCGGAAGTGGTGCCACTTATCTACAAAGTTCATGTTATAATTAACTCTGAACTCTGAACCTGATACAAATGCAGAAAAAAACAATTCATTCAATTTACAGAAGGCAATCAACGTCTAGGAACACAATTGACACGCACAATTTACGCAAAGGATTCGCACCCCGAGCTGTCATCGTGAAGAGACTGGGACGGACAATTTCGCACTTATTAGTGCTCATCAGCAAGCCAAACTCCACCGATAACATGCTCAGGAGGTGCGAAACTCTAGCTATCCCGGCTCTTGCTCCCAAGAGCGGGACCACTCCCCAAAGAAATACAAAACAAAAATTAATAAACTGAGAAAATACAATACTTCCTTGGCCTGCAACTGTTGTATTTCTAATAATAAAAGGAATTTATTAGCAGCATTAAAGAAGAACGACAGCACTAAATAAGATCCCGCTCTTGGGAGCAAGAGCCGGGATGGCTAAAGTTTCGCACCTCCTGAGCATGTTATCGGTGGAGTTTGGCTGGCTGATGAGCACATAACAAGTGCGAAACGGTCCGCCCCAGTCTCTCCACGATGACAGCTCGGGGTGCGAATCCTTTGCGTAAATTGTGCGTGTCAATTGTGTTCTTAGATAATTCACTCCGCACGTTAAAGAAAGATTAATAAAGGCAAACAACAGTTCAAGAAATGCGGGGTTTTTGTGTTTTTTTTTTATTTTTTATTTATTTTTTTGTTATTTTTTTTTTTTATATATATAACAACTCAATCTGTCTAACCTTGTGGTTGAAAAAAAAAAAATAAGTTAAAAAATATTTTTTTTAATAATGATAATAATTCCGAACAAACAAAGCAATGGAAAATATTTTAAAAATTTTAAGTAGAGGCAGTCCCCGGGTTACGAGAAGATTCGTAAGCCGGATTTGTATGTAACTCGGATCTCTGATGAACAGTGCATATACGGTAGTAATGATAATTACAATATTATAATGGCTTGTTGTAATTCATTTATATCATTCATTCATTCATTCATTCATTTTATTTCCGATAGATTTTATCGAATTCCTGTTAGGAAGCATTTGTATAGCTTCCCATCAACAGGTGCTACCGTTGAATTCATACATATTGATATATTAGAGTTATTAGTTACATGTTATACATTTTTAAGGAAAGTAAAAAGACTAAACTTGCCGATTATATATTAATTAATAATTTTAGGATGAAAATTTTTTGAAAAAGGGAAGTTGACATAAACAGCGACGAAAATCGATAGCTATTGCGTTTGTCCTGTCCGTCAGTCCGTATCTGTCCACCCCTAAAAACTCCCGAACGAAAGGTCGGATCGATAAACGGACAAACCATCGTGCTCAGAGGCCCAAACAACGTAGGAATAGGGTATTTTCGTCCAGCGCCCCCCGCCTCATGTTTGAGATATTTGGCATTGTTTTCATGGGATTTCCTCCATTAGCTTAAATGTCAGAATGCAACCATCTGATTTCAGCTGTAGCTTGATGCTTAAGGTATCGCACTCATACACTGAGAGTTGTCGGTTCAAATTCGTACATCTACTTTTTTCTTCCTCAATAGCGGCGTGGGGTTTTTTTTTTTTTTTTTCTAATTTTCCTAACTTTTTATTTTTTTTATTTTTTTTCCTATTTTTTTTTTATTTATTTCATACGTTAATGTACTTTCTTTTATTATTATTATTTCTAATTTTTTTATTATTGTAGGTCGTCTTTAAATTTTGGCTTTAGCACAAATTTGCTTTATATTCACTTGTTATTTAATTATAAATTATCCTTATGGGGCCTTGGGAGCCCGTTCGTAAGTATGGATATAAGTCGGGTCATTCGTAACCAGGGTTACCACGTGTAATTTGAAAAGGATTATTAAGCTACTTTTAATATACTTTCTATTGGCATTAAGTCACTTTTTCATACATTAATTAACAGCATTGGTCGAAATATTTATTGTATTAACGCATTACAAATATTGAGTCTATACATCAGTTTTTGAAGAAATTTAAAATTTTATTCCTGTAACTCAGGAAGCGGAAGCTGAATTATGAAGTGTTAGCTGAAGAATTTAAATTGTACACTAAAGAAATGCCTTTCAACATTTTATTTTCAAATAAAATTAGAGAAATTAATATGTAAAAATATGTAAGAATATAACCAAGCCGCCGAAAGTGGCAAGTAATTGTTTTCTTTGTTTCATTGCACAAGTGTTTGTCCAACACATAAGCCAATTGTACTGCAAGTTGTCGAATTACATTAAGTCGTTAATTACATTAACTTTAAATCCACATTTTTGCAATGAGAAATAATAATTAAAAAAAATACATTTAGTGCAATTCATGTTACAGTATTTAATATTGTTTTTATTTGTTTTTCTATGTTATTGGCTTCATTATTGCTCTTTCTCATCGAGTTGTTTCTTCTTTGATTATAAGTAGTTGTATGGAAGAAAAAAGAAAATTCTTAATGCTGTTTACTAATTCCAATGAATGAAAGTCAACAACAGTTTCAAAAAAAAAAAAGAAATATTTACTAGACTTAAAGAAATTTATAAAGATTGAGGGAATGATTTTCAGATCTTTTGAGTTTCCTCAGTTGATGAGACGTGAAGCGTCCTAACAGATCTGTCAAGAGATGCTTAAAAGATCGGAATTTCTTAACTCTTCAATACGAAGAAGTAATGCGAGATACTGAAGTCATGGAGTTAAGAAATGAAAAATTAAGCAAACTGTCTTTATATTAAAACAAATTTTGATCTACAGCTGATTTGGTTGATTTTGTAGGCGGTAATTTGGGAAATCTTTTTCGAAATTTGATATCGAATTCTTATTTCTAATTTTAATATCTTTTTCATTTTTCATTTTGATACTTTTCATTAAAGCGTTATTTGTATGGAAAGAGTTGAATTTCCGTACTTTTCCTATTACAGAAAAATTTATTTGTCGAAAAATTATCTTAATGATTCTCATTTTCGACTTGAACATTTTGCTGTAATTGTGTCTATTAAATTAATAATGGAAGAATATAAAATAAACCAATTGAGTTTAGAAATTTTCAGGTGAGAAATTTCAAAGGGAATACGCTTGACTTAATCTACAACTTCATTTTAAGGATTTAAAAATTAAGGATTTTTAAGGATTTTATTGAATGTTAAGTAATGTCGTTTTCAGTTTCTTTGTCGCTAACCATTCTTAAGCGTTCTCTTTCCATATAAATAATGCTTTAATGAAAAAAAAAGCTTTGAAAGGTTTCGAATATATTTTTTACTATAATTTTTATTAACAGAAAGAATCAGAAAGAATTTTGCTTAATAATCGACATTTTTTTTTATATATACAACTTTTCTTGTCAAGAATTCTACAGTTGATGCGGCAAATTCTGTAAATCTCGGTGGAAAACAAAAATAATTCTTAAAAAAACAGTAAATAGTCAAAACCTGATTGCCAGTAAGGTTATTTATTAACAGCTGTTAATATACTAAAATGGTGCTTTTATTTATCATTAAAATAGTTACTATACTAAAATAATGCTTTTATTTAGCCATGAAATTTTCACACATTTTTTATAGAAGTTTATTAAATATTACTTAACATCCATCTATCTTTGAAGTCTGTGCTCATCTTAGAAAGTAGTTTTTAAGTATCGGGAATATTAAATTTTATAAAGAAGGTTGGTGACTTCTCGTTCTTTACTTGTAGTTTAAATACGTGTCATATCAATACAACCGCTTATAAAAATCTTGCGTTTGACATCCTCAACATATTAAACTTTCAGCGTCCTTTGATAAAATAGTTTTCACAGGACTTTTAAATGGCAGCATATTTTGGCGATTGGAATTCCTTATTTTTGGATAGGATATTTCTAGAAATTAATAAATACTTTTCCTTTTAACAAACTAAACCTAACTTTGAAGATAAATACTTTTTTTTTTGAGTTATCTTGGTCAGAAATGGACGATGAAAATGACGGCTAAAAATTACTTCATAAAACTTTTTATGCTTTAAACCCGAAGTATATTCACTCCAAGGTGTATTAAGGAATACTCAAACATTATATCAGAATTTATGTAAACTTAATAATGTGAATACCATGTTACTAGGAAAAAAAAAATGGTAATTTTTTTTTTTTTAACACATAAGTTCAATAAATGGTTTTGAAGGCCCCTAAAGTTAATGAAAATGAGCAATTCTTTAAAATCTACCTTAAAAATAGAGTGTCCTTATTATTAACATTCAACAAAAAGCAATATTTCATTAAACATTACAGAACACTAAGAAAAAAATAAATATAAAGGCGACAAAATTGCACTTACGGTTTTTTGGGTTGTAAAGGCATTCAATGAGCCGTTTTAAATAACCCTTTTAACTAGGTTTTTCTTAGAAACGCGAGACCGTTTACGTAAACAGTATTGGTGTAAAGATCACTGATTTAGTTATGGCAATCATCCAACCAAAAAAAAATATTAGAAAAAATTATAAGAGAAATGCGAGTTACCTCTTCAATATTCGAATAATGCAAAACATTTAACGCTGTCATGAATGACTTCACAGAAGGAAACCAATTCTTTTGCAAACTAAATCTAATTCTGTCGTTTTCATTAAATATTTTTTTTAACGATAACGACAGCTAAGTAAAAAAACAACAACAGAGGGTTGTTCGAGTAGCAGAAAGAAACTATCATTATCCAGTGAGTTCGAACCGACTAAACTATGCGTTGCTGTTGTTGTTTTGAGTTTTACTATCATTTACTTTTGTTTTTTTCTTACGTTCGAGTTTGGTTTTGACCTGGCGGTCAAAGGGTTCACCAGTAGCCCTCATTTGAATAGTTTATATTTTCGATTCCACCTCCTTGTTTATTTCAATCAAATTCCAATATCTGTTCAATAGAGGAAGCGTTCCTTCAAGCCATTTCATCATTTGTGCGATTGAATTAGCACAATCTTGAAATTTTTTAAAATTATTCAGCTCCAAAAGAGCTGAATTTGCAGACGCCGTTAATTTTTAAGGTAAATTAATGAAAATTCTAAATTTAAAAAAAAAAAAAAAATACTTAAGGCTATTTTATTTATTAACAATCTATATTACTAAAATCTTTTATTTCTCTGTCTGTCTGTCTGTCCGGCGCAATTTTCTGTGTGAATGGAAAATAGAAATAATTTTTACAACGAAACATCCGCGACAGGAATCGAACCTGGAACCTTCTGATCCGAAATCAGATGTGTTATCCATTAGGCCATAGGGACTACAACTCTCTTCATATGGTTTTTTGACTTATATCTCCTTTCCTTTCCCCCATCAATAAGGAATGTATTCAATCTTTTTTTTGAATCTCAAGATTGTTTATTTATTTCACATCAGTCAGTTTATTTGTAATTCGAAACTGACAATTAGAACTATAACTGCC
>JAFIDM010012231.1:91568658-91583257 GCA_023159025.1 Thereuonema tuberculata
CCCCTAATAGCAGAAAGAGATCTGTTTTTGCAAGTTTTGTTGTCATAAAAGAATTAATTTCCTTTGTCCCAAAATTAAACCGTATTCAAATGCAAAGTTATCAAGGTTGATTGAATTGAGTGAACAAATGATTAGCATTGTAAATAGGGAAAAAGAAGAAAAACTGAATGAAATGCAACGCCTGCTTCAATAATTTGAATTTCACGTCGCTAAAAAAGAAAATAAATCTATTGGAGCGTAGTTCTTTGCATTGGCTTGGTCCCAAACCTATAGAGGGACAATATCCGTTTAGATGGCGCTGTCTGGCCCATGTGTCGCATCCGCAGGGGCCCCTTGACGTGACCTCGTGACGTCACACCCGGAATGTGCCGGAAGGAGCGGTCGGCCGTTGACCTCCCACGTGCTTATTTATAAATAGGTGTTGGGTTGTCTGTGTCAATAATATCACTTGCAAACGGTTTTCGCAGTGAGACCGCCACACGCTGTCCTAACGTTAGTAAAAAACCAAGCCATTCATAGTGGATCGCCAATAAGGGAATTAAAAAAAAAAAATAAGTAAATAAAATAGACGGGGAGGGGTGAGGTTCATAACCCTCCCACTGTGACGTTTGTGGGTTTGGAAGAGCCCAGGATACATCTGCGTCACTTTCGCCCACTCTTTTAATCCGGAATGAGGTCAAGAGCATGGGGCAGTTCCTGGCTCAATGTCGCTGCAGTGCCACAGTCGAGCAACCGGTGAGTACCAATGCTATGCTTTTCCTATGCTAGGTTCATTTTAGAAGAACTAAAGATATCACTTAACTTTTCATAAATAATAATTATAATATTGCCAAATGTTACCAAAAGAGTCGTTGATAGCTGATATGAATCAAATAATTCTCTATATACTTTGAGACATGAATTATAATTTAGAATAAGAAAAATAAAGATTACATTTTCATTTTTTTAAATTTTATATTTTTACTTCAATTATCAATAATAATAATATAAATTCGGAAGACAAATTGACTGAAACGAGCGATATTTGTAGGATTAAAGAACTTAAAAAGCTTAATATCGAAGATAATAATAAAGAAATCTAAATAAATTCTGAAATATTTCCTGCAATAACTTCTCTCGGATTGTATTTAATATCAAAGATAATTTATAAATAAATAATTCATTCAAATTCCGTGGTTCATCAGAAACCATCATCATTCATGACGTGGTTCATCAGAAATTCACTGAAAAATAATTTAATTTTTTTCAATTTTTCTTAATTATACTAATCAATAAAATAAGTGATTAGTTTAATACTTATTATCATACTTTCAGGTTCATACACAGAAGTTATATAAAAAAAGAAAGAAAAAATAGCTATGTTTTGCTTTATGTATTTCTCATTCCAGTAAACTTAATGTTGACCGTAATATCTAAGATATTTAAAGAATTAAAAACGATATTTAAGTTATAATAAAATATTTTTTTCCATTTTTTTTTTTAATCAAGTCAAACATAAAAAGCTTTTAAAATTTTCTTTTTTTTTTTTTTTTTTTTAATATTTGCGTAAAAACCGCGAATATTCATATAAACAGAATCTACATATATCCTATATATTTCTGAAATACCTTTCTGAGGACAATTCGATTGGTTAATTAATTACGAACTTTAAGAAAGATCAAAATAGTGTATTTTTATCATTAGTTCACTAAATATTTAATTTATTCAATTATTATCTTTTTTGCTATTTATTGAAGCTCTGAATTTACCTAAAAAAGTAAATTAATAAAATAAATACATTTCAGTTTCATCTTCAACAATATCTAGTATTTTTCTTCTGCGACGCTATTGAGAACGTTTTGTTATCATTTGTAGAATTGAACAAACTTCCTGAATCCGTTAACTACAAGGAAAATGTGAAGAATGCCAAAGATAACCATCCTTCAAGGTCAAAACATAAATAAATATACGTTAACTTCTTTTTAAACTTAATTCTTACTGAATTGCTTCTGCAATTCATAAGCGGAAGGGGAGGTTAGAGGCTTAGCACAGAGGAAGTAAGTATTCATCATGAAGTACTTGCAACTAAACAAGAACTAATTTAAAGAACCAACAACACAATTGATTCAGCAATTGAAAGAGGGAAGGTAAATGAGGGAGGGGTTGTGCTATTTTATCCTTTTATTACAGCTTTCTTTTCAATAAATTAAGTCTTTTTTTTTTTTTTTTTTTCCTTCTTAAGAATATCTAAAACGATCCACTTACTTTTTTTTAAAACGTTCTAAAAATAAGTAAAAATCGCTAAAGTCACAGAAATTATATTTTTAAGTAAATTCTCATGCTATAAATTTATCTTCTGAATTGAATCCCAAATCCCAAAACGAAAGTGATTAACAATTTCGTTGTGAAGGAAATTTCTTCAAGTACAAATGAAAATTGTTTAGGTGAAACTTACATTGAATTTTCTTTCTTTCATATTAAAGTAGGTTACTGCTTTTTTTTCTTTCTTTTTATGATTGTAAAGTCTTATAGCTAGGATGTGAAGGAGGAGTAGACCCTGTAAATATGTAATAAATATACAAATAATGTAAGCGTGTTTGAGATATTTTTCTATTCCCCAGTGAAATCCATTCAGCTGGATACCTCCAACCTTCGTCAGGAAGAGTTTGAGAATTACATGACAGAGTCCGTGATATTATTTTATCAATTTCAATGTTTAGGTGCGAGCGATGCTAGTACCTTCCTCTCTGGATATTGTAAAGACCCAAGCTTACATCATTTGTTCATTTCATTTAAAAAATGTTCCTTTACTAAAGGATTCTGAAAGTAACTGTATCTTTACAAAGAAATGAAACTTAAACATGTTATTGTTTCAGGAACTTCCCAAATATTAATTCAAATGCCCTTCTCTCTCTCTACGTCAATGTTACTAGTAAATTAATGAAAAATGGAAGGTTCTTCACAAATGACATTTTTTACGCTAAATCTCTATTTTTCCTGCAATATCAGTTACCTCTTTAATGTAATAAGAATAAAATCAAACATGTTATAGATGTATTCTTGGATGTGCAGCCAAACTACAGAAATCCATTGCAGACATTTCACATTTTAGAAAATATGAAAATGATTTGCAATTTTAATTAAAGCAAGCAAAGTACACTTTACTATTGATAGAAAGGTCAATTCTCGACTTCTCCCTTAGGCCAATACAGGGTTATTATTGATTATCTGCCACTGAATCATTGCCCAAACAACAATACCCTTTCAAAACGTCTTACGTTGACAACACCAGTTGTCGACCCTAAAATACTCACATTCATGGCGATGTTTGACTGTCAGCATTTCCTTATTTTAAAGCTAATTTCTCTTCCATGGAAGTCTCGGTAAGTTTAAGCTATAAAAACTTGCGTTAAAATATAAATGGTGAAAGCAACAACGACAATAATGAAGACGCCTCTTTACTGAATCAGAAAATAAAAAAGTAAATGAAAAGAATATAAATAGTTAAAAAAAAAAGCGACCAGATTCGTTGTTATTAATCTAAAATATATTAAGCAATCTTCTCATTTGTAAATTAAAATTTAGTCCACCAATTTCTTGTTTGGTTTTCCTCGTTATTGTGTTTGCTTTCAGTGCTCGATTCGGCCAAGGAAATAAAAAAAAAAAAAAAAAAAACACAATGTCAATATTAAAATGATGAGATCAAGCTTTCAAGATCGTTGGGAACCGAAATATTCATTCCGTAAAAAACCATAGTGAAATGAGTTGTAATCGTTTGCTAGAATTGTACAACCAGGATACAATAATAACTTGGAAGACAAATTTACATTCACTTAAGACACTTCAAAATGTAAATTGAGTTGAAGCGATTACGAAACTGAATGAAAAACATCGAGAGAAAAGAGTTCAACTCAGGTGAATTTGAGAAGAACTCAAGGAATGAAAATTATACTCTTAAAGAGCGGTTACGATATTCAAAGAACTTTTCTTTGTTTTTTTTTGCTTCCATTTTAAATTGAAAGGAATTATTTATGACGTCATAGTTTGCCCGAACATAATTGTTATTTTCTCAATAAAGATTTGTTTTCTCGAAAAAGAAGATTAACGACAACTTTCTTCTTAAATCATATAAAAATATAGAAATATATATATATATATAAATTATTTTTTTAGGGAATGTGAAGATATGAAATAGAACAAAACATAGACAGTCATGTAAATTCACTGTCTAATCACTTCACTGGAAATCAAGTTTTAATCCGATGTTTGTTGGGGAAAAGTGTTTTTTTCTTTCTGTACAGGATGTCGTGTTCTCTGCTTTAATGTTTTTCTAAGTAACGCTGGGCTATAAATATTAATAATAAATAGATTGTTAAATAACTATAATCTTTTATTATTATTTTTATTACTACCTTACTATTAAATAATGGAAAAAACAAACAAACAATAAAATAAAACCACTACAAATCCTCAATATAATTTAAGGGTGTTTTATTTATAATTTGGTACAACAAAGAAGGGCAATTCCGGATAGAGAATAGGATAGACTATCAATAGCATTCCAGGAATCCTTGACCTCTTTTCAGCCTTTCTTGGAAAATTTGAACGTTGCTATATTTTTTTCCGTTTTTGTTTTGCATAATAAGTGAATGTACTGTAACTCTTATACATCAAAGGAATTTTCCAACAATAATGGAGCATTAATGTTTAACAGCCTATTACTATTGTTTACGAACTTTAGGGATAATACGAAGGTGAAAATAAGAATAGTTAATGAATAATGATAGCTTTTTTTTTTTCCTACGGTAGCTTGAATTCAATGTTTTATTTATTGAACGACCATGCAAAGTCTTTCTATTCCATTTGGAAATTTCCTTGTTTTATTTTCTTCTTTTGTCTGTTCGTAAGCACATCACACTAAAAAGGCTGAATGGATTTTTATAAAATTTGGTACTTTGCTTCTTTATGACCCACTTAATATGAGCCCGATTTTTTGTTGTTTCCCCCCCCCCTCCCCTTAGGGTTGCTTATTCAGTCCCTACTACGCGATGTATAGCTGAGAGTTTACTTAGTGCAGGATGAAGACGGAAGTTATACTGTCTCATTTGACGTAACATGTCTTATTGAAAGCAAAGATTTAAAATCATGGGCGCCCGCATCTACGTGCAGGGAGGGAGGAACATTCACTCTACTCTGGAATTCTCACTTTAAAAATCATCATATATATATAGTTTTCCAATTCAGTGTGTGTGTGTGTGTGTGTGTGTAAGTCTCACATCTACTGCACCGCAGATGTATAGTACGTAGTAATGTCGGATGATTCAAGAGATGAACGAAACTATCCTGCAGTGTTTCGGCATATCACCTCATTTGCTGAGCCTGAAGAAAGGATCAATTGTGATGCTCCTTCGCAATCTCAATCCAAAGAAGGACTCTGTAATGGCACATGATTGGTTGTTAAGGAGCGTCATTGCAATTTAATCATGGCAGAAGTTCATTCGGAAAGCAACAGAGATGATTTCGTCACTATTCCCAGGACCCATTTTCAACTGCGTGATATCAATTTGTCATTGAAGTTGAAGCGCCGTCAGTTGTAAGTAAAGCCCGCATCAAGTCTTCCAATAAACAAATTCATTTTAATTTTCTACGCGTCATAATATATGACCCGACAAATACGCTAGTAATTCGTATAATTTCTTTCTCGCAAGAGGACTTAACTGATACAAAAAATTGTAAATTTTATTGTAATTTTACTATTTTAAATTTACTTAAGTTATTTTGTGTAACTTGACATTGTAAAGTTTTACAATTTACAGTTTTTAAAGTCTTTTTTTTTTTTTTTTTTCATTGCCTATACAATTTGCCCCATCCTGCATAAAATTTTGCAATAGATCCCCATGAGTTAAAGCTACGAAGTTGTGAAATTTCTATATTTTATAAAAGCATTCATTGTTTTAAAACAAGCTCTCTACGAACGAACAAACTCTCAACAAAAATTAACTGATTTGATTTCCTTAGACTGACAAGAGAAGTAAAAGGAAAAAAAAAAAATACTTTATATCAATGACGAACATTGTACAGGATTTGTTTGTAAAACAAAATGTTCCAACCCTTATCATCACAGTCTGATAGTTTAATAAAAGAGTGATTACGATTTGATTATCTCCTCCGCCCAAAAATTCCAATAAGTTTACATGAGATATAATAAAATAAATAAACAAATGATGGAGTAGAAAAACGGAAAAGAAATGGAATTTTGAATTCTTAATTTTTCGTCCATTAAATCCTTCCAAATTATTTTTGTTTTTTATGAAATTGTTTCCTTTCAGTAACTGCTGAAGTGAATATACATTGTATAGTATTGACGAATCTGCAACGGAATTCTATAATTGCTGTGCACTATATGACTAATCACAGTCGCGCTGTTCTATTAGTGGAATACTGACTTTTACTTATTTCAGGGAGGAAGTGAAAGTTTTTAAGCCAATTAATGTTTAAATTTCTGTAAGTGTATCTAATTGTCTAAAAGCAGTCTTCATTTTCTTTCTTGCAAAACTCAGGGGGACTGTACATCTAGGGTTAACAACATATCTGTTTTTAAAAAAATATATTCACAATTTTTTCTTTCTTTTTTTTTTTTTTAAAAATCGTGACGTCCTCTTTTGTTCTTTATTTTAAAATTAAAATCATTAATGAAAATTACAAAAAGAAAGGAATCGCTTCACATTGTTAATTCAATATTAACTGTAACATATAATTATGAAAATACGTATCATGTAAATAATTTTATAATGAAACTAAGCATAACACCAAATTTCTATCAGATGTTATAGATTCAAAAAAAAAAAGTATGACAGACATGAAACTGATGATTAAAAATTATTGAATTGTGGTTTTTTTTCTTATGTTTAATTTTAACATCAGTCTTTCGTCTCATTTGAAAATGTTTTTAAAATATTAATTAATTAATATAAATAAACGCTTTCTTCTTTCTTAGATTGTTGTGTAATATTTCTAAACAGATAATAGGCATATAAAAACGTTTTTATAAACCTACTGATAATTGTATTTGAATTTGGTGTTTGTTGTTTTTATAATAGATTTATTTTGTTGAAAAGTTCTCTCTTTATATTTTTAAGGTTTGGCAACCGTAGTAAAATGGTAGGCTGTTGTGGTTTTGGTCAATGAGATTCACAGCTTAAATAGCATAATAACTCTGCAATTTATCTTTGGTTCTCTGAGAGAGTTTGACAAATGGAATGATTTATTTATTTTTATTTTTTTAACGAAAATAACAAAATGCTTAACAAAATAGTTGTTTCGAATTTTTTTTGTTACCTCTTTAACCGTCATCTTATTTTTTCAAGTGGTTGTAGAGAGATTATTCTTTATCTTTAAGCTTTATTCCGGGCAGAGATTTTTATTGAAAAGTGGTTTATAGCCTCTCTTGAGGTACTTCTTAAACAATGTTGATTGTTCTTGAAAAGTCTTTCGTGATTGAATTTAAAATCTGTCAATAAAAGATTGGAGTCAAACGCCAATATCCATTACAATCTCGAAAATGGTAAAGAGATAGAACGAAAATCATTAACTCTGCATAATCTCTTGCGAAAAATGTAAATTATCATTATTTACGGATCAACGATGTAAGACGTAATATGACGCTGCCATCATGAAAAAAAATTCATTATTAAAAAAAAAAACAAATACACGCAAATGCACCCTACTGTTTACACTTTACCTCCAGGAAGCCATAAACCAATTTTCAATCTACAAGTCCTAAAAAAAAATCAACTACTCATTCATCCCATGAACAAGTTTAATGGAAAATTCATAGCACCTATTAACGTTATAGAATATTGTCATTTTGTAAATAATAGAATCAACCCTGCAAAACCCTTACATCGAACTTTCATCAGAATTAAATACTTCTGACTTTGTAAGTAATATTTTTATGTTTACAAATGCTCATCTTGGTATTTCTAATCTAACATTCTACATCCTATCCCGTCAAATTTCTGCAGACGTCTTATAAAATGACGTAATGTATCCTTCCGCATAGAACAATAGATTCACCGCCCATCGATTGCAATTAGTGTAATTCATATTGTTTTTAAGATAATTTTAATTTAATTACTAACGTCTTTGTCTTGAACTAGGCTAATTTCAATCCGATTTGTTTATTTCAATAAAAAAAATAATAAAAAAAAAACTGTTGTTTATCTATGAATTAAAAACATAAATACTGAATGTAGGATTTCATTTATTTTAATTTTAACATTCAATAAAATGGATTCTGAAGAAAAAAAGATAAAGAATGTTTTTGATCCTATTATGATGCTGTTGTTTAGTACATTTGAATTTTTCTTTATTTAATTTTTCTGAAATTTTGGAAACAGAGAGAATGAGATAAATTTTCATCGAAGAAGTTTTGATCGTCGATTGAGAATTTGTTGAATCTTATCGAAATTTAGGCTTAATTTTAAAACCAGAATCCTATGACTTTTGTTTATCATGATAGACCGGATAAAATACGTATTATATAAATCCATTGCAGTCAAACTGATTTTCCTTGTGAATTGTATTAAATGAAATCTTCAGTCGTACAACCTTCGCGTGTTCTTTGAATTAATCACTGGAAGTGAGAATTGTGTTTGAGGAATAACAATTTTAGATTGCTATCAATTAAATACACTCTATTATTTTATTTACACTCTATTTATTTTATTTACAAAACAAACAAAAAACAAAAAATAGTTTATAAACTTTTAAGTCACGTGATCTGTGTGCGACAGGGTACAGAGCCGTGATCTTCTGAAGGAAAACACGGGACAGACTGTAGTAAAAGTCCTTTCAATTTTTGTCTCAGTGAATGTTTTGGAGGAATGAGGCTCTTATTTGTGAGTAACGAAACCGAACCGTCCTCCAACCTAAGTTTCAATTACCACTGTAGAACTGCCGCTGAGAATTTAAATATATGTGAATGTATTCATGTATTTAGCATAAGTTTAAGTGGATTAATACTCAATGTTAAAGTATTGTTCCGTTTCTAATGTTTTCCTGTAGGAATTTCTGTCACCGTGTCGCATTAATTTGCCAACAAGGACACCTTTGTCAAAAGTAAAAGTTGTGTCTCTCGATATCATGAACACCAAGTTTTCAAATAGATAAATAAGCATTCAAAGTTATTAGAGAACAAACACAGGCTGAAGGATTTGATGAACCTCCTTTACAAGGAAAGTAGGCTCTCTCTCTCAAACAAACCCAGCAGAAAATAAATTATTTTTTCAAACCAATGAATGTAAGCAATCAACATGAACCAAGACCTTCTTGTTCTAAAGATTAATGCAATGTATACGTACACATCTTTTTCAATTCAACCTACTATATTGAAGGCTGTTTTTTATTTGATATATAAGAAATACTTTTTATAGCTAACTATTGTACTTTGATTGATGTACATCCTGTTGCATTACAAATTATTTGCTTATATTATTTGTGAATTATTTGATATAAACCGGACTTTCATTAAAACGGACAACCTTCAGTCCCTATTAGTCCGTTATAATGAGGTTCTACTGTATATATATATATATATATATATATATATATATATATATAGCCATATATATATACATACAATCAACTTTTTAAGTGTTCAGTATATATTAATTTTAACTTCTTGTCTAATCATACACTCACAAGATACATGCAAATCCTATCAAAATATAATTACTATTTTCAACCAATGGCAGTTTTACAAAAGACTAATATGGTACTATGATAATGCTAGGTTGTATTTTTATTTTTTTTATTATTATTATTTTTTTTTGCGTGAGTAAATATGAATTAGTTTTGCAAAATTATCACGTCTTTTCATATAATCATTTTGAACTAAAGAACAACACCCAGTTTTCACCAGGATATGATTAACAGTTTCCACCCACATCCACCACATCTTCTATATTTATATATCTCGTTACAGCTGGATATTTTATAAAGAATTTGATGTAACTTTTAGTTGGAAGAACTTCATCCTGAATGGCCATCGTAAAACCCTCGGTTTTGGCATAGATCAATATCAATAGCTAAATTTTTGGCTAGTTTATCAGTCAATCTGCTATTTAAAGAATTGAAATAATATGATTGTAAAAGTTTTACAGCAAGTATCAATGTTGTAAATCCTTCCTCGACATAACAAAATTTAAATATATGATGTATTTCTTTTTTCATAGAAATAATTGAGGAGCGAATTTATTTATTGTCATGCAATATTCATTAAACCATCTACTAACATTTTTTTTGCACTTTCTTTCCGTGGACGTCATCAGCTGGTGTATGTTAAATTTCGGTAATGTGGTACGAATGGTTCCATAATAACATATAATTGAACAGCTTCTGTTCGGAGCTGTTCAATTTTACTAAAACTGTATGAGAACGTATTAATTTCACTATCTGCTGTTATAATGTTCAGTATCATATTCACATTAAGGTGATCAATTATTTGACAAGCTTTCCTTGTTATATTAGATATAGCAGTTCTACAGTTAGGGATTAGTTCCATCTTAGAATTCATTGCATAAATAATGTTTCTATTACTGTTAGTTTGATCTTCAGAATTGCTTTGGCAAAGAATTATCACGAAAAACGACGAGGTTGATGAGTCCTCGGCCTCCCTCCTTGCGGGGGAGGGTCATCCTCGCGGCCTTGGGATGGTGCTTGTTGTGATTTTTGTGAATGTAGTGCCTGTTATGCGTTGTAGTGCTTCGATTTCGGTGTTTGTCTAGGGGATTACGCCGAAGGAGTATGTTAGTGTGGGGACTAAAGAAGTGTTGATGACTGTAATCTTATTTTTGGCTTTGAGCTGTGTTTTGAGGATGTTTCGTGAACTCCAGTACTGTATGTGTTCTTAGAATGCAGTTTTGATGTTTGCATTGTCTGTGAAGCGCCTTGTTGGAAGCCCAGATGTATGTACGTCTCTCCCTCTTCCGTGGATTGGATTGATGACCCACGGTTCAAACCAACGACATTCGATGTCTTCACACTTGTTATATATAGCTTGCGGTAATTGTTGATTCCAAATTCTATTCCAATGTCTTTGGTGAACTGTGTGGTGACTTGTAGCAGATCAGTAAGTTGTGTGTTAGTTGTGGCATAGTTTAATGTCATCCATGTAGAGTAAATGTGTGATTTGTATGGTGTCAGATTGCCTGAGATAAGGCTATAAACGTGTTTTGTATTATCTAGCATGTGACTCAATTAATTCAAGGCCACTTGAATCCCTGGAATATATTCCTACTTACGGGAATCGGGAGCATAGTGGGAATGTATTCCAACTCTTCATCGTGCCATCCAAGAATGGTGTGAACTTGGGATGTATTGTGTAGAGATGAAGACTGTAAAGGCGCCAGGAATGTCGGACCGAGTCAAATCCTTGTAGTCGATGTACGCGATGTGTAACACATCGCGTAAATTCCTATTCGCGCTGGCTTGCCGCAGGATTATCAAGTCAATCAGGAGCTACTCCTTACAACCCTGGGAATTCCTGCGACAGCCTTTCCGCTGTTCGGAAAGAATGATATGTGTCTCGATATGTGTATATATTTTGTCCGTAAGACAGGAGGTGAGGAGTTTGTAAAGTATGGGAAGACAAGTGATTGGACGGTAGTTTGCAAGGTGAGCTGTTTCAGTGTTCTTGCTTTGTAGGTATGTGACACCCTGTGTGAGGAAAAGAGGCATATGTTCTGGATGTTGTATTATATCAGTGAGTGCAAGAGCTAACTTCACATGCAGGGGTAAATCCAGTTTTGCACCAGCAACCTTCCAATTGCTTAATTGGTGTTATATGGTGCATATTTTATTGGTGTTTGAATGTCTGCGATAGTAAAGTTTTGGGAGGACATGTAGGGTAGATATTCAGTGAGTTGTTGTTCCTCTGGGATTCATGGTGCTTTGTCATTGTGGGGGATGGTGTTGGACCACAGACGACCAGTATTCGTGTAAAAGCCTCGCAGATGTAGTAGAGGAAGATGTAAGGGATCTGAAGAATTTTTTTCTCACTGTTTTGAAAAGTGTTGTTCTATTGTTTGCGCAGAGTGCACTGCTTGTATCTTTGTAATTTTTTCAGCGCACTATGAAACAAAAACTGTGTGTTGATATGTTCCTGAACCTAGGTATGTTGGTTAGTGTGAGGGGCGAGTGTTTATGCGTTTGAAAATCTTCCTGATTTGGGAAATTAATTTCTTTGTTTTGTTTCCTGCGACGTCTTCAGGAGGATTGTATTCTTGTGATCATGCAGTGGGAGATATATGGTGTTGTTTGATAACAAGGGTCGCGCTGTGCAGTGTTATGTCTTCTAATGTTTGGATATTGTCAAGATGTTGTGGAATAGTGTGTTGAGATGGTATATAACTGTGGAGAGTTTTGCTGTGTATACTTTGGGGAATGGTGGCCTGAGTGTGGAGTCTGTGCCTGCGTACTGTGTTAGTGCAGAATAGAAATGATCATGTGAGGCTTGTAATGTGTCAGTAGTTGTACTGTTGGGGCATGTATACTATGGGATAGAGATTGTTTCTGTGTTTGCCATACAGATAGTGTTTTTCAGTGGAGTGAGTTGTGGTGGCCTGTGGATGGCTTTAGCTACTTCCTCCGTAATTTGTGCAAGTATCGATGGGTGAACAAGATTATTAATTTATATGGAACGCGGCTGATCCGCTATCTGCTGTTCGCTAAGCCCTACGATGGATAACGCGTGGTGAATACGTGGTGTAGTGACATGGTATAGTTACTATCGTATCCTGTGAGATGACTTCCTAACTGTGTAGAAGTCGCGCATGAGATCTTGGTTCATCTTTGATGAGCATGTGCGGTTTCCCAGTATTGGTGGTCGCCTGCTCCGACACAGACGAAACACTTCCGACTGTTCGGACTGGATGGTGTTGGCCGGACATTATGGTCGCCATACTACAGAATGCCACTTTCACCACCATCACCTTCGGGAGACTACAGTATATTTTTCAAAGGGAGGCCTCTGCCTAATTTCCGAATGCGGGTGAATTTATCCTGCGCCACACCCGATGCAGCTTGTACATCACTATTACTGGACCATCACAGATGGTAGAACCTTTTGCCTGCTCTAAAGCTAGAATAGTTTCCGCCCCAACCGCGAGGAGATAGGTCCATAGGGACTTATTATTGTTATTCAAAATTACATGAAACAGAATCGGTAACGAACAAAATTAAAATGTGCAATTGATCCAGCATTGTGCAGTTGATACGAGTATCAACCGGAAACCTAAGTATCAACCCGAAAGCTGCACAATATACATATATGTTGTTTCTTACTGCATCGTTTTTACAGTTCTGCCGGAATTATATCAGAAAGCTGCAGTTTTTTAAAATAACGTCACAAATTTTGTTGTTATTATACAAATGTTCCTGTACTATATAATCACAGATGAGAGATTCTTATCTGGCAGAGTGCCTAGAAAAGTCGATTCGTGTGTAAAGCGGAGAAGAGAAATAGGAATTACGATTTCGTGGGAGATATTTATCTGTATATTTTTTTATTTTATTCTTAACCAAAATAGTTACCATTTTAAACTAATATGTTCACAAAATTAAAGTTAATTTTCCAATGTTTAATAATAGTTTACACAAAAAGACGGATCAAACATCCCACGAGATGGATTGATTACCCTATTGATAATGGAAATGGATTTGCCTTCATCTGCCATGCGTAGAAGTATCGAAGGCCTCCCATACTCATAGCCTGTACCACAGACTTCTGGAGTTGTGCAGAATTTATTTACCTATTTATTTATCCACCACCACTTGCGGGAGACTCTAGTACATTTTTCGAACGGATGTTTCTGCCCAGCCCCCGATGCCACACCTGATGATTTATCCTGCGCCACACCCGATGCAGCATGTTCATCACTACTACAACAGCTCATCATACATGGTAGGACCCTTTAGCCTACCCTAAAGCTATGTTAGTTCCCGCCTCAACCGCGTTGTTATTATTATTATTATTAGTAGTAGTAGTAGTAGTATATAAATGTTCCTATACATGGATTTCCCCAGCTAAGTTAATATGGTGTGTCAAGGACCAAAGCACAGTGCTAAGTGTAAAAAAGTGTGCAAGATGGGGTTAAAGATGTTAGGGATGTGTGGTTGTGTCATGAATTTTTCTAACTATGCGTGTTGTGTTGAGTACGACGGCCTTCTGGAGTTGTGCATAAGTGTTTTTGTGAAGTCCTGGTGTGCTGAGACTGTGGTGCAATGTGTGAGGCGCCAGAGCAGTGTCGGACAAGACGATGGATACAACACGTACTCGGTCCTGCCTCCACTGCTTCTGGAGCTCGTGTGTTAAGTCGATATTATTATTAGTATGTATTAAAATTCAATATTATATGAAATAAGAAATTAAAGATTCCAATTATTTAAACGATATACAAAATATTTGTTAAGATTAAGATTATGTATAACCAAAACCTTTAATTAATGGTATAAACAAATTGTGTTTTATCACATTAAACTATTATATTCTGTTAACAATGAATATTGTCTAAGTTAATAAATATCTTTTCCAATAAAATAATAGGTTTGAAATATTACA
>JAFIDM010012231.1:91583267-91609794 GCA_023159025.1 Thereuonema tuberculata
GACGAAATATTGATGTCCGTTGATGTCCGAAGTAGTTTGTATAATTATGAATTTGTTAATTGATGATTGTTTGTTTTTGATTTTTTTCCCCCCTTTTAAAGTTAATACCAATTATATATAAACTGACATTTTCCCTCCCTTTTGATAAGAAAAAGTTTATTTCAATGTTTTTTTACTTAACTTTAACCTTAAATCTTTGTCAAATTTCCTTTTTTTTTTTAATTAATTAATTATTGATTAAAAGATGCAGCAAAACAAACCTCTTGTCGAATATTATAAAATTATACTAACCATTAGATTAAATAAAGAAATTTTGTTAAACTGATGTATGATTTTTTTGTTTCTTTTCTTAAGGTATTTGATTGAAACAATGTTTCTTTGGTTGATTCTCTGTCTTCTGGTGACCAGGTCGACGGGAGATACCAGTAAACCATCCGACCACACTCCTGCCCAAATACCGGCACCACGATCGGCCCGCGCCCTAAAATTCGATTCCTACCGCCCAAAGCCCTCTTCCAGTAGTGGATCTAGTGGCAGTGGCGGGTTTATGAATCGTTTCTTTCCTGTTATTCAAGCGAACACACCTAATTCTTTGAATTCAAGTGTTTCCTTTACCATCCCGTTGTTCAGTCTGAGCACTAATGCTGAAAATTTCGATCTGACGTCATTGGGCATTCCTCAGGGAAGCAGTAACCTGCTCGTCCTCCTCGCTGTTTCTACAGTAGTGTTAGGTCTGGGTGTCATTTTCGCCCCGCCGATCCTTACTGTTCTCGAGGCAGCTGTCCGCCAACACAATCAGGCGACGATGGGGGGAAGAGCTAGTGATGGACTCGCCTCAGCCTTCCTTAGCGGCGGACTCTCTGATCTTCTGTTTTCATTTGCTGAAAATTCACTGACCAGCCTCCCTCGCCTTGATCCCAATGAATGTTTCAAGCGATGTATTTGTGAAGCCAACAACAATCCCAACAAATATGGACTTGTGGCTCTGCCTTTCCAACTTTTTTTCCCGTAAGTAAATTTCCCTGTTTTGTTTTTTTGTTTTAAGTTTCTAATTATAAACAAGAAACAGTACATGGGGCTAAAGAACAACAGGATCGTTTTTATAAATTCGCATTTAAATTATAAGTTTGTTTTAAGTACCAAAATATAGGGGAAGGTTGCCATCAATGGACCACAGAGTATGTTTTTGTTTTTCTCTAACCTTATTTTTAGCTAAAATTTAGTAAAATGTTTCGTATACTACCTCCTAAACAGCTAGTGATATTTTGCTTTATTAATTATTGAACTATAATTAAAATTCAGAATTATAGCAAACGGTCCATTGGTGGCAACAGGTTTCATGAACGGACCTTTTACCAAAATAAGAAAAGTAATAGGATCTATTACTTTTTATTGCATACTAATTTATCAAGAGACATTACAAAAGAAATTATTAGATCAAAAAAACTTATGAATTTCCTTTACTCATTTTTTCAATAATTCCAGATTGATTAAGATTTATATCTTTTTATTATTTTTATTTCTTGTTTAAAAAGTATTAAACATTACGAAACATTACCTTAATTAGTAATAATTTAGAGTATGTATAAACTTACGTTGTTCTTGATTGTTTGCAAACTACACAGAAGTATTGGATCTTCTATAAGTATATCACAACTTATTGGCATAGAATTTATTTATTGATTTGTAAAGGTTTGAGAAGGTTATTTCTCTTTCCATTTTGATCTTTATTTTTTTATTTTATTTATTTGTTTATTATGTTATTAAAAAACCTTGAGGAAGTCTTTGAAAAATAAGACGAAATATTGGTCTGTAGTGCAGTGATTTGGAGTTTTAATAAAGATTTGTGATATACATAGAAGTACTTTTCTGCCCTTTCTAACACCAGCACATTCTTTCATGCACCCACTATTTGCATATCATACACAGAATCATGTCTTGTTGCTCATCGTCTTCACATAATTACAGAACCAACTTGATGTGTGGTTTTTTTTTTTTGTTTTGGTTTTTTTTCTCTATTTCTTCACTATTTTCATAGCCAAACTGAAATGTTTCAGATTTTCGGGTGGATTTTTCAAGCTGTTCTTTATAAGGCGAAGAAATCAAAATAATAAATCTGTTAACAAGGAGTTAAAAAAACAAAAGTAAACATCACAAATTTATGCAAGTTTTCATGAATGGACCACCTCTCAAACTGCTACATCGAAGGAAATATAAAGTTGTTCAATCGTCATATTGAGTTCTCTAGAAGACACAAATAAAATGACGATTGAAAAATAAAAAACAAAAATCGGATTTCGTAGTTCAAAAAGTTCTCTTTAAGTATAATAATATGTAAAATTGCTAAGAAATATGTAAAATCAAAATGGCTACTATAAGCACAAAACATTTACAGAGAATAAGATTAAAAGTTGTAAAAAAAAATAAGACCGAAATCTCAACTAAATGGCCACGTCGCAAAGAAATCGACCTACCTTGTTTATGTCTCTGCTACAACTGCTAGGAAGGGTTTACAAATGTTTTTGAGCATTCGCGGGCAATAGCACGGGAAATACGTAGAAGGTTCATCCATGGAAGAGGTCCATTGATGGCAATCTTTCCCCCTAATAATTCTACCTATAGTATCTATTACAAAATTATTTAATTCTTTCATATATAAATTATTAGTACATTAGATAAGGATGAATGAAATTTTCAAGTTTCTTTAGACTATAAACAAAATCACTTTACATTACAAAAAATGCTAAATTGTGGCTGGTTACAGGAAAGATGCTTTCGATATTTCCTTATTTTCCATTTAATTAGTAATATGATAAATTCAAATCAGTTACAGCTTCTTCCGAGGAAACAACTCTAAATCGAATTAAGAAGAAAAACAAGAAAGAAAAATAGACAAGGACAAATTTTGTTTTACGCTGTAATTTTTTTTTTGCAAGAAATTATGGATTATCTCCGCTGAAAACTGAACTAAAATTAATTAAATGAGAGGAGGCTTTCCTCTCCGAAACTGAATGAAGAGAGAATTTAATTTTAACACACAACAATCACAAGATAAAATATTGGACCCTAAAGAAAACCTTTTTGGTAGAAAATATCTACCAAAAAAAAATGAGCCTCTATACGCTTTCGACTTCCGTGTTTGGATTTCTTGTGTATCCACGCTAATAGCATACAAATAATTAATACAGGAATCTTTCAATAATATTGTTTGTATTTCTTTACGATAATTGAAAGATATTAAAGGCTGACTAATGTCATAAATTCTCTACCGGTATATACTTTACGAATTATTATATGCAGTTGCTTTGAATGTTATTTATTTATTTATTTATTTATTTATTTATTTATTTATTTATTTATTTATTTATTTATTTATTGTCATTTATTTCTCTAGGCCTTATAACGGTAACCAGAGAGACGACGATCCATCTGCGCTGTCACCTTACCAATTGGCTGCCCGCTATGGCAAATCGGATAATGCTAACTGTGGTCTTCAGTACAGTGGTTGTATGTTCAATCCCCTGGATCTAATACAGACGATTATCAATTGGTTTTTCAAACGAAGTAACTGATAAAGGAATGGCGGTGATTCTTTTTTCACCGTCTGAAAACTAAGTATGTTTTAGCCGGACTAAAATAAATATGCGTTCAATGCTCACCCTGACTCAAAAAGAAGTTTCATAAGACTCATCTGTGAAAAGTTGACTCCTTTCGATAGAAATCTATCTATAAAAGTCGTTATGAAGTGAAACAGGACAACCGAAATGCAGAAAACTTTATAATGACTTAACTAAAAGATTACTGATGACCTATGGAGAGGATTTCGAATCTAAAAATATTGCTTCATCAAGGAAACGGATATCGAATAAAAATCAACGAGGATATGGCACACGGAAACACAAAGAACACCGAATAAAACGACCGTCTGTGTTCTTTACATTCCAATCGAACATAGGACTTTATTAGTATAAACGGGGAAATACAGTAGATCGGAATTAGTTGAGGCCAAGGTATGTAGTGCGGTTGGTATATTTATAGAAATGAAAAATAATGGAACAATATGAAAAATACTATATTCGTGATATGACAAGGAATAATTACGAATATTGAATAAATTTAATATTTATTTTTTTTTAAATTTACATTGAACTTCCTTGTGGAAACTTTTACTGATTAAAACTGTAAAAGAAAAATGTGGTTCGTTTAACATGTAGTCTTTTAATGCAACCAAAGAGAAGAAAAAAAGAAGAAACTACTCAGATTCTGGTTAAACTAACATAATTTTACAAGTAATTATTTCAGATTTTGAAATATGTAAGATCTGAGAAAAGAGAGGCTACTACAGCTATTTTCAAGTATGCTGGTTTTATAGTCATTATCACTTAAGAATAATAGCAAAAATCGTAAAGTGAAAACGAAATATTTAATTAAAATTAAGTTTTTGAGATGGAGTTATGTCTTTGTTTAAATAGTTATATAATGTCTTAATTTATTAATTTATTCTTATTTAAATGAACGATGAATATGACTTAAACGGAACTTAAGCTAAAATTAAATATCTAAAGAAGATTGTATCTTTTATATATTTTTGCTTAAAATTTACTAATCTGATTTCAGTAAAGCTTTTAATAATATGGTTTGATTTAAGAACTAAAAAAAAAAAGTATATTATTATTATTATTATTTCTTTTAATCATTGTCAGAAATTTTTCTCTGTTTGAAAAAAATCAAAATGGCTGCTATTCAGAAACTCACCAGACACAAAATTAATCATCTCTGCAGTTTTCTCACCTAATACCATATAACTTCACTCATGAATTACTGTCCTCATGAACTCGAGCAGCAGTACTTCTAGAATGGTATTTCAATCAGAAAAAACACACTGGCGACTTCAGAGATCTCATTGTTTTCTATATTGCTCAATTTATCCAGAAAGTGAAACATCTATATGGTATTACTCATCCAAATGATACAGAATAGGCAACGCCTAGTCGTCTACAATGTTGCTTGTTGAAAAGGAGCGATTCCTCAATTAATAGATCTCTTAAAATGTCACAGAATCACTCTCAGCTTGCATCACACATTACATATAATCTGGCTGAGGCACCTCGTTGCTACGACGCTACACATTGAGCTGTTGCAATCCAAATAGAAACGCTCCTCTTAAGATCAAAGTTTTCCATTTGTCTGAAATTCTACATTCATAGTAAATAATCCACTGCTATAACTATTAGTATGGATTATTACTGTTAGTTTAAAGATATCTGTAAAGATACGATATAGTTTTCTTCAGAATGTTCTTTCTAAAATTGGTTGTCGTGGTCCTCGTTTGACTGAATCTAACAAATTTGTCTTATTAACAGTCGCTAGAGTTGAAATGCGACAGCGATTTCCATCTGAGATTTTCATTTATATTTACGACGTTCTACGATTAGTCCATATCACCTTTTAGACATTCTTTGGACTATTCATTCC
Organism: Thereuonema tuberculata; assembly: GCA_023159025.1. Classification (NCBI taxonomy): domain Eukaryota; kingdom Metazoa; phylum Arthropoda; class Chilopoda; order Scutigeromorpha; family Scutigeridae; genus Thereuonema; species Thereuonema tuberculata. The sequence continues at coordinate 91,588,743 of JAFIDM010012231.1, forward strand.
GTAACACCTGCAGAGCTTATCCGTTAGTCGTAGCAATTAAACTCTTTATCGTTGATTTATTACCTTTCTTTTCAAATATGAGGCACAGCAGGAACAACGTTACAGGCACTCCATTGCAAATAATGATATTATAGATTACACATGACGTAGTACTTAGGGATTACTAAAGTTACACCACTATCCGATAAATCAAGTTTATAGACTGAATGGAGATGAATAATTATTGTCTGGTGTGTTTAACGAGCTTCTAAAGGAGATTCAGTGAATTATTTCTTAGTTTCCCAAAGAAATTTTGTACGAACAATCAAACAGTATATTTTCAAATAACGAAATGAAACTGAAAATAATCATATCTGAAATACATATAAGAATTTTTTGAAGAAGATGTTTGACATCGATGACAGGTACTATTTTTGAACTTTGTAGGTTAAAAGAAATTTTCTAAACAAAAAAATTACTTTTTCAAGGGAAAATACTAGCAAATATTTTTGTTGACTATGTTGCAATTCAAATAACTTCTGTCAGCAATATAAAACTTATGTTTACTATTTCTAAGCGATTTGGCCATTTTTAAATGTACTTTTCATGTAGAAAAATTTATTTTCAGCATTGAAATTTACATTTACATAAAATGCATTTACATAAAAAACTTACTCTTTATTCTATGATTCTTTTACCTGATTGAAAACAATTTAGACTTTATGAAAATATAGCATTTGTTACAAAACTTGTTTATTACAAAGACAACTCCATATTTTATCTGCAATATTTCGCAAAGTATTACTTTCCCTGCTTCTTCAGGCTACATTTTGAAATTAAGACTGAAGCAATTACAACAAAGAATAATAATATTTTTGTAATTGCTTCGGTTTTAATTTCAAAATGAAGCCTGAAGAAGCAGGGAAAGCAATACCCTGCGAAATATTGCAGATAAAACATAGAGTTATCTTTATAATAAACAAGTTTTGTAATAATGAACAATGAATTAGATCATTTTCGGAATATAGCATTTGTTCATCTGACCTCATTGTAACTTTTCTTTCATGGAATCCAGTTCTTGTTTTATTACTACATATACAAACAGTATTACTTTTATAAACTACAAAGTAAAACTATTCAATTGCTCACTGTTTTTAGATTTTCCTAGATCTGATTATCACAAGAACCTTCGTTTTAATTATTAAATAGTTTTTTAAACTTTTAAAATGAAAATTGTTTGTTTTCTTTGTACTGTCTGTGTCAATAAAGTTTGTAAAATTTTATAAATATTACTCTCATATTCCTTTTAAGTCTTATTATTTCATTAATGTCAATAAGTTAATCAATGCCCTTCAATATTAATAGAAACAACACTCTTTCACTCAAATTGTACAGGACTTACAACGGTATGGTGAGATAAGGAAAGTATCTTTGCTGTTTTTAATATTATTTCATAATTTCTTACAGTCAGATGTTATCTAAGGTGATCACCTCGGATAATGATCAAAGATTTGTTCAGTACAAAATATTAATGAACCGTCTGCGCTATTTACTTATTTCCGACGTTTCTGAATACTAATGTATACTATTAATTACTTACATCTAAGTGATGTCAGCATCAGTGAACCACGTGATTATACTTTGAGACAGGAAATAAACATTTTTATTCAGTTTCCAGTCTGATTAAAGTATCTTCAGGAAATGTTTTACATTGAACTCTTATTGTTGTTGTTATTTTGAAGCAGTGTCTTTAAAGATGGGGGAAAAAAGACATCGCCGAAAATGGGAAAACTTATCTTTAGAAAACGCTAAAGAAACACGTAAGAAGTTCCTACTAGTACGAGATTTTCTCTGCACAGTATTTCATATATAAATAATATTGAAAGGAAGGGAATGAATACAGAATTAATTTTGTTTTATATCTCTTTCATCATGAATAAAACTCTTAACTTTAACTTTTTCATTTGGTTTGATACACAGGCACTTCTCACTTAACGACCGCTGGGACTTAGCTCTCCAGCGCGGGGAATTTCCTTTCTCAATCTTCTTAGGCGTGTTTAGGCAACGAAAATGCGAACAAAACATGTCTGACCAATGAACAAAAAAACCTGAAATCCCTCTGCTGGCTCGTACTAGTACGATTTTGATTGCCTTTTTTTTTAAGAATGGACTGTAATTTTTTTGGTACATCATTTTTATAATTACTGCTGATTGTATTTTTATTATTGTAATACGTAAGAGATGCAAATTAAAACAAAGTTATCGAGTGAGAGTTTTCTTTATATCTTTTCTTTATTCAGAACTAATACAAACGATTAAGCTCCTCGCTTAATGACCTAATCGTAGGAACAGAACTCGGTCGTTAAGTAAGGAGTGCCTGTACTGACCTCCCACCACTCTCCTTTTCATCCGAGACTTCAAAGTTGTTCTTAGTTCGAAACTGGTAATTACTGCTTTCATTCTCTTCCTCTTTATAAGAAAATGAATACAAAGCTTTAATCGACTTAACGTTCAGTAAAGTCTATGATATCTATTCAGTTTCTAAGTTTCCAACTAGTGCTGTCACCCGATAGCGACAAAGTGAGCAGGAGAGTTCCACAATTTTTGAAGAGGGAAACGGAGATGTAAATATTGCTGTGAACATGAATACGATTATTCGTTAGTTAAACAATTTCTTATCGACGAAGAAATACTTCTTTTATTTGAGAAAAATAAGCAGAAGATCATAGTCTTGTGAGTAAGATCCTAGAGTCTTTGAAGTCCAAAACTAAAATTGATAGAATCATTTGAGTTATAAAAGAGATAATAAACGAACAATTTGAAACATAATCTTAAGAGAAACTCTTAAAAACCAATAACATAATATAATAAAAAAAATATAAAAACTAAATAGATTAGAATAATTGCATTATTAATTTGTAGCTGCAGAAATATACACATCAATTGCATATCAATATTCTATATTATCCATATCAAAAATGATAAATAAAAATATAAATAAGTGGGCAGATAAGACCTTATGTTGATAACTTTGATGTTATTTTTAGATATTTGTTTTATTTTTATTTTTTTGAAGTCAATTTGACAAGGATTTTGGCGAATGAGGGTGCAATGTTAATCATTTTTCTATCTTTTCTGGTAAGAATCATACGATTAAATAATTAAACGAATGCCGAAATTTGCAGAAGTTGACAGCAAATAAACAAGAAGTCTAGTTCATCTCAGATTCTCAGGTGGCTAACAATGAATTGACGCCTGCTTATTTTTTTTCTGTTGGGTCATAATAACAATGAACGTTAATTATTCAGTGACCATTGGGACAAGTTGAGATTGAATGCTCACGTGCTCTACCTCCGGGAAAGAAACTCGGTTCCATAGAGGACTAGGTTCCATTCCGGAGGTGAAATAACTAGGAAAAATCTCCGACGTGCGCGTTGGGTCACTTATACTGCCCATACCATTGGACCACCGAACCCACATCTCATCTATCCTGCATTACTCTTAACATTATTTATACAGTGGAGCACCGTTTATACGTTTCTCGTTTATACGTTTTTATCATTTATACGTTTTTTTGAATGGTCCCGGCAAAATCCAATTCATATTAACGTTAAATAATTTCATTTATACGTTTTCCTGAAATCGCAAATTTCATTTATACGTTTTTTTCAAGAACTCAAGAAGAGAGAAAATGCACATTTCAACCTCAGATTCCCACCTGACGATTGTCTAGTTTTAGAAAATTGCACTGAAAAACCTTTGCCAAGTTTTCAATAAGCTTTGGCGGGTTTTAACACCATGCAAGAATACCTCATTAGCAGTGATTTAAATGATAAAGTTAAGATGGCACTTTTAACTGAGGACAATGAACTTTTTTCTGTGCATTCCAAAAAAGTCCTACAACTTAAAATAACAAAATATTTTGTAAATGCTGAATGTATATGAATAGTAGTACTAGTTGTATATTAAATCCGGAATAAAAAAGTTTCATATTACATACCTCTTGTATTTCATTTTCATGTAATATTTTAACTTACCTCTGACTTTTTATTGTAGGTTATTTCGAAATTGTTCGTAGCTTTTGTAAATTTCGTTTATACGTTTTTTCATTTATACGTTTTTTTTTTTCTCAGTCCCTTGAAAAACGTATAAACGGTGTTCCACTGTATATCATACCGTTATCGTATACATTCAGATAAATATATGAAAACAAAAATTTGCACTTGATGATTGAGCGATCACTTCCTCTTTGTCGTCGAAGTTCACTGATCCACTCTTCATTCATCTGTTTAATACTCTTTCATCTTAGTGAACAATTGAATTTACATTTTTTCTTCTGATTAAATTTTCATTCTTCTTGTTCTTTCTTCCTTTCGCTCTTACGTGGAGCCTAGGGCTTCAGTTTCGCCATTTGACCTGGTTGCCAGCATTGCTAAGTTTCCCTCCAGTTCTTCCTTTCTTTCTTTATTTTATCGATTATTGTTCTTCTCTAAGTGATATCCGGTCTTCCCCTTTTTCGTTCTCCTTGTAAATTCCAATCAAGTGCCATTTTTATTTTAATTTGCACCATCAGGTTGGTTTGTTTTGTTTTTTTTTCCCCAATCCACTGCCACTCTCGTTGAATAATTTATTGTACAGTGGGTTTTCGTTCCTAGCAACCATAATTGTTTATTGGTAATCATATCAGTCCACTTATTATTCAAAATTCGACTCAAAGCATCTACTGATGATTATTAACTGGTGGTGAATACTACAGATGTTTGCCATGTTTCACAAGCATACAGGCGTATTGGTTTGACATTGCTTTTGAAAATCTCTAATTTTGTTTTCTTAGACATCATTGAGCCTGTCAGCAGAATAAAGTTGCATGAAGGCTGCATTTCCCATTTCAATCCTATTTTTTTACGTATGTCTTTGATCCATCTTCCTTATCAATGTTACTTCTCAGATCTGAGAATGGATCATCTCAATTGGTTGTTCAACTATTTATTGAAGTCAAATAAAACCTCCAAATTGCATACGTAATTTACATCCTATAAGTTTGTAGATAAATATTTTGTCAGGAATTGATTGATTGGACTCCATTGATGATCCGGGGATAATATAAAATAACTAAAATTCAAATTAGTAAAAAGATTACTTTTATAACCAAGAATTTTTATTTTTAATTATAGAAATTTTATGGAAACAATGAACACAAATACAAAGAAGTGGTTATACACTCATGTACATAAATTAAGGATCCAAGGGAATTGGGGGGAAATTTACATGACAGTTATGTGTCCAGGTTCTCTTTGCACAGTGACTCACGGCGTGTGTACGTCTGGCGGACACGTGGAAGTCGATATAATCAAGAGATACATGATTGAACGAGATCATTTCGGAGGTGCTGGTATCCTGGTGTGGGCTAGCATTATGATAGGCTTCCGTACACCTCTCCGTGTCTTTGATAGAAATACCGTGACTGGCCAGATATATCGGGATGTGATTATGCAACAATATGTTAATCTCTTCAGGGGTGCAAGGGGAGCTGCTTTCCTGTTTATGAACGATAATGCACGTTCCCATAGAGAGGACTTTGCCACTGAGTCCCTGGAAACAGCGGATATCGGGACATAGACTGGCCAGCGAGGTCCCCCGATCTAAACCCTATGGAGCATGCTTGGGATATGCTCGGGAGACGCATTGCAGGACGGCATCCTCCTCCTCGTTCCCTTCAAGAGCTGCAAACAGCGTTGTTGCAGGAGTGGAACTCTATTCCTCAGGAACAGCTCGATAATTTCATCCACAGTATGCCACATCGTTGTACGGCATGCATATCTGTCAGAGGACATCATATTCCATATTAACTTTATTTCCATATTAAAATTTGCTTGGCGAAGACGTGCCAATAGCTGTGTGACTCTAAATTTGCTTTTTGTCCATTTTAACAATTTATTTCAGCCACGATTGTTGGTTTCTTGTGTTTTATTATCGTTTTCAGTTGTATCACGCGTATGTAAACCAAATTGGCTCACATTAAATAGCTGTAATTGTCTGAATTGCTATGATCCTTATTTATTGAAATGAGTGTATTTCTATTTCAAATTCATTCAGGTTATGACAGTCGATAATGATACAGGTCCTTGTTTACAGACACAAATTAAATATTCCTTGAGGAAAAGAAAATGAGAATTTTTTTCACAGGTGAACAAACCAAATCATATTTATTTGTTTTTAGAGGTTCGGAAGACTTTTCATAAATTCAGATTCCAATCACTAAAACGATCCAAAAAATAGAATATAAATAGATTTTTTTTTTCTTTTTTAGTATTAAGGTCTCAGTTACCAAACATATCTTCATACTGTGCATCGAATAATAAGTTTTAATTAATGTCGAAGCAGCATCCAACATTCTAGAACACAACATTCGGATTTTAGAATTTTTAGTTTTAAGATTTTAGAATCTTAAAATAGATATTTACTAACAAATTATACCCAATGGACTATGGCCGTATATAGGATGATACCAATGCTCGTTTTCAAAAGAATACTGAGTAGGTAACCATTAGCAGCAAACTGGAATGATGCACATCTGTATTCATTCTAGTTGTTAGCACAACATTGATTAAAGGCGTAGGTGCCTCCTCCTGATTTGGCTTTATATCCCACAGATATTGAATTAAGATCAGCACTCTATAAACTTTGTTCGATTTTAGGAATTACGCTTTCCTCAAGCCAAATCTTTACAACGACTTTATATAATTGATCATGGACCTTTAGAGCATGTAGATTTAATATAGTTATTCATAATATCAATGTCCTCCAGCGTATTCGATCAGCGGCCAAAAGCGCATTCCCAAAAGCGATATCTTCTTTTTCAAACTTCGCTAGTGGGACAGTACTACATGCTGACATTCTCCAAAACACAACCTTCAAATGAAAAATTTTGCGATTAGTCACTTTTATTGAGCCTTTTTCTATCGCTCCAGAGATTCTAAATGATGGATAGGAAACTATCACAGAGGTATCTGCTGGTGAAATATTGGATTTTGAACTCTATATAAAAACTAAAACTATTTAACTCATTGTGAATTATCCAGACACTTATGGTAACTCATCATATACAGATTTGACTTTATACAAAGCCAATAAAACGCGAAATATTCAACGTAATTTCTGTATTAAGATGTTTCTTTTTCTAATAAAAAATACATTTGCGACAAAAATTGCTTTTTTCACGAATTTCTACAAAAGAAAAAAAATATAAAACTGCACATAAATAAACAAAAAGTTCTCACACCCTGAACTATCATGTAGGGAATCTGGGACAGCTGTTTCAGCCTTATTAGGCTTCTTCAGCCAGATTTACTCTTGATGATGCCTCAGAGTGCGAGACAAATATGAGGAAACCATTTCAGCTCCCCGAAATTTTTTTCACTAAATCATGTGCCTGCACGTTAAGTTTATTTGTCCTTCAAAAGAACTCTGCTTCTTTTAAAGAGAGGTTTTATTTCCTAAATATAGGCTTGGTCTACACAAGCGTTGAAAACACCGCGTTTCTAAAGCCCAAAAATGTCCTAAACTATACGAGAGCGTTGGCAACGTTAGATGTGGTCTATACGAACGTTGCTAACACCGCGTTAGTTTAGCCCCCAGACATTCTTGTAGGGGTAAATTAAAGAAAAGTGCACACTCGAGAACTGAGCGTTGCTAACTCTCACCAACTGCCAATGCCGAATTAGACCAGACCAGCGGTGGTAACGTCGACCTTCTAGGCGTTGAAATCGCTTGTGTAAACCGCATCTTTCAGTTTCCTAGAAATATATGGGATTTCACCGGTCTGTAACAACGTTGGCAGCACGGCGTTATTAACGCCGCGTTTTCGAAAACGTTGACTTTCGTGTAGACTAGACGCATTGACCAGACCTAAAATAGTAACATAGATATAAAGCTAAAAATATAAAGCAGTACTTAAATTACGATACAATTACTTTTCAAATACTTCAGCCTTTGCTTCTTTAATCTTCTAAGAGTCGCCCAAATTGAAACCCTTCGTAAAAAGACGCTGTACGCTCAGCTGACCGAGAAAAGATCCAATGAAGAAGAGTTCTGATTGGTCAACACTAAGTCATTCGAAACCGACTTATACATGACATCCCATCTGTTCATTTTCTTTTTTGTTTAGGTCGTCTAATCTTCATCTTCAATTCGGATTTGCCCTGAACCATAATTGAGAATGTTATCCAGAAAATCCTTTTTTTTTTTTTCAAATGGACTTTAATTATAAAAGCAATAACATTATTAATCCTTGTTGAAACTATTAAGGATAGTTAATGAAAGTGCATTTTTTTTTGTGATATATCTTTAACTACAGTTCTACTAACCGTTTTTAACTTGAAGTTGACCCATTTTTTTATTAACGGAATTCAGTTTTTCTATTCTCATCAAAACGTGATTTTATTTGTGGAATCTGGAACTGCAATCGCACGTTTTCAAAGGAAGCCTTCAGGCAGGATTTCACCACCCATTCAGGTCCTGACGATCCCTCTTCTTCGTGGCCTTCCTGATCGCCATTATACATTTGCATTATCGTCCAATCTTCAAAACATTATATAAAAATATTAATAAATGAATAAAAATTAATTCCAGAAGAATTTGGAAGAAAACAATTAAATAATTCAGCTTTTTTGTCAGATTTTAAGTAAAATTTAAAAAAGTTTTTAAAAAATTACAAATCATAGAATCCTCTAAAAAAAGAGCCCCTGAAAATATACTTCTCTGGATCTCGAAAAGGTAAGGACGGCCTTTATTTATCTCTAGGGTTGGCCCAAATACGATAAGCGAGGTAAGCAAAGCAAGGGGCGCTGATGAGTGAAAAGGTACTGAATAGGTAACAGACTTTTGTTTTTTGGTTGAAAGACGAAAGAGATTGCTAAAAAAAAAAAAAAAAAAAATGAGAGGAAATGTTTAGGATGCGGGAAGGGGAAGTCCGAGCGCTGATCAGAAGTCCGAGCGGAAGATCTGAACAATAGCACAATAAATTATACATGATGCATGAGTTTTTTTTTTTTTTATGTATATAAAAAAAAGACATATATATATTTATTTTAAATAAAGTATATACACAGTATGTATTTTTAGATAAAGATCGCCAATCTCTGCGACTGCAAGAATTACCTGTGCAACCTTAGCCTACCATTTTGCTAGGCTGGCTGTTGAAACTTGTTACTCTGCTGGAACAACCGTAGCCTTGAGTGGTTCTTGCCTTAATAAGAATATTTGATATTTTTTTTTTCTTTTTATCACATTTCTCCAGTTTAAATTTTTCAATTGTTAAAGCTTGTAAATCTGAAAATAATTTGCATTTAAAAGACATCAATCTCGTAAAAATATCGAATTGCAGTAACACTGACAAAATGAATGTCTTCGAAGGAAAATAATAAATTGTGGATCCACTTTTCAACGTTTAGTTCTCATTATTAATAGCTGCGTATCTGTATATTTTTAAGTGTCTGTAATTTTAGAAAAATAATGTCTCTAATTTTTCTGTCGAATAAAATAATAATAGTAATAATTCTGTTTTACCTTTACCTCTTTTTTCTGAGAGAGAGAAAAAAAAAAGGAGTGATGAACTATTGTTAGCTGGCTAATAGCAAAACTAAAGCAATACACTCCAATTTGGTAAATAGTTTCACACTACTTAAAATTAAAGGCTCGTACACACACACACACAAACCTCCTATAAATCTAGAATTATACAGAGTAGGCTCTTATTGTCTTTCGGTGGGATGAAGAGACCTTGCCTCTCCCCCCTGCGAATTTGGATTTTTTTTTTTGTTTGTTTGTTTGTTCGAGATATGCTCCTAATTCTCCGAAATAAATTTATATTTCCTACACCTGTGATTCTACTGCTAATGCTAATAAAAAATGTCTCGAAATGTAACTCAGATGTAAAAAAAAAAAGTTAATTAACTTAATGCTATATCTAAACAAATGTAAGTATTGATTTAATTTAATTAAACTTAACTAATAAGGTAATTAATATGAATCTAAATGCTCTTGCAAAAAGAAGTTAATTAAAAATTAATCGTAAAATTAACAACAACAACAAAATTTAAAAACTGGTAAACAAACTGCAAATATAGAATACATTAAAAAAAAAAGGATTTCCTTGTTAAAAGTCGTGTTCAAATCATTCGATTTCTCCACTTTTCATTTTCTCAGTTGACTAAACAAATGTTTTCAAGGCAGAACATCCGATTAAACATTGAAGAGGTTTACATTTGTTTTGTTTTTTTATTTCTCATTGTGCAGGTCAATGGCCGCCAGGAAGCCTCGACAAAACAACCTGACCTGCAATCCTTAACGAACAATGGTGACCGCCAAAGAGAAAGTTAGCAAATGAGACAGTGAAGAAAAGCCGTTCGCTTTCTCTACAAGCAGGAAGACGAATTCGTTTCACAATGATTATCATTGGCAAATAATAAATAAAATGGTCTACTTTTGAACCTTTAAACCCTTCTTTCTTGAATTTAAATAAGCTAAACCAAGACTTATCAATTCTTTTATTCAGTAGTATTTCTTTGTATCAAATTTAGGTCCATTTGCTTATAGTATTATCGTGATTTTCTTAGGTCTAATAAAAACATTCTTTTAATATTCTTTTCGTTTTATAATATTCTTCTTTACCTACAGTTTAGTATTCCGATCATTAAATTATCAAATAAATAATTTTTATAATTATGTTTAAATATTTACTTAAAAATTTTGGGAACTTTCATTTTATAAACCAATTATTTTCGAAGGAAAAGATTCCTCTTTTCTGAAAATCCCTTTCCTTAAACTAAATTGCCAATTTTTGGTTTTCTTGCTGAATGAAATATGAACCAAACATATTTTTTATAAACAAACTACGTTATGTGTAATAATTTTAACAAACTTTTCCAGAAACAAAGAAAAAAAAATTGATAAACTCTGAACTTAATCCTCTAAAATTCCATTTGAGAGGCAATAATGTTGGAGTCGCTATAATAACCTTATATCATTAATTAATTTTAAAAAATCGAATTATAAAAATAAAAAATAATAATAATAATAATAATAATAATAATAATACTTAGGTTTCTGGCTGAAACTTGTATCAACTGAAGGCTCCAGTCAGCGAATTTTTGACTGCGTTTCAAAATGTGTATAATAAAAACTTGAATCTATGTAAAAGGAAAAGTTTGTTTTGTACTAATGAAAGATGGCTGGATGATGGCTTCGGATCTCCTCCTTTAAAAAAATTAAAATACATTTGTCTTATAATCGTCGCGGCGAATGTTGAAACTGGAAACACATTATCATTGACTAATTTCTCCAGTATCAATGCCATGAGCTCCGCAGGAAATATCAATCTCAATTATAAAAAATAGGAAATATCAAAAATCTCACATACATCTTGAAATCGACGAGCAACATTAATAATAATTTCCCTAGCTTGACTGTTGAGAACTTTTTCTCGTCGAAATGTTGAATGTGAAGCAGCGACCGCCATTTTCTCTTCTATTTGAATGTGCGCGACCGGCCAGGAAAGGAAAATCTATAATCTGCGTTGCATTCTGGGAGTTTCAACTCTGGCCGCGAGGACTTTAATTACTTTCTCTCCTGTCAGTATCATTAGAATATTACAAATTAAGAAACTTTACTTCGTCTTTATAGAAACAGATGGTTGTGAATTTTATTGAACGGTACTCATGGTTGTCTCATAGAAAGAACATATATATCATTGTCACTGTTAGTCAACTAAATGTTAGCTGTAAATTTGACTAATTTAGACTAATTTCATCGGTTGATGAACACAGGATCTTATTCCTCCGAAGAATAAATCGCGCTGTCTGCCCCCTCGGGGAGAAAGTTTCTTCTAAAAAAGAAAATCCTTTTGAAGAGGAGGAATGTGTTGGGATAATTAAAATCAAGCTGAAATTTTATTGAAAGGACAAAACTTATGTATTACCCATTGCATTTGGTCTGCTTAGTCTCTTGATCACCCTGTGATCGTGACATCAAGCATTTAAACAAATTAATAATCAAACACCATTCCTGTTGAACTTTGCATTTATTTACACTACATTTCCTCCCTCATTTTTCGTTATTTCTACAACCGATTTCCTAATTCTTTGAGGATACCGAAGTAATTGAGGTGATTCTCTACCTCAACACCTTCACGACTCTTTAACACCTCTTGATTCAATTATCTTGGTTGGAGTTGAATCCACTTTTATGTGGATTATCCTCACTTCCTTTACTAGCAGTTTCAGTAACTACAGTGGACCCTCGTTATAGCGCTGCTCGCGATACCACGCACTCGGTTATAGCGCGGGCGATGTTCGCGATAAGTTAATACAGGTCCGTGCGGCGTTAGTGAGTATCGCATTTTATACAGGTCCGTGCGGCGGACCTGTATAATGCGATATAAAATCAGAATATGACTGATGAAATGATTATTGAATCCATTTGTGGTGACGAAGATTGTCAAGAAGAAACAGAAGATGATGATGAAAGTGCCAGTGGGATAGCTGATATACCGCCAACAACCAAAGAAGCAATAACAGTCATGAAACTCTTATAAAATGGGCTGAATCATAAGAAAATATTAACAGTGTCAGATTATTGCAATTAGAACCTTTGAAAAGGGAAATGTGTTTCAAAAAAAAACACAAACAAACAAAAATTACTCACTTTTTTAAGTGATGTTTTGTAATTGAAATGATGTCGAATACATAGATTTAGTCAAGTTATAGATACTGTTTGTTTTTATATATTTTCAAGCATATCTTACGTACGTGAATAAAGTAATAACGCTCGGTATAACGCGGTTCACCTTTTAACGCGGTTGTTGTTTCCCGCCCGATATTCGCGTTATATCGGGGGTCCACTGTAATTCCTTATTAAAGCTTTCATTAACATCAATAAGTCCAATGGTGTTTGATTATTAATTTGTTTATATGCTTGATGTCACGATCACATGGTGATCAAAGCTCTGAGCAGACCAATAGCACTGGGTAATACACGAGTTTTGTCGTTTCAATAAAATCCAGCTAGATTTAATGATGCTATCCCACTTCCTTCTTCGTCTTCATCAGAAAATCCTCTAAACCCTTTGCTTTTTTCTATTGATTTGACGCTTGTAATAATTGATGAACATGGGACCAGTAGCAAGTGATGAGGCGCTTGGTTGAGGGTTGGAGGAGTCGGGTTCGATTCCCATGGAGATCCGGATTTTTTCTCCTCAAATTCTTTACCAGCCGGGTCCTACATCCATCTAGCCCTGAATAATGGGTACCGGATTCCTGTCCGACGGTTAAAGGTGGGCGGGAGTCGGATTGACCATCCTACCTCTAATTAGTCTCGTTTATCAAGAAACAAGAGGGAGTCTTACCTCTCGCTGCCCCAAGAGTCACGTAGTGAGATACTTTCACCTTAATAATTGATCGACAGGGCCTATATCTTTTCTAATAAACCAGACCATTCCCTGTCTCCCCTTGGTAAGTATGAGATTTCAAGCGGTTATGGCATATAGTGATATTTTATTCCTTTTTGAATGAACTCATTAATTGATAGCGCGCGAACAAATAGAATAAAAGTAGGATTGGATATCGTGGGACCAGCAGCAGTCCAATGGTTAGCGTTCCTGACTGCAAGGACGAAGGTCCTCAGTTCGAATCCCATGCAAGGCGAAAAAAATATATATATATAATCTGACTTTCTCAGCAAGGGAAACTAATATTTAGTCTAACAATTGCGCCGGACAGAGAAATAAAAGATTTTAGTAATATAGATTGCTTTACCAATTTCAATTAACACACGTTAGCGGTCTTAACTTTCCAGTCACAGTTCACTTTTCCAGTTGGATTTTCCTCTGTAATTTCTCACTAATTCACTTACCTTGAAACTTTGCCTCTAGCCATCATTTTCTGTTTCTTTTGTTTTCTCCCCCACTCTAATTAGATTACAGCAAATCAAATCCTATCCAGTCTTTTCTCTTTTAGCAGGCGTTTCATTTATATGTACAGTATTAAATTTCTACAACGCAAAAGAAATCAGCTTAAGGCTACTTGCATGTCTTCTCTGTTAATTAGCACAATTTTCAATTTCTTTTTCTTTGAGAATGATATTGGGGACAGAAGTAGGTTTCATACCAAATTAATTCATAAACTGAATTCTGCTGAAGACATAGTTGGACCATTATCAGAAACTATCGGATCCAATATTAGATCTATATCTAGCAATCGTATCACTTAAAATGGCTTTGGTTTATAATTCATAAACTGAATTCTGCTGAAGACATAGTTGGGCCATTATCAGAAACTATCGGATCCAATATTCTATATCTAGCAATCGTATCACTTAAAATGGCTTTGGTTTATAATTGCTGCAAGGAATAGTTAGAAGTTTCTTAATCTCTAACCATTTTGTAAGAGAATCAATAATTATTAAATAAGTATCATTCAACAGATCTAAAAAAAACCTGCATCCCAATCGATTGGTTGGATACAAGCACGAATGTACTTCATATTTGTTTGGATTTGATCTTTCATTAATACATACTTGCATTTCTTAATTTTTTTTTACATCATTATCTATTTTTAGCCATGACACACGTGATCTAGGTAAACCGTTGAGTTTTACAATTTTTAAATGGTTGGTAAGCTCAGTTAGTATATATTGTGATGATTTTTTTATTGTGTATCATAGTTTTATCTATTCCATTCTATTTTATCCTATTTTATCTTATAGTTTACTTTTCTGATCAATCATTGTTCAATCTACTATACATTTTAATTTTTTTCCGTTAACGGTCAAATTCTGTTTGTTTATTTTTAAATTCTATCCGTTGGTGTGCTCCCATAATTCCCTTTAATTCAAATTCTACAGTTAAATTCAGTTATCAATCACATGTCTTTTAAATCCTCCAATGAATTGTAAAGCACACCAGCCAATGATAGCCATTATACATAGGGTATTTAAACCCATGCTCTCCCGAAAATAAACAGTTGAGTTCGGATCCAGCTAAGACTCAGTCTATCTTCCTTTATCGAACCAGTGACCAGTTTAATTCACCACAATATATCTTCGGAATTCTCACCAAATTATTACTGAGTACATTTCCTTCAACTGACAATTCAGCCCTGTTGTAACAATAAGATAGTTACTTTCAACAGCGACTGCTTTTGGCCACCCAGATTTAACATGGCCCAATACTCCATTCAAAAGTGGATCTTTTTACGTTTTCTTTTATAACCGTCTTCATATATTGTTAATTGGAACATTATTTTCTTTTGCGAAAAAGTAACTATATTCTCCCCGTTCTTCAGACCTGTATTTTCTTCTTATCCATATGCACCCTTTCTTTATCAATTACATATTTAAAAAAAAAAAAATAAACTTGTCTCTAAATAGAATGTCATCAAACAAGCAATTAGACCTTCAATTTACTTCACCAGCTGTTCAACTTTTCAACTTTACTTTGAAAATACCTGGTGCTGATGGAATATCATATGGAACCTAATATACTGAAATAAGCCATTAATACTGAATGATAAATTTCTGGGATTCTTCATTTAATAATATTGGTTGAAAAGCATAGGCCAATTCTATCTTACTAAAAGTTTTTCCAGTTTATAATTTAGTTAACAATTCCTGTTGTCAATTGGTGTTTATCTATTTTCAAAACTTAATTACATTAATTTTAAAATCACCAAAAAGTCTAACATTCTTGACATTTTAATATAGACATAATTGGAGTATCTCCTTCAGACGACTTCACTTGGATTATTTTTTTTTTATTATTCTCTTTTCCTTCTATCTGCTTTTCAAAGAATAAGGAAAGGATCTAAAGTGCTCGCGCTGAGAGTTGAAACTCCCAGAATGCAAAGAAGATTATAGATTGTCCTTTCCTGGCCGTTCGCTAACATTGAAATAGAAAAGAAGCAACCTCTTCTATTTGAATGTTAGCGAACGGCCAGGAAAGGACAATCTATAATCTGCATTGCATTCTGGGAGTTTCAACTCTCAGCGTGAGGACTTTAGGCTAGTTACAAAATGTTGGCTAGTAATCCCAAATTAATGTCAGTGTTTTTAAAAGTTCTAGTTTTTAGGACCTCTTGAAGCTCTTTTTGCAAATTCTCTATCATTTCATTTTCTCTGTTACCACTTTTAAACATATTAACAGGTGAAATCTCCTTCTTGAAAGCACTTAACCAAACCCCACCTATCAAACCTTAAGTTTTCCTATCATCTCAATTGAGAAAGAATTTGCTGATTTTACAAGCCATGGGAGGATATCCACTCTTAAAAAGTGATTCTGGTAATGCTGCCAGTTTGTGGCAAGGCATTATATTGCTGTAATGTTTCTCGTTCAGATAATATACCATTCATTCACATTAATATCATTCATATAATATAAGTCTTCTTTTTGTCAGTGATTCAAAAACATCTTTTAAACGATTTGAACTTGTGTTTCTTTTGTATCAACAAAGTCGAACTGTGGACACCTCTCATCTAATGATTTTATCAATATCTACATACAACATAACATCTTTCTGGCTTATCTGACAATTTTTCATTTCTCAAGATCTACAAATTAAGGTTTTGACAGTAGTTTGCTAGTTTTTTTGGCATCAGTCTAAGAAAAAGTAATCAAATTCTTTGTAAAGTTAATAACCCAGTCATGATATTTGGCTTAACTTACAAATCTTTGGTCAAAACGGATTTATTCTTTCTGATTTGCTGGAATGTAGTGCATAAAAGTACTGCATACGCATAAATTTAGTCACTCTTACAAAAAAGCTAGTCACTTCTAAAATTTTTCACCTAAAACTAATAACTTCTTCATTCATGTATAGCTGGATTATACAGGGTATCTATAATTAAAGTTCACCTATTCCACTCACTCTACAGCAAAAACTACTTATCAAAATGGCACCAAATTTGCAGTATGTCTTAATCACGCCATGGGAAAAACATCCATTGAAAAAAAAATTAGTTTCAATGAATGCATTGAAGGGGGCGTTTGTAAGCGTGTACGGTATCAGAAATGCAAATTTACGTTATCATGTCGTTCCTCGTATCGCTACTTAAGCAACAGCTTCGCACGTGTTTCCATTCACATTTTGTGTTCAACTCAAAATGATGTTAAGTTTACGAGAATGTGCGTTACTTGTGAAATTATTTTACCAAAACGGGAATTCTGCACCAGAAGCTTTGTGGAGGTTTAGGTCGTTAAAAGGTTTTCGACGAGGTCCAATGACAGCGAATAGATTACAAAAAATGATCCTCAAATTTGAAGAAACAGGGCCACTGAATGTGAAAGCCAGAAGAGAATGAAAGCCTGCTGCCATGCACTTGGTAGATGCAAAGTGGAAGAGGACAGGATGTTAAATGTCAGGACCAGCGTCAGTGTTCAGTATGTTGCAAACCATTGCCATGGTTCACAAAATTGTTTGTAACATTAAGTGCCACTATCCTTACAAACTTTCTCGCATTCAACAACTGCTGCCTCCATGTCAACAAGAGACCTTCGCCCTACAGTCCGTAGCTCAGATCGAGGTTGACACGGATTGGGCACGGAACATTCTCTGCAAGACACATTTCCATCTGGATGGTGCAGTTAACATTTGGGTGAGAGAAAATCCCAATGCATGTCTGAAATTCCTTTACATTCCCCAAAAGTGACAGTTTGGTGTGGGTTTACATCAACATTCATTATTGGACCGTTCTTCCTCGAAGAGGGTGGGCGCATAGGTCCTACTCCATGCTGCATTACTGGCAAGCGATATGCATCATTACTAACCACTTTAGTGATTCCAGCACTCCAACAACGTCAGTGTCTTGATTCAACAGTGTTCATGCAGGAATGGTGCCCCTCCACACATCGCCAATTGCGTTAAACAGGTGCTCTGCAATCATTTCACTGTTGATCGCGTCATCAGCTGGCACTCAGTACTGCATGGCCTGCACGCTCACTGGATCTCACCCCATGTGATTTTTGGCTGTGGGGGTTAAAGATCTGGTTTACGTATGTAGCAACCTTGGCAGATCTTAAAGCAAACTTATCACATTACATGCTGAACATTTCCAAGGATATCTTGCATTCAACAATTGAACATGAGATTCTATGATTTCAGGTGGTAGCAGATAAAAGTGGTCAATATACTGAACCATTGTGACGTGACTGTACCCATACTGTACTGCATTGTTGTGGTCCGCATATACGGCTACAAATGCCTGTTGGTGATTTTTGGAACTAATTTTTTTTTTTTTAATGAATATCCTTCCCATGGCATTATTATGACGTACTACAAATTTAGTGCCATTCTGATAAGTAGTTTTTGCTGTAGAGTGCATGGAATAGGTGAGCTTTAATTACAGACACCATGTACATTTCTTCCAATAGCATATATCAGCTAGATGATCCAAATGTTTATTTCATCTATTTTTTTTTTTCAATGTCCCAAAAATTATTTGTTGGATTTATATCCAACCAAAATAGTCGGCTAGTGGAATGGTCATGAATTCTCTCATATCCTTGGTGACAGCAAACAGTTTTGGCCGTATACATCCCATTTTTGTTATTCTAGAATATTGTGGTATTTGTGTGTTTGTCATTTTGAATGATGCAAATGGAGGCAATATCCGATCATGTAGAATCTTTATGTAACCTTTCTGTTAAAATGACCTGATATCTCAATGGACCTCAGCAAAAATCTCAAAATTACATCTAACTTGTCGAATGCCTCTACTCCATCTGGATGGAAAATTTCATTACTTCTATAATGTATTCTTCATCATACATTGTTGGGATATATAGAAAAATGCAACATCTGATCAGATCATGGTTTTCAGCCATCTACAACCCAATAACACTTAATCAATTGTAGGTAGATTGCTTTACATTTAACTCTATCTGAGTACTATTGTTTCAAAACTCGATTAGTTGTAGTTTCATTTTGTAATGTTTTTTCCATGTAGGACAGGATCTAACTCATGATAAATGTAAGATTAACACATCTCTAGCTATGATGCATGCAGATATAATACAGGATGGCAAGGGATCAAACAAAACTCTTATGACGTCTTGTGATAGATATTTGTAACTGCTGCAGAAAACCAAAGAAAATCCTCATACCTCAAAATTTCAAATAACAAAAACAGAGGCACAACAAAATATATGTTTTCAAAGAATATATATATATATATATATTATATATATGTATATAATAGAAAATTTTATTAAATAAATAAAATTAATACATTAAAAAAAAAAAAACATTTTCTTTTGAAATTAAAAGTATAAAAAATGAACAGACTTGTAAATTGAAAAATATTTGGAAATAGGAAAGTATAAATTGATATAATACAAACATATCAAAATATTTAACAGAACTATTACAATTATAAAACTATTAAAATTATAGTATTTGGATTTGAAATTTCAAATATGCCACAGAATGACTATCTAATTTCTTTCTTCTTCAATAACAATATTTTGTGCCATATTTGACATGTGGCATGTAACTTAATGAACAATTATATATTAAAGATTGCATTTTATTTTGTTTGCAGACTTAAAACCTTAATAGAATGATTTTCCCAAAATAAAAATATAGGAAACATGATATAAATGGGTTTGTTTTTAATTACTTACTAATTTTTAATATCAGAAATGAAAACAAAAAGTTAAAGGCCAAATTCTTAGTTAATAATAAATAAATATTTGCAAATTAATATATAAAAGAAGAATGTTTGGCAAATCAACTGTTCTCATCATATATTAAGATTATATAATAAATTAGAATTTGAGAAGAATTATCAGTGCATATTTACTTAAGTTTCATTTTTTTCCTTCAGGCAACTGATTTGACTAATTTAAATGTAAGACAATGTATTAGTAATTGTAGCTGTTTAAATTATCCAAATGAAAACGTACATTGCCCTGTTTGTTTATGAGAACTGTTTTTTATAAATGTGAATTTTTAAGACCAATATTAACATATACTATAATCTCTCTATAAATAACATATTTTAGTAACTATTTACATATAAACTGTTATCATTTTTTTTTTAATCAATATCCATTGAACATACTATTCAGACATTCATTTCTGCAGATATCTCACTTACATACACATATTTACAAAAGTTTGGGAATAACTATTGTTACACAGACATGTTGATAAAAGTGTTTGTTGCCTCTTACTTTAGTTATAATAAACCTTTCACCAAATAATAATAATAATAATAATAATATAAAAAAAAAAACTGAAGAAAAAATCTTAAGCTTTTTTTTTTAATATCACAATATAAAAATAAAACTTTTAGGTGAAAAAGATTTATTAATATGGTACTGTACTGACTGTATATAAATAATTTTTGAATGTAAATAATTTGGCAATTTAATGGAAGCGAACTACTAAACAAAGCTTTAATTTATATAAATTTCTTTTAATTTGACTCAATAACTAGGAGGTTGGTGGGAACATAGCAGAATATAGTTATTTCACAACAACTAATTCTGTAATGGGAAATAAGTATATTTATTCAAAATTAGAGACCATCTGAATAATTAATAATCTCAACTTAAAGAGAGCCCATGAAACGTACAACAGTACAGATTGAAATAAACTGAATTACCAATCTCAAAAATAAATATCTCGGGGGCATCTCCAAAATAAAAGTACAGATTATGATTAATTACCACAGGAAAATTTGTCTCTCAATTTGTTTCTTACAAGAGTGGTTCTCATCTGAATTCAACTAATTAATAATTGAAATAACGACAAATAATTATTAGTATTGCTTTCTGATTGGCCTCCTGTAATTTTCATTTGTGGGGATACCAACACTTTCTAGTTCTCATTAACTCTAGACAGATAATTGGTTATGAAGTGAAAAAACAATATTTGTCACACTAACATAAAGCATGGTGCAACCAAAATCCATGATAATTTGAGTTTCAACCCTTTTCAACAGTGGCTGGGTGATAAAAAAGAATATTCATTATTTTGCAAGTACAATACATCACGGGCAGATCCAGGATTTTTTTTTTTTT
>JAFIDM010012231.1:91627795-91670185 GCA_023159025.1 Thereuonema tuberculata
AATAAAATAAAATAAAATAAAATAAAATAAAATAAAATAAAATAAAAATAATTTAAACTCAAAAGCAAGAATAGTTTTTACTATCAGACTATGATTTTTGGGGCAAATCACATCAAGAAAATTTATTTACTGCTGAATGGTTTTTGTAACAGAAGTAAATAGTTCAAACAGCAAATTTTAACAATAAAGTTTTCATTTGTAAAATATAGTGACGAATAATAGATATTCAAACAAACATACATGCAGAAAGAATATTTAACAAAAACTTGATTTGTGAAGATATTTGCAGATAAACTAAACTGACCTTTCAATTTTTTCTTTTTCTCTGATTCTAATGTCTCCTGAGCAGCTTTTACAATCTGCTGTACAACATCCATTATTAATAATTGTGCTGAGGGCGTTTCTCTTGTCAGAAGCAATCTGAAAGTAAGTAAATAAATAAGCACAGGAAAAATATAACTTGCAGAATTTCAAAGAAACGTGATTTTTTTTTTAAAATTAATATTTCATTTAATTATTGCCATATTATCATCAAAATAACGTAAATGGAAATCATACCTATGTAGTACATTACATAATTCAATTGCTAAAGATGGATCTTTCCCTAGATTACTACGAGCCCAGGCTGAATCTAATAGTTTATATAATGCCTGCAAACAGATCATCACATGTTCAAGAGGTTCTGTGGACCGGGGACTACAAAGAGCTTCCATGCAAATTCCTGCACAAGTGAATAAAAATAAAAATTAAAATTATTGATATATACAGTAATGAAAATAAATCACTAGAAAGAAAACACAATTTATCTCTTTATACAATAAATACTTCTAATTATTTAATTAAAGATGTGATATAATAAACAAAAAATATATTAAGCCGATTCAACAAAATTCTAATTATTATTATTATTTTCAACTATTTGATTGAAATATTTAAAAAAGTGTTATTTCATTAAATGCATGTTTGTTTTTTTTTATTGTAATTTATCCTTTAGTTTGGAGTGGTTGGTCTTAATGGTAAAAGATCATCAATGGCTATATTATGGCAAACAGTCATTTAAAAAAAAGTTAAATTAAAGCAATACAAAAGAACACACGAATTACAAATAAGACAGAAGTAAAAAAGAAAAGAAATACAATGCAGATCTACACAATGGAGTAAAATAAAAGAAAAAGCAAATGAAGTAGAATAAAACATAGAAAGTTAACAAATAAATAAACACATACAAGTAATAAAAAAAGCTCATTTAGGTAAAAGAACATGAATACATAAATTATAAAATAAAATATATAACACAAAACTGTGAAAAGGTCTCATAGCTGAAATTGTGCAACTTAAGAACAAATGACAGATAAAAGTTCTAAATCTTAAAGGCAGAAAGGAAATATCATGCTTAAACAACAATGACAATGTTGATTAAAAGCTATCCAACTAAAATATAATAAATTAATAAAAATGTCACATGTAGTAGCACAAATAAAAACTGCCTCTCAACTAACAACCAGAGAAGTAAATGTGGAGGGCCAGTCTTACTACTTTCAAAAGTCAATAAATGTCATCATGACTAATCTGGCATCAGAACTGACCAGTGGAAAGGCATTGCAGGCTGCAGACTCCAGGGCTCAGTCCCAATGAAGATTGAGATTTTTTTTTTCAAATTGAATTCTCCTCCAGACAGGTCCTAGGATTCAGGCAGCCCTCTGAAGAATGAGGACTGGTTTCTTTCCGAGAATCAAAGGTAAGCTGAGATCAGACTGACCACCCAACCTTAATTTAGTCGGGTTGGTTGGGAAATATTGGGAGCCTACCTTTCACGATCAGAAAGTTACATTGACCTGTAGTTCAATACTTTAAACTTAATTCCAATATTCAATATCTATTCAATAGCTTTGTTCTAACAAAAAATGAAGGATAATAATAATAATAAAACATTTCCTATGGCATGGAATTATTGTCCAAATAACTAACATTTTACAATTATTTTGATCTATAGAAAACCAAACAAATGCACTGCAACTGAATCAGCCACAAGCTAAACAACAACATTCTAATAAAGAAAAAATAATAATGAAAGAAATTTAAGGCCACCACACATCACAATTAAAACTAAAATTTATTTATTTTTATAATAAACAATTATAACATACAATTAAAATATGAGAGTACTGATCTGAGAACCAGTGGAACATGTGACATCAGAAGGTTCCATTGAAAGTTAGGGAACAAGCAAAGATAAAAAAAAAAATACTAATAATTTAAAGAAATAGAATCCTACCAAATATCAGATGGAATCTGTCTGTGTTTATTTCTTCAGGACTTTTACAAGCAGCAGCATTAACAGCTCCCACACCTAAATTTGTACATCCACTGACGTCCACTTCACTTTTTTCAGTAGCCACATTTTCAAAGCCTCCATTATTCAGCCATAAAGCTGCAGCATGAAGAATGGGTGGCCAGGAGGTCCGATAGTAGGGTCTGGCGGAATCGATTGTATCTGCACTGTAGAAAGCTCCTCCATCATGTGGTAACTGACTTGCAAACTCTGGAAAAATTAAGTATATGAATAAATATAATTTTATCAATAGTTATAAATTAATTAGCTCTTGTATTGTAATATTTATTTCAATCTAAATTACAATTTACTGAACTGAGTAACTGCACTGGGAATGACTTTTGCCATTTGGAATAGATACACTTATAGTGGAGTCTTGACTAGCCTACCTAAAGCAAACAATGTCAGATAGTGGAAATATCAGATAAAATAGAAAGCTACTGAAATGATGACTATTAACGTAGTAGACTACCTGAAGACATTAAATGCACTTTAAACATCTTAAAATTATTCAGCAGGGATTGTGATTTCAAAGTAAAATCCATTTATAATCCCTTTTAGTAAGGTATACAAACGTCACAACATACATAGTTAGTAACAATTCCAGTAGGTCATTAACAAGTGCTTTACAGAACAGAAAATGTCAAAATCAATAATGTATAAGCACCAGTCAAAACTGGCCACCTTTATCCTAAACTGATGGAAGGTCCTTCAGCTATCTTAAGGGACTAGCCTGACAGAAGGTTCATAGAAAGGACAACATCCGTATAGGATGCCATTCTCTGAAGAAGTTGTAATGGCATTTTGATACTGATACCATTTTGATAAAAACCCTTCTCTCTCTCTCAATATGATATCCACAAGAACAATCTTAATAGGAATACTGATTTCTTTGAGACTTAACAGTGTTTTCAGAAATTCAAAAACCCACAGAAATTGGAAACAAAACTCCAATTGTTCAAAATGTTCCAATGCCTTAATGACATTAAGGCCTTTCAGGAAAGAGTGACACAGCAGCCCTTTCACGTTAAAAATTTCCGAAGTAGTGTTTTCCAGGACTTATAAATACTGAATACATCAATCGGAGATTATTTCAAACTTTCAACTATTGGTAGATCTTGACATTGTTACTTCATTTATTACCCTTTTTGTCTTGTTATTTATTAGCCACAGTATGTATATATGTATGTATGTATGGGGTATAGATATAATCTCACAACCATTAGTTTTGATAAATGACAAAAACAATATTTGAACTGTAAGTTTCACTTAGCAATGATTTCAATTTAGTCATCTGCAATCCAGAAATCTCTGGTAAGCATTAAACTAAATTAAATTGCATTACTTATCACTACTTAATAACCAGACAGAAGCATAAAACTTAAATAAATTTTAATTGCTGATTTCAGTCTTGTGTTTCTATTAATAGATAAAGCCCAGTCATCCAATAACTTCATAAGTGACATCTTGCAGAAATTTTAGTAACCAATTCAGTAAATTTTAGTAAATCGAAAACAGGGATGTTAAAAATTTTAAAAATGAAATAAATAAATAAATAAAATAAGTAATGTTAATGTAATATTACCTTAAAAAGAATAAAAAGACCAATAAATACTGAAGATATTTTAAATAATCAAGTAACTGAAATTTACCTTAATTAAGAAGTTAAGCAACTTTAAAAATAGGTCAAATCATCTTCAAATGGTAAAACTTATAACTGCTTTAGAAGTTTAACTTTAAAATGAATTCAATTTAGTTAAAAGCAATACAGAAATTTCTGTTGAATGTAAGACTAAATTATTTAAGGAAAATTTTAAATTATAATTTATTTAAATCTGAGCCTTTCCTCAGTTCTTTTTTTTTTTTTTAAGTTAATACTCAAAGCATATTTAAAGGGTAATGCCCAATTTTTATTAAGTAATCAAAATCCTAACTAATATTATAAAAGCAAAAATCTATAAATTGTGATTCAATTACACCTCAAAGGCACAACGAATCGGAATGAAATTTTGCATGCAGGTAAATCTATGACACAGAGTAGGATATAGGATACTTTTCATCCTGATTGATCAAGTAATTCCCATGGGATATGATTGTATGTCTATACGGCACCACAGATCTGAATGCAAAACTTCCCAAAACTGTCGATAGATGGTACTAGCATAGTTTTAAATCACACTATGGTTTGGGTGTGGACCACGATTAATTCAGGATTTACCTGATAATTCTATTAGGTGATGTATACGGTGATAAATATACGATATGGTTAATTACTATGTTGGAATGATCACATCATTTTTACCAACTGGGGAAGGTTTGAAGTGATAGGGGTGTGGAGAAGGCCACAAAGGGCTGGGAAGTCATATATTCTCCGAACTCAATATTAATTTGTTAAATAAATAAAGCGGTTTTTTACATATGCAAAGCTTCTGTAGAGAAGCAACAGTAGCAGGCTAGTTAATTAATAAAATCCATGCAAGATGCTACTAGTGATTGGGCCTTATCTGATAGTAGAAACACAAGACTACAATTAACGATCTCAAATAAATAACAGCAATATGTTAGACAGTCATTATGATTCCACCCATAAAGGAAGTGTTATCATTATGAAGTCAGACCTGTCATTTGAATCCAGAAAAATCTGCAAAATGTTTACTTTGCTCAAGAAATAACTTTTCAAATATCGTTGAGGCATAAGATATATTCTCCTCAAGCATCTAACATCCTAGTGTACTGGTTTTCTACACTATTTGTATGAAAGAGATACTTTTTCACTCATCAACAATACAACATTGTAGAGACTCACGACACTGTAGTTTATGTTTACCTAACATAAACCTCTAATTAAGCAAGATTTGTGGCCATGAGGTTGGAATAATTGCTCAACACATTCTGCCAATCGGATTCAAAAAGCAAACAAACAAATAAAATATAGTTGCATTCTAAACAAACAAACCATTGATATGTAATGATCCAGTTTAAGAAAGGACATCACGGTTAACATTTTATTTTTTCTCAAAGAGTTCTACTGAAAGTGGAAGTTTGCTTGAACGAAGATGAACTGAAGAAAAATCTCCCCTCAGACTAATTTCAGAAGAATCAGAATTGCAAAATAAGAATTCTAAACAGTAAGAATAATCTGCTTAAAAGGACAAGCAGACATCCATTTAAGGACATGTTCATAACATTACTGTATTGAAGCACAGTATTTTTAGCAATATTCTATTGTCAATTTGACAAAAAAAATTCAAACACCTCTACTTCAGAATTTAGATTTTACATCAAAGTCCCATTTATATTTGACAGTGTATTTTACTGCCAGTTTATTATAAGAAATGAAAGTCATTCTTAAATTTAAGCCTCTAGAAAAATCCTCTAAAGTTAACGAGGAAGATGTTATTAGTAGTAGAGTCCACTGACATAATACATAATAATTATATGTATTAGTAAATGGTAACTATATACCACTGGAAATATGCATTTAAAACCATATAAATTTTGGGATTTCTGATCCCTTCCCTTTTCTTTTTCAAGTTTCATAATACTCCAAAAAAATCATAATCAGATATCTTATTTCTCAGATATACTGCTACTTATGAGTAAGCTGTATATAGACTTTACCTGCTGGTAATGAGAGCAATGCATGATCCTTCAGGGCAGCAAGCCAATGTTTGCTAAGGGAAACCAATTCTTGAGACACAAGATCAAGCAAGGTTCTTTCTTTTGATCCCGATTTCAATTCTCCATAATACTCATTAGCAGCATTATCTTCTGGACTTTTTCTATTTTGTACTTCTTCCTGTTTCATGGCCACAATGTAAACCTAATGGTGGAAATAAAAATAAAAGAACAAATAAATACTTCTTTACAATCTTATAAAATAGTTAATGTATGAAAAACTTTTGGTACCAGAAATCAATGAAAACTTTAATTTTCTAATTTTTATTCCTATTAAATTTTATAAGTTGTTACCTCTTACTAATGTATAAAAAGTTGTAAATATCAAGAGTAACAATCTTTCTGCCAGTGCTTACTTAAGTGAAATTTTATCAAAACCAAATTTAACAAAAAGAAACATACCAAGTCATTCAAAAGCAAAAGTTGTAAGCAAAAAAAAACATATTGTCCTAATTATTTGACCACTGAGGCTAAGCCAACTAAACAAAAGTTAAATAATAAAAATGTTTTGATTAAGCATAGAACACTGATCTTCAATGGGCTCAATATGCTAAGAGCAAGTTTTGAATAGATCTGTAGTACTCAGAAGCAGAATATCAAGAGACGGCGCGACATTGTCGCAGAACGAAAATGAGAGCTAAAGAAAGATACCGTATATTCGTTTTTTTGTTTTTTTTGGTTGTCGATAGTCTTAAGGTGACCACGCCACTTGGAGTATACTTCGGATAGCCCTTACCTTACAAAAGTCTGCCCACCCCTGGTATAGAATGAACGTTTTTTGTGGGACATAAACGAGAAAAACTCCCGCACCCGCAGAAAATTTTTCGTCTTAGCATCAATCGTTGCAGAAAGATAAAAAACATTCTGCCTCCGGGCTGTAGTATAGATGTTTGAGGCTCAGTCACTAACATCTAACCCAAACCTCCTGAAAGAATTTAAAGCTTATAAAAAACAAAAAATCCCCTTTGTATTTTTATTTTTCTGTTTTATAAAGTTATGAAAGAAAAAGGAAAGTATGTTTACAATGTATCAGAGAAGAAGGCCATGAAATTGACTTCTCCAAAGCATTGACAAAACAGTAGCGCAAAAATTCACGTAACTATCAAACATCTCCTGACGAAGACTCAAGGAACCGAGTTGAAGTATAGAATCAACATCACCGGGAGTGAGAAAAATCCATCATACAAGATTATATTATCTAAATATCCAATTATCATCCAATTATCATCGATACTGAAGTTATGCCTGCTTTAGGACATGACCACAAGTCCTGGAAATGGCAAATTTTCATAAATTCATCGAAACAGTTTTTAAGGAAGTTCTTCTTCACAATGGCAACAAACATCCTTCCCTACCTATAGTCCATGCCATGCACATGAAAGAAACTTAGAATAATATGAAAAATGTACTAGATAAAGGGAAATACAACAAGTACAACTTGAATGTGTGAGTGTGTGGTAACTTGAAAGTTACAGCAATAATGTTGGGTAACCAGTTAGGTTACACAAAATAATATTGCTTCATATGCAAATAGAACAGTCAGCAAAGAAAAAACACTACAAGTATTGGAAAAAACCGCAAGGAACAGATGCAAGGAGAAAGAAAAATTGTTTACAAACCATTAGTGCTTCTAAAATGATTCTGGACTAATTACATATTTTACAAAAGTTGTATAGAAGGATGGACATGCTTTTTTATCTCAGAAAAAAAATTCCTATTTGAGTGAAGCAAAACTAAAGGAAGATATTTTTGTCAGGCCTCAAATGACAAAAGACCCATTAGTTGGGTGAAAAAATAGTTACCTTAGTATGAGCTCAAGCTGTTGGTGCAATAGCGCCCTAGAGAAGCGTGTATACCGATTAGCTGTAGGTTAGGTAAATTAAGTTAACACATACTCCATGATGTATAAGATACTATGTCTCGCAAACGGTTCCTTAATTGCCATCTTGGAAATAGTTCGACGTTGGTGGGTGCCATATTCTGAACTTTACTATCAGTATTATATGAACCTCACTTTTCTAAGGAAGGAAGCTAAAAAAAGCATACAGTTTGCAGAAATACACTACTGGATCAAAAATATCCAAACACCCCTCTGCAATAGTAAACTGAAGGCAAGATGGCACGATGTCAATTACCAATAAAAAAGGAGGCAGAGAGTCATGTGTTGTTAATTAATATAAAGTAACAGTAGAATGGGTCAATCAGCAGAGCTCAGTGACTGTGAACATAGACTGGTCGTTGACTGCCACTTGAGTAATAAAGTCTGTCAGGGATATTTCAACCCTTCTAAAGTTGTTGCAGAGAGCAACCACAACAAAACTGTTACCGGGTAGGTCACATATACTGACAGATTGGGACCATCGAGTGTTGAAGAAGATGGTTCGTACAAATAGCTAGACATCAATTGAAACAATCACACATGAGTTTTACAGCAGTACTAACACTCTAGCCAGCACCATGACTGTTCGTCAAAAGATCAGGGGAACGGGGTTTCATAGTTGAGCAGCGGCTCACAAACCAAACATTTCCCCTGTGAATGCTAAGAACTGCCTGAAGTGGTGTAATGTAAAGAGCTATGCCACTGGACAGTAGACCAGTGGAAACGTGTGATGTGGAATGATAAATCAAGCTATACCAAGTGGTGGCCCAATGGAAGGGTTTGGGTGTTACGAATGCCCGGGGAACTATATCTGCCATCTTGTGTAATGCCAATAGTTGTTTGGCAGTTGGGCCATTACAGTGACACAGTTTTTCATGGAATGGTCTAAGCCCTCTTGTACCACTGCACGGCAATGTAAATATGGGAGGGTACAAGGATATATTGACCAGTTACGTACTGCCTATGGTAGAGGACCACTTCGGTGATGACCATTGACTCTATCAGCATGACAACACCCCATGTCATAAAGCAAGATCTGTGAGGGAATGGTTTGTGGACAATAAGGAAATGAACTTGCCTGCCCAGAGTCCCAATCTGAACTCCTCCAAACACCTATGGGAGTAATTAGAACATTGACTTCGCTCAAGATCTCAATGTCTCACATCACTACCTGCTCCGACTACAGTTCTTCAGGAAGAATAGGCTGCCATTTCTCCACCTGGTGGAATGTCTCCCTGGCAGAGTCACAGCTGTGATAAAGGCGAAAAGTGGATCCAACACCTACTAATGTCCACAACTGGCAAGTGTGTCACAGGGAAAGTCTTACTATGGTTTCGAGTAGGTGTCCAGATATTTTTGATTATGTAGTGTATATTCATTCAGCAGAACAATATTTAACTGTAAGCAAATGTAATGAGGAAAAGGACAAGGATGACAAGGATTCCCCCGCCCTCTTTTTTAAAATATCACACTGAAATCGAGGATTGTTATTTTTGTAGTCAGTTTTCCAAAATCTGTAGAAAAGAATAAAATAATGAAAAAAAAACAGACAAAACAAAAGATAACTGAGCACTTACAAAATTCATTATTCAGTAAGAAAGAAGAAATTATGATGGAGAGCTACAAATGTATCTCTTAATTTACTGAACATTTTTATAACTGCAGCAATTGAGCATATCAGATGACTAAAGAAAATAAACAAAGAAGTCAAACATGTAAGATAAATCTGCAGCTAGCCAGTGCTTTCATCAATATTTGTGAGTCAATTGACTTTCTTGCCTTAAGCAATTGTATTCATGGTAAATGGAGATTTAAAAAAAAAAACATTTAAGTCAAGTTTTATCAAGAGACAGTTACTGATATTTGCTGAAGGTGGCACAACTGTGTCTCTACTAGGTTTGAGTAAGATAATTCCTTCCTCTATGGTTCCATCCTCAGCTTAAAGGAGTGATATCAGAAATACATAGATTCAATCTGTGCTAGAAGCAGAGAATTAATGAAGCCACATGATCAGTGACATCATGGTTGTTCAACAATATTAAAAATATATATAATTTATATCTAAACTCTGGAAATACATATCTAACAGACTCGACACATTTCTGGGTAAAATAATGAAATGAAACGATTACTGAAATTCAAGCAATATAAATACAAATATCAGTTGCTAATTAGTATCATAGGCTTGTTAAAGAGGAAGTAGTAAACACTGCAAAGATTGTGGGATAAACAGTCTGAGACAATGGTTTAACTGGTACAATTTTTACTCACTAATTGTATCAGATTTTTTTTCTTTTTTAGTAGAATTATATGGTTAAGAGCTTTAATTCATACTAGTAACATTGGCAAAATATTCTTAGTTTGTGTGTACATATTATGTGAGAGAGAAATCAAATCTTAATTGGAATTGTGGATTGAATTATAACCTTTTTGATTTTTAAATCATTACTTACCAAATTTCCAATACTGCAAATGCTTAATTCTACAAATTGATCTAAGAATTTACAATTTACAAAAAAAAAAAATAAAGTTAACAATACCTCTGCCCATGCTTTCAGTATTGCTAATTTTTCTAGAGTTGCTGCACTTTCGTTATATAGCTGAGCAGTCTGGGAACCTTTCTTCAATTTTGCCAAAGAAAAAACAAGCAGGTCATGAACTCTTCGGATATCATTTAAATCCCTAGCAACACCACTTCCAATCCAAGCACTGCAAACCTGTTTTTTTTTTAAACAAATGGAAAAAAAATCTATCATTTCTTATTTTGTGTTTATACAACACCATTAACTTTAATAAAAAGTAATAGAAGCATAAAATTTGAATATTAACATCTGAACAGAAGTATTAATTGAATATTTTCTGTTGTTGGATGAATTAAATTATCATATAAAAATAATAACATTAAAAAAAAAAAAGAAAGCAAGTAACACAATAAAATTTTATACCTGACAAGCTACAGCAGTTACATGGGATGGTGTATCTGAAGAAAATGCAGGTCTCAAAGCAGCACCAACCTAAGAAAACATTACAATCTGTGAGCAATATTTAAATTGAGGAGTACTCTAGAAAATACATTTTTTGTTCAATTGAAAATCCAATTACAATTACATGTCATAATATTCAGTCAAACTAACATACAAATAATTCTTCACCGCTACTGCTATACAAAATATTTAAGCAATGTTAAACTTAGGTAAGGGCAACATTTGCTGCTCTCTCTATTCCAACTCTGCTCATTTTCTTTATCTTTTTTTCTTTTTAGTGATGTCATTATATTATTATTATTATTATTACAGTATACTCTCGATATCTCGAAATCGAAGGGATGCTAAAAATAATTCGAGATAGCGAGTTTTTGAGATAACAAGGTCATAACCAAAATAAAAATTCACATAAAAACACAAGATACAGAATAATATTCTAAAAATTAGAGTCTTGATTCTAAAAATTAGATGAGAATTAATATAAGTATATAATGATAGTTGACAGTAAGTCCAAACACAGCAATGATAATTTTATTTTTAAAAGCAGTCAAAAATAATTACATTAAATTGAAAAGAATCATCCATAAGGGTGTGAGAGATTCTTGGAAAAATACCTCTATTAGCTTCCATACAACTGAACGGCAATTTTTCCAGAAAAATTCATTTTTTACTCCGAAATATTCGACATAACAAGGTTTTGAGTGAAAACTCTTCAACATAAGAATTAAAATTAACATTCGATGAATGTATAATATCAAGGGGAAAAATAATATTTCGACATATCAAGGTTTGCGAGATATCAAGAGTATACTGTATTATTATTATTATTATTATGTAAATGTTTCAATTCTTGGGTTTCCCCAGCAAAGACAACATGGCGTGTCAAAGACCAAAGCACATGTTGCCAAGTGTAAAAAAGTGTGCAAGAAAGGTTAGGGATGTGTGATTGTGTCCATAAATTTCCTAACTATGTGTGTTGTGTTGAGTATCACAGCCTTCTGGAGTTGTGCATAAGTGTTTTTGTGAAGTAAGTGTGCTCAGTCTGAGGTGCAGTCTGTGAGGCACCAGACCAGTGGCGGACAGGACGATGGTTACAATACGTACTCGGTCCTGTTTCCACTGCAAAATTAGTGTACTTTACTGATCTTGTTTGCTTGAGTTTTCTGCATGTTCTTGCTGACAGGCACTGTAATATCAATGAGATAGGTCTGTTTATTGGCCTTATCAACAAATGTGATGTCAGATCTGTTGTGGTATATGGTTTTATCTGTGTGAATGGGACAGTCCCAGTACGGTTTATGTGAGGGTGACTCTACCATGCTTTGTGGTATATACTTGTAGCACAGGACCATGTTTTTAATAAGTGAGTGTTTGTGTGCTAGCTGTTGATGAACGATCGATGCTACCTGATTGTGTCAGCGGAGGTAGTCTGGGAGAGATGGGGGCAGCCTGATACTATAGGATTGATCGTCTCAGGTGTAGTGTGGCATTTCCTGCATGTGTCGTTGTGCATGTTTGTGTCATGTAGAATGTGTTTCTTGTAGTTGCGTGTAGGGATGACTTGGTCCTGTATTGTGATCATGAACTTCCGACTCCCCAAACAGCGCATCTTTAAGGGTTAAAAATAAACGAACAATAATTTAGCAGTTCTGTTATTGCCACAAATGTTAGTTAAAGCCAATCTTTAATGGCTGACTATCTCAGCTTTTTAACATCAATAGAAAGTCAGTTTGTTAAGAGATTGATCTTAAACAGTAATGTATAGAAAGAAAACATAATAGTTTATGAAACAAATATCTTTCTTTCCCAATTACAACTTTTCAAGATAAATATGTACCTGAGCTTGGAACTGTTCTAAAATAACATGGCCAGGGAATTCAGGTTCAGGGACCTTGGCAAACTTATCAATAATAACCTGTAATTAAAAAGAAATGTTGCTTCATTACTTCAATTTGTCAAGATAATCCAAACAAAATATTTTAGAATAAGAAACATTAATAACAAACAATAAAATTATTTACATCAATGATACTTAAGTTATAACTTTTCAATATTTAATTACTTTCAAAGACTAGCAGCTTCTTTAAAACTAAAACAAACAAACAAACATGCACACACACAGTATATGGCAGTGCATTACTGAGATTTTTTTTTCAAGTTTTTACGTCTCTTATTGCTTCATTACACTGGCATTTTTCGTTATACAGTAATTATACTCTTTGTAACACTGAATTTGTTGCAAGCAAACCAGAAGACGGCTAAACTGCACTTTGATATACAAATGATTAAAATTTGGAACAATCCATGGACAATGTCCATTTGCAGATGCATCAGATTTTTTTTTTTTTTTTTTTTTTGAGTTTCAAGCTGAAAGGTCTGTTTTAGTGTTAGGCCTATATAGAAAGGCATATCAAAATATGCTAACCATATCTTTAGCGAACAGCATTTCTGAAAAATAGCCCCAAAATGGTAGGAAAAAGTACTACACAGGATTTGGACTATTACAACACAACTATGCACTGATTGTAGCAGCAGTGTTTGAGAAAAGATATGATTTTCAATAGCCAGGAGTAGATTTGTCTATGATAGCCATGCAACAGGGAACAATTTAAACTGGTGACATCAGAAGAGCAGTAACTGATGTTATAAGTTGTCCCAAGACAAATTCTAACTCAAATATGATAATGTGTGCTTCACAAGACTTGAACAAAGGCATCATGGTTCTCATGATCAAACAGCTGTGATAGTAGTCACCTTAAGTATTTCTTAAGACAATCCAATAATTTAAAAGTATATAACAATATGTAT
Source organism: Thereuonema tuberculata (assembly GCA_023159025.1). Classification (NCBI taxonomy): domain Eukaryota; kingdom Metazoa; phylum Arthropoda; class Chilopoda; order Scutigeromorpha; family Scutigeridae; genus Thereuonema; species Thereuonema tuberculata. Next base: position 91,641,477 of record JAFIDM010012231.1, read on the forward strand.
GGAACAAGGTCAACACTATCTGTACCATTTTATAAGGCCAGATGCAGGAAGCATGATGAACAACATCAGTAGTTCTCAAAACAGTCTACAGCTCACTGCCATGACTTATTGCTGAATGCACTGTCAATAAATATTGCTGTATCTCCCACTAATGTGTGTCAATTTCCTGATAATAAAATAATCTGTATGTTTGGAAAACGTAATCATGTCTTCATTATCTCATATACTGCTGCAATATTGAATATCAAATGAATTTACCTAATGCTTATTGTTTTACAACTTCAGCTTTACAAAATGTACCTTTGAAAACTTAATGTTTGTTCTCATTGCTATTACTACTTTAATCTGCTTATCAACTTTAAAAAAATTAGTTTGTTATAAACACTTATCTATTCCTCAATTACTTTATTCATACTTCAATTTAACTTAACTAATGAGGATGCCTTAGAAATCCCAGTTTTACAATTTCATAAATTAATCTTTTATATCAAAAAGATAATTTCTTTTATTGAAACAAATTACTTTAATATCATTAAAAAAAATGCATATTATCAGATCTATCCAATTCTGACTTTAAAATAGAAATAATACAATTAAAAATTATGGATTTAACATAAAAATAGTTTTCACTACAGTAACTTTTGATATTAACTTACAAACAAATATTCAATATTAGGATTTAAGTCATGAAGTTATTTCATAAACTTAAGAATGAATGGTAGGGGTAACAATAAAGCTGTTCATCATCGTAACTCATTACAGAAAAAGTACTGTAACTCAATTTTACTTCTACAGTAGTACCTTAGTTAATGACGGTAATCCATTCCAGGATTATCGTCTTTAACCAAAACTGTCGTTATCCAAGGCATGATTTCCCACAAGAATAATAATGGTAATCGATTAATTCTTTCCTATACTCAAGACAGTTTTTCTAGTATATCTTACAATGTATCATTGTCATATGAATTCCGAAATAATTTAAAATGTAGCTATTATGAACAAATGCACTGAAATATATGCGGCCATGTGCGATAAGCAAGTTTTTAAAGCTACAAATACTCGACTATAGTAAGAATAAGATTGTCAAAGTTAGATATTGGAGAAGAAAACATCGCACTATATTCAGACCAAAATGGTACCAGCCTGGAAATAAATAAGTACAATACAAAATTGCTATCCACTGGCTATATTTGTAATATTCTATGATCATCAGGTGGAAAATTAAAATTTTCCTGAGCCAGAAATCGACCAATTGACGAGGCGTCGTAAACCAAAGCTTACAGTTGTCATTAACTAAGGACGTCGTTAACCAAGGTACCACTGTATTTCACTTCAGGAAAGCATAACTGTGAGCAATTAGCTTCGGAAAAGAAAATTAATGATAAATGTTCCAATATTTTTAAAATTTTTATATCATTCTAATTATAGCCTTATTTTAAGTTTGGGAAGTTACTTTTCAAGAAAAGATTTCATTATGTAATGAAATGGAAGCAAAAAGTTACAGCCAAACTAAATCCTAACCTGCAATGTTTTCAGACCCTCTAATCTAAGCTGATCACTGTCTGAAGTGGCTGCCATGAAAGCCATACGAACCAGGTCTGATAGATGAAGCACCAAATAATCACCTAAAATCAACAAAATAAAATATTAATTGTCTTTTTATGTCAAAGAAGATTAAAAAATTATCTCTATTTTAAAATGTTACTTAAATTTCGTAAAAGTAACTTCTTGAATATAAAGTTTTATGCTTCTGCTATCACATTCCATTTATGATGTAATTGCTTGTGCAATAAAATCACAAGATTGTAAAGAATATTTATCATACAGCATTTTGCAGATCTCTCCCACATTTCAATGACTACTGAACTTCTAAGTGTCAACAGTATCATGAATAAAAACAGATAGAGAGGTGGATCAAGACAAGCATAAGACTTCATAAAAATTCAAGAAAATTTAGTTTACTTATGGAAACTGCCATTTCTTATTAGCTTACTGTACATTTGTTAAATCTCATCGTGGAAAAAATTCATCATTTACTAAACAAAAAAAGAAAGGAAAGTATACAATTCCTCCAATACTAAATACCATAGGAATTATTGTAACTCAGCAAACTAAAAATATAAGAACCAAGTCTTGAAGGGACACAAAGTTCTAGAATGATAAACGAATTTAAACTGCTTAAATCTCCTAATCTTAGGCAGAAACCAGAAAAAAAACAGAAGCTTTAAAAGACAAATGGATAATAATATTACTGAATGATACTTTAATCCATTTTACAGGCATATTTACTTTACACCATACATATCAAACATACATGGGACATATTTAAAGAATACCGTATATGCTCCAATAGAGGCCCCCGGCGTTTATTTGCAAATTAGCCTCGGCTCCCGGCGCTTAATAGAGACCGGTTGCTATTAGAGGCCGACCATTATTAACGAAAACCTTCAGAACTCAATATTTTTACACACAAATACCGGCTAATATTACAAATAGCTACTTTATTTAAATTTCAATTGATACATAAGACTGTTAAAGATAAATGGCAATGTCTTTCTGTACCTTTCGCTGCTATTTGTCGTCCGAATCTGCAATGATGGGCAGCCACCTCACCGGAAGTTTCTTCTGCGTATTACACCGCGCGAATCTTAAAGGCAATGTCAAATAACTGTTTCGGCAGCATTTTGTAAAGCAATGTACCGTAAGGTATTAAGCACAACTATAAAGATACGGACGCTTACACTAGTACCAGTAGGCAAATATCAAAGACCCGGCTACTGTTAGAGACCGAGTACTATTTGGCCGTGTCCCCTCTGCAGCCTGGCGCTTATTAGAGACCGGCGACAATAAGAGCTTCGGCATTTATTGGAGCATATAGGGTATATTTTGTGTCTCATAAATGTATGCTTATGCATATGTGATGTCCATTTCTCTCTGACTTATATACTTCTTCTCCCTAGTATTATCTACATTTAGCTATTCAAATGTTTATTGAATAAAATATAACACACTGCATTCTGGCCATACTGTAAGATCAAGGCTTTTATTTCAGCCTTATCCAGCTCTTAAGACTATGTCTGGATGTTATCACTGTACACCAAAGAATACACAAAGAGACTATACTTTTTATTCTTTATCTTTTCCTTTCATAAATAGCATATACCAACATATCAGTAGTGATAATGAAACATAAAAACATTAGCAACTAACTTCCTTGTTAATGAGAAGCCAAAATGCCCTTACCTTTCCTTCTGGACATGTGCATTTCTTTTGCTAAGGATAAGTCAAAATGAACAAGATTCCCTTCACATACACTGATGATTCTTCTAACAGATTCAGCAGCAAAAACACGGGTGGGCCATCTTGGGGTAACTAGAGGGTGTGTTGCAGGTTCTTCTACAGGTTTGAAATATACTTCATCATCAACTTCAACGTCATTTTCAGGAGTTTCTGCTTCGGCGCCTTTATCAGATCCTCCTAATTCTAACAAAAAAAGAGGAGGAAAAAATAAAGGTAGATTTAGGAATTTATAGCAAAACATGGATAATGACTTGTAACAAAACAAATAAAAGTTTGTTATTAGGATTGAAAATTAGGAAATAGCTTGTTTAAGAAAGCACTGATCAGCCGAGTACAGATAAAGAAATGCACAAAAATTTGTTGTATATTATGATATTGCTGTATATAGATCTAATAGAAAAATGTTAAATTGAAAATTGAAATCTATTTTAACAAACTATCTTAACCTATTATATGTACAGCAGTAACAGCAAAGCAAATTAGACAAAAAAAAATAATCAGAAATTTGAATAAATTTATAAAACATAATTAGGCCACCTCACATAAAATATAATATAAGGTATAAATACAATAGAAATACGAGCACTTTCAAAACTTTGTGTTTTATATTGTAAGATACACACATTAAAGTTTCCTTTAAATAAATTTTTTTGAAGAAAAAAATAAAATATTTAAGCTTGTACACAATTAATTTTATTTATTAATTAAAAACGATAATATCTTATGAATGGTAACAAAAACTTCCAAGACTTGTTTTTTAATATAAGATGTTTTGTTTTTTTTGGGAGGGGGTACTAATTATGTGCATATCTACAAAAACTTAATTTGAACAATTACTTTGCACAAATTTAAATATATTAATTTAAATGAAACTTTATGCTTTACTTCTTGTAATTAATAAAAAAATTAATGCTAAAAATTTAGAAGTTACCTGAAGATGTAGTAAGTACTTCCTTACACAACCTCAGCCACTGACTTAGGTGATCTTCAGCAAGTGCTTGCAGCATACTTGTCAAGGTGTCATGAATGTCTGACACAAGTTTACGATCTGTTTCCATGTTAAGCATTCCGAACAAAACGCCAGGTAAGCCTGCTTCTGTGATTATCACTTTTTCGTTATCTTTCATACCATTTTCATTGACTAATGTTAAAGCGTGCTCACAAACTTCTCTTGCTTCTCGTTGAGATAATTGTCGAATGCAAGACACAGCTGCTCTTCTAAGCAATAAATGATTGCTATACAGTGTATGCTGTAAGAAAATGAGAATAACATTAAAATAAATACTAACTTTTAAGATTCTGAGGGGGAGCAGGTGCACTAAATTTAAGCAAACTAGATTTTGTAAAAATAAACTATCCATTTAATATCTATAGTTTTCAATCAGCAAAACAGTTTTTAGTTACATGGCTTTTACCTACATTTAGGTTTCTTACACGCAGTGGTATGCCATGGCGGCTTTTATGTTATTTTTTGTCACCAAACATGCCACCAGCGCTAGCTCAGTGGGCAAAATGGATTTGATTGTGCTGTTATCACGGTATGGAAACAGTGAAAGCAGAGTACGCAAAGTGTATCCAATGATACAGGACCAGTTGTAAGTGCATCTATAAGTGCCTCCCAATTCTTCTTCTTCAAATCCTTGTTGGAATACTCTTCACTGGTCACATCCCATACTTCTGCTATAAATTTTTCACTGTCAAAACTCCCTGTTCTCTAAAGTGGTTCATTTTAATCATGTTTTTGAACACTTTTCAAAAGGAAAAGCACTGCAAAACACAGCTGACAGCAACAAAAATTGCATCTCGTGAGAAGCTAACTTGTCTGAGGCAATGCAATGATGTGGTGGCATCATATTGATTTCATGCATGAAGAATCAGATTGCATCAGGAGTAATGAATATGATGAATTCTGAATTAAAGAACTTATGAAATGAAAGTTAACTGAAAAGACATATTATCTAGACAGAAATGAAAATGTATAAATTACAAAAATAATAATAATAATAAAGTATAAATAAAAGAACAAGGAAAGGAATAACAAAGGAAATAAACAATTTATTATAGTTAAGTGTCATGCTGAGGATGAACAGAAGATATTAAGACTTCCATATGTAGAACCTATAATCATTGGGAAATGCATAATAATCCTTCAATGAGATATTTTGTAAATCTTCCATTGGGACTTATGTAACATCACATTTCAATTATACAATATTTAGATTTTGACACTGTATATACTACACATTGAACATTTTCTTTCTTTCTGTCTTCTATTGCATAAAATTATAATTCTCTTCTGTTTTACACCAGTATTCTTTTCATTTACATTTTCTACTTGTACCTGGAAATGGGTCAGATCTTATCTTAGTACAGACTGTTTTGCAAAGTGACATATTTTCACAATTTGGTGGTTATCCTAGTTTACCTGTTTTAGAGCTTTCAAAACTTCAGTAGCACCTTTCTTTAGTTGAATATAGTTTTCATTGAAGATTCTATAATTTATGAAGATGCATTATTTAAAATAAGAGGATTGAAGAATATCAATAAAACATGAAAAGTAAAACATATTATTTTAACTTTTTCAATTTTTTTTTATTGGTATTCTTCAATGCTCCCGTTTATTCTAGACACACTTTTGAGACATCTATGCTTTAGTTTTTGATTAGTTTTAAGTATTCCTGTGTAGAAATAGTTCTGAATCTAATCTTAAAATAGTCTACAATAACAGTTAATCAAAAATCTAATTAATGTTTTCTCTGTCGCACAGTTCAGTTCCATAGATAAACTGCAATTCAGTGTTTGTAATTGTTTTTTTTTTTTTTTTAATGTTTTCTCTCTCTTTTACATTATAACTATTCACAAGGTTTTCTTTGCATTTTGTTTTGGACCTACAGTCGGACCTCTATTTAACGAACCTCTATTTTGCGAATTTCTCTATTTTGCGAACTTTTCTTTGGAACCAAGAACATTTTGCTAATTTCTTCGTAAAATAACCTCCAAATAGCGAAGTGCATTTTCTATTTAACGAATTTTTTCGTGGTATCTATTTTTTTTTCTCCTTGAAATGTTTTTATTATTTAATATTCCCTTAAAGAAAATGAAAGAAATATGGATACAGCTGAAGAAGAAGAAATTAATGATGATGTGTTGATTGATGATTATCTTTCACTTGATTTTGCAGTTGAGACCTCGGAAACACTAACTGAATCGGATATTTTGGACAGGGTGAAAAATAAAGACATACAGCTATGAATTGAGATGAAGATGAAGATGATGAAAATGGAAATGATCATGATGCAGAAATCAAAAGACCTTGAAATGATGAAATGCTAAAATCATTTGAAACAATCCGATGCGGATTGCAATTTGAAGAAAATACTGAAAAGGTTTTTGGTGCATTGCAAAGATGCGAGACGTAGTATGAGCGAAAACACTTTTTCCAAAAAAAAAACTCAGACAAAATTAACAGACTTTATTAGTAAAATTTAAGTATGCATGTCATAATGTATGCTTTATGTCATTAAAATTATTACTTTTTTAATGATATTTATTGTTTATGTATTTTAAACATGTTTTATGTAGTTTAAAGTAATTTTAAAAGCTGAATCTGTATTTAACGAATTTTCCATATAACGAACTTTTTTTCTGGATTTAGCGACTTCGTTAAATAGAGGTCCGACTGTATTTTGCATTTAAACACCTTTCAACATCAAGTAAAGAAATATGCAGTTAAACATTTAAAAAAAAAAAACTCCAAATTAATAAAAATCAGTTTCCATTATTTAAGTCACATCAATTTTGGAATTTGTGACAAGGTGAATTTATCATTTAAGTAGCAAAGAAAAATGATTTAAAAAATGTACAGTTTTAAACAAATTCACAGAATATAATGAATAAACTAAATTTTTTTAAAAATTAATAATAATCTACAAAATAATTATTTAAATTTAAAAGTTCAGACTTACACAAAGGTTTGGAACAAGAGATGAGAGATTCACATGACGAGGAGCAAACATGTGCAACTGTTGTAAACATGCAGTTGCTTCAGCTTGAACAAGAGGATCATAATGATCTTGCATTATTGCACAGGCACATAAGAATGATGATCTTGCAGTACATATAGAGTTTGTGTTACCTATTACAAAACAGAACAAACAAATGGTCTTTGGATCAAGCTTGGTTCTTAGAACTAATTCTAAACAAGAACTGGAAACAAAATTTACATTCTACTCCTAAAAACTATTATAAAATAAGAAAATATTTACCCTGTAATTCTGGTCCTATTGCAGTGATTAAAGCTGATAAACATTTGCCAATGCATTGATGAACGTCAATGTTAGCAGGAGGAACGTTCAGTAACAACTTCAAGGACAGTGATAATGTTGGTTCAACAAAACCTCTGAACATTGGTCCACCAGAATCAGCTATCAAAGCCAAAGCATGCAATGCCCAGACCTGAAAAATAAAATGAAATAATAAATCAAATAAACGTGTGTGTGTGTGTGTGTTTTCAATCAACAACAACAACATTTATCTACACAAATGTGAACAATAGAATAATAAAAAATGCTATACTTAGTACATTTCAGATTTTAGTAAATACTAACTTTTCTTCCAACATTGTTTGTGAGACCAAAATAAATCCAAGTTTTAAATCTGAGTTCTAATAGACAAGTAGAGTCTGAGGTTAATGATAGGTGGACAAGAATTTCTCATGTTGCAGATTAGTATCAAATGAATAAGAATTCAGTAATACATATTTATTCAAAATTCAAAGCTCTAAAGTAAATTCAGTTTTTATCACTAACATATATATATATCAGTTATAACCGACTTCATTTATTTCTTCTGACTTTGCTAAGTGCAGCTTCAGACAGAATTCTCCAAATAAAGGAAATGCTGTCGTGACTTGTAACTGTAATCAACTGCTATTTTCGCTTTTTTTTTTTTTGCAGTAATAAATAATCTTATGCAAATTTTGAATCTGAGTTTGACGACTATGAGTACTGGTGGTTATAACCACCATAAGCTACAAAGGGCCAGATACAGCTATGTAAAGCCACTATTCAAATGATAAGTTTTATCTTTATAACCTAAACAGTAAAATGCCCCATTATTGTGTAAGATTATCATATAACGTTCCAAAAGAAGTTTCCCTTTGTGACATAGTAATATTACTACGATCATTTCAGGGATAGGATTATTAACTCCTAATGTTATAAACATATTTTTTGAAACAGAAGATGGGGAAGTATCAGAATCTTTATCAATTTTCCCAAAAATGATCAAGCAATATTTTTACAATATTCTCAAACAAATTTCCTTTAAATTGCTAACAAATTCTCCAAACACGAATGACATAAAAGAAGGGCTCCAAAAAATATCCACTCACCATGGGCAAGTTATTTAAAGACAGGCAGTAAACAAATTTTCAACCTCATTTTGAATGCTGTTAAAAATATTACTCTATTTATTTCCTTTATATATAATTCAAAAAAATTTTCCAAATTAATTCAAAGTTATTTAAATTGACACCGACAAAATTTATTGAAGAATTTACCCCCAAGCAAGAGATATTTCTTAATTAATTATCTTGGTAGGTTGTTTTGCCTTTAATAAAAATTAATTTACAATAATTTGAATTGTATATTATAACCAACTCTCGAAAATTTGTGCCTACACCACTCGCAAATGGAAATTTACACTCGCTAGCTAATTAACTGGGGGGGGGGGGCAAAATTTCATATATATATACGATATATCTATACTAGTAGCGGAACCCGCCCGATTGATAGGTGTATAAAATTTGGCCGAACTAAAAATAGAACTGGGGTTGTGGATTGCCGGTTGCCAATTGACGAATGGTGATTGGTGAAGGGTAAAGAAAACTTCCATCATGAAATACCCCTCGCGGGAGTTCATATCCCGGTGAATTTGAATAGATGGTAGCCGGTAAATTTGAATTGGCACAGCAGCCAAGGTTTGAATTTAGGAAAAAACCAATTTGCGAGGTAATTTTTTCCACTCGCAAATTGCGAGTTTGCGAGTGGGATTTTCGAGGGTTGTTATAACCAAGGATATTGTAACAAAATAAATTTCATTAGCTTTCATATTTTATATCTCCTAATCATTTCATTCATATGAACTCAAAGAATGCATCTGATAAAACTCTTATGGAAGAGGGTAAAACTTCAAGAGGTAAAAAGAGACAGGTTTTATGGGATGATTGAGTTCTCTGAACTTAATAAGATGTGCATGTAATTCATCAACACCCAATAAAGAAATTAATAATGACAAATTGCTTTCTTTAAACAAAGAATATAGTGTAATGCTCTATCCTCTCTGATACACCCTGTATCCCATATTTATGGAAATAATATTTTATTCCAAACATGCAATGTTCAGAAAAGTAAGTTAAGATAATGTTATTTTACAGTTGAACAAATCCAATTGACAAAATAAAAAAAGCAGAATTTGTAACAGCATTTGTACAAAAAAGCCCCTTCAGCAATCAAACAATTCAACAGTAACAGGCTAACCAGTAAACCATAATCTACTAGGAAGTGAATTATCACCTACAGCACTAACTTAGTGAACTTGGCAACAATTTCGCTACTGAGGTATTGCAATGTAACAAGCAAAATGGTGAACATAGAAATCAAATAGCATATAGCGATTGGAAAGTTAGCAGTATATAATGTATAGAGAGCTATCAAAAAGTTTATTTTTACTTTTCTTTTTATCAGGGAAGTTGAAATTAAAGTATTTAACTACTAGAGTGCCACAGCCAATTTTATAAAATCATTTTTGGTCAGATATGTTTCGTCCTTAGCACCCCATCTTGTTTTTCTATCCTCCTTACAGTTCCTTGATTTTTGAAAATACCTTCATGTCAATTGTTTAACAAAAGTGTGATTCTCTTAAACACCAAGTGAAAAAAATTTTAAAATCAAGTAAGAGATTTGAAGAAATCCTGGCAGAGATTTCAAAAAACAGTTTAGCAATAAGAAATAATGAATCCATTATCTGAAATCCCCAGAAAGACTTTAGAAAGACTAAAGAAATAAACAAATTATATAATGAAAATAACAAGCAAACTCAAGACTGAAAATTAGATTTAATGCTGTACTTCATGTACACGGGCAAAAGAGGCTAAATTGGAAACAAACACATCTATCTTTGATCATTCTAGAACATAAAATTGACTTGTAGATTCCACAAATCTTCATTAAAATCTGAGATTTTTCAAAACCTCTGTACAAAAGCAATATTCCAATTTATGCACGATTATAAATTTATATGTAGATGATATTATCTAATACTGATAAGCATCAATTAACTTACAATTAATATAGATAACTAAAAATTAAAAAAAAATACAATAAAATTGCAACAAAATATATAAAAATTGTAAAAATGCAAAATAACCATGACTAGAAATACATAGCATCAACATTTTACAAATTATTTAAATAGGAAAATTTTTAAATTAAAAAAAAAAAGAAAGAATTTAATCCTTACCTGAACCACTGGAGATGTAGTATCTTGAGCAAGAGCTAATAAAATACTAACACTAGTATTAAGATGCTGTCCAGATCCCATACCCCCTACATATCGATGAACACAGCCTAACGCCAAAGAGTGGCCAGTTCGGGAGATTACATCTCTTGCAGATTTTAACCTGAAAAAAAAGGAAACATGCAATGAATTGTACCAATTAATGTCAATCACTTAAAAATTTAATTTTAAAAAATCAGCTCTCAGATGAGAAAATAAAGTATTATTAAAAAACAGTAAAGTTGTTTTTATTAACGTGATCAAATTATATTATTACAAAATGAGCTTATTGGCACTGGGTATTATCACATTGGTATATGTAAAGTTCACTTTAAAAGACATGTCAGAGCACAGATAATACAAAATTGAAGACTGTGTCACTTTATCATGCACAGCTTTGATAAGAATTCAGTGCTATTGCTGACGGTCCGAATCAAACATATGAAAACAGTAGCCTTATACCACCAACTTCCATTTCATAACTTTACTGTTAAAACAATAAGCTGTATCATTCTCTTGTATTGTCTAAACCAAAGCATAGTCTTCAGATTGTGTTATTGACCCAACACTGCTCGCTTTTCTAGAGATCAAGAACTACATCAATCCCAACAATACATCATATCATAGCCGGAGTGATAAATTATAATTCCAAATAATATTTAATGTACCGCACAGCCATAATTAAACAGGAGGTGTTTAGACCTCAAAAGGCAAAAAACTGTTGGGTTAAAAACGGCCAAATTTGGTGTATATACCTTTCAGACCACGGGATTACGATTTCACAGTAAAAATTTTTAGTTCGAAATTTTGCCACCAGGGGGAAAACTGGCACTGTACACCGACAGCCACCTAGCTACAACAGACAACAGTCGTCATCAGGATTGCAGATAAGCCTCAACAAGGGTGGCATTGGTCAGTTCGACCTGCTTCACGGTGCTGTGAACTATACGCAATGCTGTGTTTACAATGCTGTATTGTGCATTGCTCAAAGTTTATTACCAAAATAACAGTGCTGCATCTATTGCACTACGTTAATCCGAACATTGAAGGGCCTATGGAAAGGTCCCATGACTATTACCAATTTGAGAAACGTGATCTCACATTTTGAAAATACCAGATCTTTACAAGTGGAACCAGGACACGGACGCAAACCGATATCAAATGACGTTGAAACTGTTGCAACGCCTGTAGTGGAAGCAAATGCTGCACATGGATGTAGCAGTGCTCGGGCAGTATCTAGGCAGCTGGATATGCTGTATTCAACTGTTTGTAAATGCACGCGCAAAGTGCTGAAGTTTTACTCTTACAGGATTAGCCAAGTCCAACAACTGATTCAAGGGAATGCGAAAACACACCTGCATTTCTTTCACATGTTCCTAGTTCAGATGGATGGATGGCCTTGGAACATTCTATGGAGTGATGAGGTGCATTTCTATCTCAGCAGCACTGTCGATACACACAACTGTCGGATTTGGGCCATTGAAAACTCTCAGCTATTGAGTAGATGCCATTGCATCCACTGAAGTCACAGTGTGGCGTAGCTTCCCCGCCTGCTTCATAATTGGTCCATACTTTTTTGAAGAACTGCAACCAACAGGACCAGTGACATGTTCTGTCACTGCAGTGCGATATCAACATATGCTGCAAAATTTTGTTATTCCAGAACTTCAACATCTTTTGAAATCTTAATCCCGTGGTCTGAATAGTATATACACCAAATTTAGGTGCCGTTTTTGGCCCAACAGTTTTTTGCCTATCACGCTCCAAACATCTCCCATTTAATTATGGCCACCTGGTACTATTCTATCTGCAAGCTATAGCTTCACCAAACCAATGTTGTGCTACTCCTTTGGATTTAATCAATTTCTAAGGGTGAAGCAATCCATCTCCTTTAATTTCCCTGGCCTTTTCAAGATTTTAAGTTATCCATCATTTTTTCAAGACTAGATACATACTGTTGACTTCAGATGGGACAAAGGGTAACAATCAATAAAACATCGTTTATAGAATCTATAATGATGTCTCTTCAAAAATGACAATTTCTAATCAGGATTATTATGATGTATGCTAGCACAACTAATCTCCCTCAAACTTTTATTTCTTTCTTCACTTATATACAACTGCCATCAAACATCATTTCTTTACTTTTTTTGTTGTCGGAAAGTGTTTGAGTAATTAATTGTAGGAAAGTGTTTGAGTAATTAATTGTAAAGTGAAGTAAGATCAAAATTAAATTTAATATTAAAGAGATAGCAAATTTTCTTTTTTTAAATACTTTTTTTAAGTATATCTCACACACAGATAATAAACTATGACTTATCAATAAGTCTTAGGATAAGAAATAAGCTCTTTTTTTTTGTAAATGTGTAAACCAACATACCTATCAAAACTGTACTGTGCTGTTTCAGCTACAAAACGACTATCTCCTACAACCTGAGTCATGCGTCCCAAAGCTTCCCCGGCAGCACAGCGTAAAATTGGATTGGAATGTGTCAAAGCACTCTAAAACAAAAAAATAAATAAATAAATAGTAGGATTAGAAAGAAATTGATAGCTCCTGATTTTCAATTTAGGCTGATACAATTTAAATGAATGTACTTAAATATTTCAACAAATTACTACTGAAATGGTTAAAACATCACTGATCAATGACTTTTACTGATTTTTAAGTCAAACTAGAGGCTGGTAAATTTTATTAAATAACTTTAGAACAATAAGAAGAGAGGTAATTGTAACAAACTGACTACATATTTTGATATCATAAGGTCTTCAACAGACTATAGAATAGTTTGAGGCTATTAGAGTTACCAGTATTCAACAAACTCCTTTAGGAAAACATTAGAACTTTGTAAACATTGATTTTCATTTGTATTCTATTTTCTTAGGAAAGTGACGCTTATCTATCAGTCAGTCCCTACCTTTGAACTGCTCGATGGATTTTCTTGAAATTTATTATGTCTATCTTAAGAATGAGAAACAATCAAATATTTAAAATCAGTCTTAACGTTGAAGAACAGAAAGTCAAAATTACTATGCAAATTGGTATCTTTTTATTGTCACAGCAAATACTGATGTGTTTACTGCAGTCAAATTTTGAGATTTAAAGCCCTCAAGTAGTTCATCATCGCCTAGACCATCTAGATCCTGCTCGACTATGACACCTTCTGTAGAATTCAAAGTCTAATGCTTCGTTGAAGCCAGCCTTGTAATCTTCAGTATCTGCTCATCTGCTCATGAAGCTACGTGATCAGCAAATCACCAGATCTTGATTGATTGATTTGATTGTTGAAGTTACTCTAATGAGAGCTTTGTAGATTAAAAAGAGAGACAAAGTTGCCAAATTTTGTCAGTTATGGAGTGCTATATGATAAATATAGGTATTAATCAATGTCAATGTTGTGGGAATTGCTTCTCAATTGTCAAGTTTGTAAAGTTTAAAGAATCAATAAGAAGATGATAAAAAAAATCATAGTTTGTACTTCCCACCCACCACTACCATAGAGCTCAATGAGGGGATGTCATGACTATCAGAAAAAAGTTTCAAGGCAATGCCAGGATACACTAGAACAAAAAGGGAAGATACAAGATTCCCCTAGACTATGAGGTTGACCCTAGCTAAATCCTTCTACTAAGTAGCAGGAGGTAGTTAACCAGCCGATCTCTGGGGATCTGATGTTTACCAGATGCAGCGGCCAAAGCAGAATCTCAGAACATGGGTCTGCATGCACAACAAAGACATGGGCAGGCATTTAGGACATGGATGCTATATTATGAAAAAAAGTAAGCCTCCATGGGTGGTCCCTCACCATGTACACAAACCTGCACCGATGGGTGTGAAACTCTAAAAAACCTTACAACACTAAACTTAAGTTTCCAAACTTCACCAATTCAATACTTGATAGAAAAAGCATTTAATTATGAGAGGAGATACAAGACAGTAAACAGCAATTATCAGAAAGAGTTAATGAGCACTTCAGCATAAATACAAACTTAAAAGTTTCAGTCAGAATTCCTAACACAGTATTTTTTATTTACTCTAGATTGCAATATTCATATCAAAATGTTTTATTCCAAAACGCTTCCAATGATAACAGCAACAAAGCAACTAATCATTACCATTTTTGGCACAGTTGTGATAGAGCAGCATGCAAATGGTGACATGAAAGACATTAAAGCAGCAGATATCATTTTTGTCTTCACTTCAACTGAACTGAAAGCTTAAATTTATGAACTGACTAAGGCAACTGTCTTTTGAAAAGAAATGGCATTTTTAAAGAAACAATAGTTTATGCATTAAAAATGCCAATGTAAATTTTAAAATATAATTTACAAAAAGCTTGGAAATGGTCAAAAACTTTCTACATTTGTTTTTAATTTATATGGAAACTGCATTTTAAGTATAGTTTCCATATTATAAATATTTGTAATGTGTTAATTTTGTAATGAAAAGCTCATACCAACACTTTAGATCTTATCAAAGAAAGAATTACAGATGTAATAAGAATGTCAACAGGACAGATGTTACATAAGAAGCATTTTCATGTATTTTTCTGGGAAGGTATTCCAAGAAACAAAGAAAAGAAACTTCTATCAGTTATTCACATACCATTAGGGTAATAAAAAAGAAAAAGCAAGTGAATATAATTTTGTGCTAAAGCATAAATTTAAGGGCGACCCATAATAATAAAAAAAAATTAAAAATAATAATAATAAAAGTTCATCAAGTAATTTGAGCATTATGAATGAAGAGAAAGAGACTGCTTTCTTATTCCTTTTTTCTCCATTCTTAAGCTTGCACGTCATACTTAACAGCAATCTCTATACAATTTTATTAAAATATATTTTCTTTTCCTTTTGGTAGAAAATAATGCTTTAGATCTGAAACTAACAAATTCCAAATAACAAAAAGTGGTAATCTGAACTTAATTATCTTGAAAGAAAGAAATTTACCATAACAAGATTGATTGCAGCCCTTCTCACATCTTCTTGGCCAAAACATGATTTTGCTTCTGCCAAACCCTAAAAATTATATTTTCTTTTATTAATAATGCTTCAGCTGAAATTGTAAGAACAATATTAACTATTTTTATTTGTTTGAATAAATAACTCATCTCAATTACAAACATTAAAAAGAATGGGAAAATATTCATACCTTTAATCCACTAAGAACTGATGTAAATATGTTGATCTGTACTGCTTCTTGGCGAGCAGCTTTACTTTGCTTGATGCATTCTCCAAAATGTTCTAACATCTGTAATCTATGTTTATAAGCAACATGTGGAAATATGAGGCCAAACAAGATCACAGACATATCAATAACTGCAACACCCAAAGGAAGAGGGCCAGGAACAACATCACCCTAAAAAAAAAAGGGCATTAATTACCTAAGTTACATCCTTTTTATTTGCTCTTTATTGAAAGAAAACGATAAGATTCTGCACTTCATGGTCTATGTTTACAACTTGCTTTAGATAAAATAATAGACAAATGTGATTGTAAATTCTTCATTAACAATGAAGGATCGTTTCTTTCATTGTTGAATGCCTTTGTTCATTCACAATAATTAAAATGCTAGTGAAAACGGATGAAGTTAAATTGGTTCAAAATAACTGACAAAAGATGATAATGATTGATAAAAGGAAAATATTAATGATTTCTACTTCAGTAATTAATAAGATAATAGCAATTAAGAAAAGAAAAGCAAAAGGAGAAAGGAACTCATGCAGAGTTTTTCGGGTAAAATCCAATCTGAGAAAGTTTTTTTAGATAAAACTACTGCTGCAAATAAAACTACTGATAATAAAATGGAGATTAATAACATTTATTATAATAATACATAAGATGGCTGATAAAGGAGGTAAATTGTAAATTTATTCATGAGCTTATAAAATGAGAAAGTATTTTTTCTTTCCTGATTCATTATAGCCATTTTGAAACAATGAGGAAGTGAGAACAAATGCTTTGCCAAAGAGGTTGTCAATTAATGAGCTATTCTTAACCAGTCTTCAAATAAAAACTGGTGTGTACAAACACAATTATACAAAACTTAAACTGATGATCCATTGATAGCGAATCATGTTTGTAAAAGTGGATGCGATTGGTTAATAACATTTAATGTCATTTCCACATCACTTTTTGCATGGGAAAGTACTTTTCGAGATGATGGCTGTCATGGAGGAGATAAAAAACATGTGGGCCAAACTTTTCACATGAAGACAAGAATTATCAACACAAGAACCTTCAAAGGAGTTAGGTGTATTTAACATTATTTTCAGACCTTGTAGTAGAATAAATACATCTAATTCATTGTCAAAGTCACAGGAGTCTATTTCAATCAAAGTTGATGTTATCCATCTTGATAACAGTGAACTATGCAGAGGGCTGATGGGAATTTTCTAATTGAGAAATGATTTAAAGGAAGAAAATTGGGCTGATAAATTTCAATGATTCAATAGCAATTTAGCAACCTATGAATGTTGGTGCACACAGCCCTGAATGAGGCAAGTTTATTTTAAGTTGGCGAAGTGTTAATTTGATCTCCACAGACCATTGCAGAAACTTCTGAATATAACTTCTGAAGTTTGCTCTTCAATCCTGTGAAAAGGAAAATGCTTACATCCTTTAATAAAAATTTTACTGTGATTTATTAAATATGAATCTCCAATTCCCCTGTACGCAAAAGTAAAAAAAGAACATTTGATTGAGAAACATGTAAGTTTGATGTCATTCAACCTTGAATTGGTTGAATTAAGAACTGACGCAGAAAGCTGGTAAATGATAACAGATGCTAAAGGATAAGGTCATTGTTAAGCTTAGAAACATCACAATACAAGAATATGCTACATCAACCTTCTCAGAAAAGATTTTCTGCAAAAAAGCTAAGGGTTGTATCAAAACAAAGGACGAGATATAAGCAATTATCAGCCTTGTCTGGTTCAGCTGGATAGCTTAAGCTGCAATTTCTGGAAAGGAGTAAGGCATGACAAAAGTAGCTTTACTACAGAAACATATTGAGAAACAAAGACTAAAATCCTTTATCAAGGAAGAACTGTGGAATAAACAATTCTTGTTAAATAATAACATCAAATATAATTGTTGTGCAATAGGATGATGGCTACAATAGAAAAAAAAATATATAGTT
Organism: Thereuonema tuberculata; assembly: GCA_023159025.1. Taxonomy (NCBI): domain Eukaryota; kingdom Metazoa; phylum Arthropoda; class Chilopoda; order Scutigeromorpha; family Scutigeridae; genus Thereuonema; species Thereuonema tuberculata. Next base: position 91,659,475 of record JAFIDM010012231.1, read on the forward strand.
GTTGAGCTTTTGAATACCTCTTTGATAAGAACATTCAAAATGTTAAAAAAAAAATTGTTCATTCAGTAAAGTTCTTGAGGTTGCCTCCTTATTGGTCCAATTTTTACCAAAATCAACAGGGCTCTTTCTTGTAACATGCTGCATATACCTCTAAAATTTTCGTTTTCTAAGATTTTTAATTTCTAAAAATCATACTAATCATCGAACATGCACATTTAGACTTAAAATTATACTTTAAAACATTTTCTCTCCAACACATATTAAGAGAATTAGAAACTTTATGCCACACCTATATAACATCCATTGGTAATGGATGCAAGTATACAAAAATTAATGGCGCCAATGTTAAAAAGGATTAAATAAATGTCTGACTAGTGTCTAAATAGGAAATTTCACCTTCACGGATGAATTAGGTGAAGAAAGATAGAGAAATCCTTAGGAAAAGACAACCCTTAGGATCTACAGATGGTGAAGAGTGATTTGAAATCAAATGCTTGTTTATGACAGTTGACAGGAATAATCATTAGATAGCAGCATAAAAATATGCAATGGTAGAACAGTATTAGACTTTGTGATAAAGCTCAAAAAAGAATTAATGGAAAATGTATTAAATTTAATAAGAACGAAAAGATTTTCTAATAATAAGAAATATTACAATCAAAATTATAATAAGTTTGTAAGTGCAAGAATTTTACAGATGAACAAGAATTTTACATTCCAATTTCTTCGATAAAGCAAGTATTAATCTTTCCTTTACTCCTTTCATCAATATAAATAACTTTAATAATATTGTAAATTAATATTGTACATTACTTCTTTCTAGTAATAGTATTTGGAGACATATGATCAGGACTTACAAATTCGCAATTACAAGTAAGCTAATGTGAAAGAATATTAATTGCTATAATAATAATAATTAATTTAGTTATGTAATTGTTTTACCTGTGGAAGAGGACGATATAACGTGGTAGGGTCATGCTCTAATGCTCCAGACCCTGAAGCACTATTTGGCTGTAACTGTATGAGAAGAAAAATATTTTTATTAAAATGTGAAGAATATAAATATTATTACTCATTTTAAATTAAATTAGTATTTTTATATTTCATGCTACAATGTTTATACATTTTAGTATTTACTTAATATTTAAGCACAGCATTCTTCATTCAAGTAAATAAAAAAAAAGCTTTAAAAAAAAGGGAGAGGGAATCAATTTACTGCATGCAAAGACTGCAAAAACACAATAAAATATTAAGCAATAGAGAATTTTGCATTGATTCATGCAGACAGCCAGACAAATTAAAATGTTCTATTTGAAAAATAATTTCTGTCCTGCAATTCAGTTTCCTACTTAAAACACTAATTTACTACTAGAAATTTCTAAAAACAAAATTAAAACTTAATTCAGAAATTCAGTTTAGACCAATCACCAGCTATTTTTTTTTTTTTTTTTCAATTTATAATAACAGTAATATTTACTTAAAAATATCTAGATGATTTTAAATTGCTGCTTTATATTTTTATTTTTTTAATTCGAAAACATAAAAAAATATAAATAAACTTTATATTGGCAATACAAATAATAGTATAAGAAAATGAAAAATAAACTAAAGCCAAGCTGCGGTGGTGAACAATTAAAGCTTTGTCTAAACTGGCTGTTGAAGGCATTTCACTTCTTTTTTTTTTTTTTTAAATTAATGAAAGTGTTAAAGAAAAATTGGCTGTGTTTTTGCATATATTTTTTTTATTATTATTATTATTTTTAACATTCCAAGCAATGCTAATACTTTACTAACTAAATTTTAAGTATATTCTAATCAAGCTTATTTTTTTGAGAGGAGAAAATTAATATTTTAGCTAATTTCAAGAGTGGAAGAAATGAAGAAATTACAAGAACTCTATTTTAAGCTTTATATTTTTAACAGCTGCATGGCATGCTAATATTACACAATGGCATAAAAATAATAATAAAAGAAATATCATAAACACTAAGTGAACTAAGAATAACCATGCTTTTAGCAACAACAAGCTTTTTTTTCTGAGAATATACATGTGATTCCAAGTAGTACTTTATCTTTCAACAATACTTAATTTGAAAATTATTAATTCAAAATTTAAATTCACAGTTAAAAAAACTGAACTAATTTAGGATTGTTGAACTTATAAAATGCTTCTGCATTAACTTTAAGACCTACAACTATTAAAATGAAATATCTCAACATGCTTAATTCTATTTTGGCAATTATCTTAAAAGAAATTTTTAAAAAGGATTAAAGTTTAACAAATCCAATATAACTATAATATACAGAATTACTGATTCAATAAATTATATGACAACCAGCTTAGACAGTACTCACATTGTCTTTATCCAATCGCCTATTCGGCTCCATCTGTGCACAGAAATCAAGTCACAGACAGTTAGTTAGCCAGCTTAAGTAAACAGTGTTAACAGAATGTGGAAACCCCATGCACTGTCAAGGCAAGATTTCTAATTTCTAATTAGCTTTACAGAACCCATGTTCACCACTCATGCAGTAAATATTTCAGACAATACAAAAAAGTATGTATTGACTAAATATATATTTAAATTACTATTGTACCATTACCAAATAATAATCAAATCAAAAGACTGGTGAAAGGTCAATTTGATGAAAAAAAGTTATATATATAAAGTTATATAAAAAAGTTATATATTTGATGAAAAAAAGAAGATATATATGTATCTTTTTTTTTTTTACTGAATTTTATAGGAATTGCATAATTTTAGAAATCAAAAGATTTCTGAGACAAATAGAGGATCAAAATCTTAAAAAAAAAAAATTCTCCCAAATGAAAAAAAAAAGTTAAACGTTTCTAAAATTCCTTTAGTGGTACTGAATATATTAATAATTAAAAAAAAAAAAATATTAAAAATTCACAACAGTTTTACTCTTTAATTTCTCTCCTCAACGATTCAATTACACTATATAACATGAAGCTTTAGTTGAAACATAAATTACTAATTACTATTTATAATATATATACAGTCGGACCTCGATATAAGGTCACCCCTTGGGACCTCGCGAAAGTGACCTTATAACCGATTCATACGCATTTGTCAATATATAAGCATTATATAAATACAATATAATTCTTTGTAAAATTTAATACGTACAAAAATATCAGTTTATTAGGTTATAATTTTTGAATTTAGTTGAACCAATTAAAATTAATGGAATCAGAAAGAAATTATTTAAAAAAAATTTAATTCAGAATAAAGTTGTATACAAATACAAAGCAAAGCACTGATTTACAACTGACCTTACTTAAAATAATCCATAATATAGGACTGTCGCGACTTTAGTTTCATCTTTTGTACAATGTTTTCTAAGTTCTGTAGTTTCTGAAAATTTAATGCTCTGAGTGCTTCTGCTTGTGTCACCGCTTCACTTTCATTATAACTATCATTATCCTCACTTTCTAATGCATTGGAATCTAAAACTGGCGAAACAATTTTGGAAATTCAAGCTTGAGAAGTGGTAGCAATTTCATCATCAATTCTCACATATTCACTTTCCCCTTCTATAGCACAGCTACGATTTCTGAGATCTTATATTAACACAGGTAAAGGAATATCGTCTTTATCATCTTTTTTCCTAGAATTTGAGGGGATGAAGTGCTTTGTGAAAAAGCTGTCCCCTCCGTCAGTAGGAGAAATGATACCGATAAAAGATAGTACCCACGGAAAAATATTTGGAATTGAATCAGTGTGGCACCGAAATCACAGACAAAAGTGACCTTATACATGATTACGATATTTAAGACCTGACCATATATCCGACAATCCATATCAAAGAATTCCTATTCAACGAGCCAGGACTTCAAGAAAAGTGACCTTATATGCAGGGTGACCTTATATACGGGTGACCTTATATCGAGGTCCGACTGTATATATATATATATACAGTAAAACTACTTCAGTTTTAAGAACAGTAAAACTACAGCTACTTAAGAAGCTGTTTTCCATCGGTCCCTGGCCATTTCCTATACTGGTCAATGTAAAATCCATCTGTTAAGATGCTTTGTTCTGCTCTGTATTTCGAATAAGACGCTCTTCTCTCTTTTTCCCCCACTTTCATAATCCCCTCTCCAACCGTTCTGACCAAAGCGAGTATTTTACTCGCTTTGTTCTGACCTCCGCAACACTTCATGGAAGTAGACATGAAACTCTTCTTGAAACAGGGAGGGGTGGGGACCTTCTAAGGCGTTCGTTGCTTTGTTTCATCCAACAAAAAGACCTTAAATTCTAGAGGCATGATGTCACCACAGATGAAGGAGTGATTGCACTAGTTTTGTGACTCATTCATATATTCGGTGAATGTATCGAATGGTTTAGAGTTGTTTAGTTCGGTGGGGAGTGTATCAGTGATTTCATTATGGCCAGTGCTAGTAGTAAAACTGGAATAAAACGTAAAGCTTTATCGATTTCGGACAAGCTGAACATTTTGAAAAAGTACGACGAAGGATATTCAGCTAAAAAAAAACAAAACAAAATCGCTAAAGAACTGGGCATACCTCCTTCCACTTTAAGAACTGTGCTGAAAAACATATGTAATATATATTTTTCTATTTTTTAAGCATTTAAGAGGGGTTGTTTTTTTTTCCAATTTACCCATAAGGCACTTTCCCACTTAAGCCGCTCTTTCCATCTGGTCCCTTGAAGAGCGTCTTAAGCGAGTTTTTACTGTACAATATAAAGTACAAAAAGATCACTTTTACCTAGGGAAATGCCAGTGATAAACGTGATCTTTTCGTATTGTTTGTATGAATGTTTACACTGTATAACTTTTTTAAAAGTGTAAAATTTTTATATATATATATATAAAATTAAAATATATTTATATATAATAATTTATTGTTTATATATAATTTATAGTATACATAATTACTAATTAGTTTGTAATATATATAAGATGATGAAGTAACTACTTTTAATGACTACTATTCTTTCTTAGTAAATGATAATTATTCATTGCCGTTTTAAAAATTACTAACAACCTATTTGTCTGTAGAATAGATGTTAATTCTTCAGATAGAAAAGAAATGCAAAAAAAAAAAGATAAAAAAATAAAGTAATGAAATAATTATTTATTATAAAGAGAGGTGCTCGTATTTTAAACTCTTTTATTATTAATGGATAACTATTGTTTGCTCATAAATTGACAATTACCAGAAAAACTAAGTCATCTTGGTATTTATCTTTTTAAACTTTGCTAATAAGAAATTCAATTTGTACATTGGTTTAATTACACATGATCATGGGTGCCTAAAGAAATTTTTGGCAATGTAAAAAACAAAAATTTACACCTGTAAAATTGTACTTTACGCTATAAAATTATGTAAAACAATTGAAGTAAAATTAAATAAACTTTTTGGAGATGACTGTTAGGCCCAACACAGAATAAACAAACAAATGCCTTTCAGATTCATTTTTATGAGGGGGACTAGAGTACAGCTGTTTCACCATTCTACTGGATCTTCAGCTCTAGCCAGCCCCCTCGATACAAATGAATCGGAGAGGCAGTCCTAAGGTGAAGCCATAAGCCAACCTGGCTATGACCTCGCCAAAGGCAAAAGGCAATGAAATAAATTACCGAAAAGCCGAGAGGCAATATCGGCAATGTTCCCTACAACTAGTAGGCGAACAACATTTATTTCCTTTGTTGTTTTATCTTTTTGTTATTTATTGTTGTTCGCCTACTAGTTGTAGGGAACATTGCGAGGTCATAGCCAGGTTGGCTTATGGCTTCACCTTAGGGCTGCCTCTCCGATTCATTTTTATCGAGGGGGCTGGCTAGAGCTGAAGATCCAGTAGAATGGTGAAACAGCTGTACTCTAGTTCCCCTCATAAAAATGAATCTGAAAGTCATTTGTTTGTTTATTCTGTGTTGGGCCTAACAGTTATCTCCAAATAGATTTGACAGCACGTTAAACCCAATTTTTGTAGTTAAATAAACTTTTTCTTTCTTTTGTATCATTTGGTCCTCTTGCAAGAAAAAAATTTCAAAGAATTATATTAACATCAAAAATTTCAGGGAGAAGAGGAAGTACTACATAGATTAAAAACTATACATGATGTCAATATTAAATTTATGTTATCAAAGGCCTCTTATATTTTGCTAAAACTCCATAATTTATAGTTCTAAAGTTTTAATAAGAATTCAATCAAGAAACACACTTTACTCAAGGATTTGAGGATTTTGATAAGGATCCTTCAAATAACAATTATTAATGATTAATTGCTTTGTTTCACAGAAACAGCTTTTTTGAAGGCACGCATTCTAATTTGTGAAAAGCGTTGTAAAAACATATATTTTATACAAGTTCTAAAAGTTACATTTTACATTAAAAAACTTGCTGGTTGTTTGTTTGTGTGTGTAGCCAGTTAAAATAAATGAACTACCTTCATAGGTAGAATTGCCACTACAGTGTGGTTCCCTATATAAATAAATCTTATAGAAAATTTGAACACTGAAGAAAATATACAATATCGCCTTGTCAGGATTTCTTCCCAGGCATTTGGGAGGAGAATTCAAATGCCAGATTTCTTCATTCAAAAATCCCAAAAACATATCCTATATCCTATGATATTGAAAACTAATGAATTTGGTAGCATTGATAATCGCTGAAGTCACTTTTGTGGCCAGCAAACCACATTTGAACATACAAGGAAACATGGTACACTGCATTATCCTAGAGATAATGCACTTATACTATCTGGGAAGATATTCACTAACACTGGACAAAAAGTAGATAGTCAACAGCATTCAATTCTTGAGGTATGAAAGCTTAAAAGCAATGACAAGAAAGCATCCTTATAGAAAACGCTGCTGCAGATCTGTCAACTCGGGACAGATGATACTGAGGTGATTGCACTCCCAAGATTTCTCTCCAAAAAGAGATGTAATACCCATTATTAAATTTGAAGGTGTAAAGATAAGCACAAAACTTTCTTTCAACAGAACTTACTTGTTTATTTTTCAGTGATTCGTAATTAATAATAATCTGTGTTTATTGTATTTAAGAAAATATAATATCCCCTCTATTTTCAAGATGTGCACACCTGATCTGCCAATACCAAATTCATACCAGAAGGGAGGTTCTAGCTTTGACATATGGATTTTGCCCTTTTTGAACAAAATAAATATTTGGCATTTCAAATAAAAATTGGAATAGAATTGATTCGAATAATTTCTTCCAAAGAACGCTACATAGGAATTCATAGCTTAAATTGAGAAAATAATTATTTATAGGCTAGAAGAGCCTGTTTCAATCCCTGTCAGAGATATGCAAGTTTTCCATGATTATTTCTCCTTCAGATGGGTTCCATGATTCATCTAGCTATTTTGTTGATTGGATTGTTCATCCAAATGGATTAAAGAAATCCCTGTTTGGTCTCAATAAAGGGGACTGTTCACACAGCAACTTTGTCTTATCTTCTCATTTCACCTGCACTGATTACAATCGAAAAAATATCTTATATTTCCATACAATCGATATTTAAAGATATTTTAATAAACTTTTTTTTCTGCACAGTTAAATATTTTTCTTTAAAAATTCTCATCTTTGGTGTTTGGTTCATAAAGCAATAAATACCTGATAACATATCTATTTTCATGACACCCCCTATTTGAGAGCGCTGATGTCCTTTGAACACCAAAAACACCATTTGCTATGCCTCTTGTCATATAATTTTTTTCAATACACCCATTCCTTAGGAATTGCTGCTATAAATCACTGACTTCCAAATAACTCAATCATTGATCCTCCAATTTTTCTATATTTTATAACCTCTACATTCTTTTAAAAACTTGTCTTTCATAGGAATACAGAATCTTCTCAATTTAATATGCATAATTCTGATGCATGCACTGCATCATTGAGTTCAAAACTCGTCTTCAAATTTATTTTTTTTAAAGCACTTCTTGCTTTTATGTGTAATTGTAAAAAAAATAAATCTGTAAATATAATTTTCTACTGCAGTCTTTCTTTAAATTTCTGAAGTCCCATTCTTAAATTAAAGAATTAGTTATTAAAGAACCAATTTAAGTAAATTTATGCGTACATTTTTCAATGCAAAAACTGAATATCCATATCCTTTTTCTAGTGCCACTTATGCACAATTTTAATTGTAGACTACACAATCTTTATAGTTTCATTTTGTAACTGTAAAAACAGTTGTTTTTTTTTCAACAGATGTTCTACTATATCATGTCTTTCTGCCATAACTAGTATTTAGGATTAACATTCATATATTTATTGTTTTTCCAGGCATAAAAAATATTACAGATAGAACACCATATTCTTCACTACTCATCTGGTAAGAGAGATTTCATTGTTCAATCATTTTTCCCATTTGCTTAGAAGATCAATATAATTCTTGGATAATTGTATAAAGTTGTTGCCTTTTGATACTACAATACAGTCTACAATAGATGATACAGCCAATTTACTTTCCTTAATAACTTAAATTAAAAATACCACATTATTTCCAAAGGATCCAACTCCAGGGTGCCCGAGAGATTTCAGCCACCTCAATAATTTTCAATGGAAGGCTGAGTCCCTCTAAATCGAGATTTAAAATAAAGATCATTACTCCAATTATTATTTAAACTAGCCGGGTAACGTCACTTCGCTCCAGAACCCTTGCACATATAGAATTCAAAAATCAAACTTTATTTATTTAGCAAATTAATGTTGAGATCGTCGGAGAATATAAGACTTCTCGGCCCGTTGTGGCGTCTCCGGATAACTCAGATGGATTGCAGGTTGGCGCCACACACCAAAAATTTAAAGCGAAAATTTCACATTTTTTGCATGAACATTTGTGAGTGATATATCGTTCGATAGAACTTTCAAATACCAACATTTTCTCAATATAATGTTCTCTTCCAACTTTTATACTTTTCGTTTAAATTGAGAAAAGTCAAAATTTGACCCTTTAAAAGGCGACATCTCGAAAACCAAAAAACTTTTTTCGAAAGATTTTTATAGCATTTTGTTTGTCTTAAAAAAAATCTACATTTTATCCATTTCCATGACCAATCTATCTCTTATAGTTTGTCACAAAATTGGAAAAACTGAAAATCTAATGACAGAACGACTGACAGAATAATGTTTTTATAATATATAATGTAGATTTCTTCACATTTCGTAATCTTAAGTACTCTCCTAAATTTATAATTGGAGCCCCTACTCTTCCAATGATTTACAAAAGTTAGCAGCTGATTTCAATGAGTTATTTCTAAGACTTTTCACACTTCTGTCTTATCCTTATGAATTCCAATTAACAACAATCTATTTCATTAAAGTCACTGAAAATGTAAAGCCTAAATATAGAAAGTAGAATACTTGGTAGGATAATTTATGATTTTTGTTTATTTTAATTATAACCTGTGTGTTATTAACGTAAATTTTCATAGTTATGAAACATCCGTCTAATTAAATAAAACAATCTGAATAGTAACAGCTCTGCTAGTAAAAGAAAAACAGAAAAAGAATTATCAAAAAACTAACTAACTTTAATTATTTTAGATAGGCCTTATTATTTTTAATTAATGGTGAATGATAATAAAAGGAATTTTATAGAATAGATTAACCTCAAACCAAAAAGTTGCTTCATAACTTTTGTATAGGTTACAGCAGTAATTCTAAAGTATGAAAAAGTTCTTCTTGAGATCGTGGCATATATAAGCTTTTCTAAGTCACTTAATCCTAACATATAGCTTATTATGCTGCCACAATTTCATAGTAGGAAAATGAACATATTTATTTATTCTTTTAGTTATCCTTTATTTGTTTAAATCATGTCTGATTATACAGATTTAAAATTCAAACTCTTTTATTTCATTTTTGGAAAAGTCTGCACAAATCTTAAGATGCAAACCTTTGAAATTTTATATCATTTTAATATATTAGAGGGGAAAAAATAACCATAGTTCAGTAATTAGTCTTGTCTGGCAATTCTTAATAAACTCATTACATTATATAAATACTGCATTAAAACTATTCTGAAACATGTTTACATATTAGACCTCAACAGTACATGTAACTCTGTCCTGTACTATTGATAGTTTCTCTCATTTAAGATTTTAGATAACATTTTAAACTTCTGATATCAACATCAAATGTTTCACACCACTGCTCACATTCCAATAAAATATTTTTTTTCATTTAATAACGCCTCAAATCACACTTGAAAACTGAATATTTCAGGACTGATCGACAAAATATCTTTCCATTCATTTGTTGTTGTTGTACAGTTCACATCAAACTGTGATCTTTTTACCCGAAGGTCCATGTTCTACAGAGCTCTAGTGTTCCCAATATGCAAATCCCTAGAAGAGTCCATAGAATTTCAAGGGAAAGATACAGAGGTGGTTTCCCGTTGCCTTCCTCAGAAAATCATTATGGAATGAGTTCAGACCTGAAGCGAAAGTGAAGAAGCAGACAAACACAGGAAAGGAAATTTTTCAAACATCCATGCCGATGCCAGTAATCGAACCCTGGTTTGAATCGACACATCTTGTCTCGTGGGAGGCCGTCGTTTAATCCACCAGGCCATGCTGGTAAGGGTTTTCATCCATAGAGTGAGATTTTATCTTAAATACTATTATTTAAACTCTCACTATAGTTCACTATTACTTTAGATAAGCACTTACATTGTTTAATGTA
>JAFIDM010012231.1:91670195-91745808 GCA_023159025.1 Thereuonema tuberculata
CTATAGTTCACTATTACTTTAGATAAGCACTTACATTGTTTAATGTAAGCACTTTATATTCCCAACTCATGAGCTATAGTATAAGATTTATCAGCAAAGATGTTTCCAAATTGCAGTTGGCTTCTCGGCAATGTCTTTTCTCAGCAAAATCAGTTCAGTGTTTCCTAATGCATTCTGAATATTTCACCTTATAAAATTTTACTTCAACTTTTGCGAATTTATGTTTTAGTGTGCTTGACGCATTTGCATGTCTTAAAATGTTGTTCTGCATTGTACCTAATCTGTAATGTATTCATTTTTGGCTTTTGCTTTCCATTTTTCTATCATACATTTTGATGAGTTGGTATCCAAGTGGTAAGGCATATGACTGTGGGCTGGAGAATGAGATCGGTACTTTTTCTGTACTGAATTCTCCACCAGATGGGTCCTCGGGTTAAAGCATCAGGTTGCCAACCTCAACTTTGTCCTGATTGTCAGAAAATACCAGGAGCCTGACCTCCTGCTACCCACATATCTCACATAGACCTCTGGGATATTTTAACAAGTTGTTATAATCTAAAGAAATTTTTCATATGACTATCTACACTGAGAAGCAAAAGATATCATTATCACTGATAACGACTTCATATTCATCATCAATTGCTCTAAAGTAGGGTCTTGGCTTCTTTTGTGAGCTGACTCATTTGATCTTGTTCTGAGCAATTGTCCTCTTCATTGCTAATCCCTATTTTCTTAACATCCTGCATAACTCCATCAGCCCAGCTAAGCTTGGGCCTACCTACTTTACTATTGCTGTACAAGCAAGAATCCAATATTTGCCTAGCTGGATCTAATTTATCAAGTCTTACCAAGTGTCCTGTCTAGCAAATATGTACCACTTAAATGTGCAAAACCAAATCTTGATCACCAATACAGCTCATAGAGCTCATCATAATGCCACCTTCTCCAGCAATCTCCTTCCTTGACATCACTAAAGATTCTTTTCAAAGTCTTTCTTTCAAAACTATTAATTTTATTTTCATCAGCCTTAACTCATGCTTCTGAGCCATACGACAAATGAGGTCTCACTAATGTTTTGAGGAGTCTTAAGTTTTGTTCGCCAAGTCAGGTGTTTGGATTTGAAAAATTGATTTAGTCTGTAGTAGCTTCTATTTGCTGCTATAATTTTTCTCTTTACTTCCTCTTATATCCTTTGTATTTATCAGTGTTCCCTAGTATTTAAACTCAACTACTTCAAAATGATAATCACATATAGTGATTCCTGCCCATGTTGTCTTTTCTCCTTGTTGTTTACTATATTACTTAGTTTTGTCTTCATTAATTTTCAAGCTCGTGGGGATTGTAGCTTTTTCAGTACTTACAAAGGCTTCACCCATAGCTTTTAGTGATTCTTGACACTATATCAATACCAGTGGCATAAGTTAGAAGTTGGATAGATCTATTATAAATAATACCTCTAGTACCCACATTGACATCTCTAATGATCATCTTTAAAGACCACGTTAAAAAGGTTACTTGACTGAGTCCTTTATATGTTAGAAAAACATCAGTAATATAGTTCCCTAGTTTGATGGCACTTAAAGTCTTTCTCACTGTCATTTCAATTAGATTTTTTTTTCTAGGATTTCTAGATCTTGCTGAGCTTCAAGCTCCAACATTTGCTCTAATAATGAAAACCTAATTACTCATGGACTACCCTGACATAAAACTGCACTGATAATTGTGTAAAATTGTTTCCACAGGGCTTTATTCTTTCATTTAAAATATTAGTAAAAATCTTATTTAAAGCATTTACTAGTGCTACTCCTCTGTAGTTACAACATTGGAGTCTATCTCCTTACTTACTTGTGCACTGGGCATATCAGTCCTGCATTCCATTCCTGTGGTGTTTTGTTTTTTTAAACATCAACAATGAGTTCATGCATGTTATGTAGTAAAGTGGGTCCTCCGCTCTTATAACTTCTACAGGGATACTATCTACTTCTGTGGCTTTATTATTTAATTTATTTATTGCCTCAACTTCTCCCTTTTTAGTTGGGAGTTCACATCTCTCAGTATTCAGATCATATCCTCCTTCTATTTGTCCAAGTTGTATCATCAGCTTGGAATTCGTCCGTATCCTTCTAGGAAGATTTTAAGTTTTTCAGCCATCTGTTCAACACCTGTCATCTTTCAATAAGGACATCTCCTTTAATATCTTTGCACATACTTGGCTTGGATGTAAAAGACTGGCCTATATTATGTACTTGTTGATTAACTTTCTGCATTCATTATGTGATCTTAACTGTTCAATTAATTGTGTAAGATTTTTTTAAACTCTTTTGTAATATCGATGGATTCTTTTTTCCTCTCATCTCAGTTGCCTCTATTTCTCGTTCATAGCTCTTGTTCTTTGGGTCATTAGTTTATATGCTTTGTTCTTCTTATTTGTAACATCTTTACATTCCTTATTAAACCAACTCTGACATCTTTCATGAACCTTCCATACTAGAATTTTTTTACTTGAAGTTATTATAATATTTTTATACTAGTATTTTTATACTATACTTTTTTCATTAACAGTGAGATTAGTAGTACTGAGTTCAGTGTTTGTTATGGAATACTTAGTTCCTTTAGTTTTGCTTCATCTGTTAATAAGTCCAGGTTAAATCTGATGGCTCTAGTTCTCTTTATCTTTCTTATATTTGATGTTCTAACACTAATTTTAGATTCCAGCAGATAGTGGTCAGAATCTATAGTGGCACCTCTATAGATTCTAATGCATTAAGTTATTTGTATATCCTGCATTAAAAAGTATATGATCAATTTGATTCTTTATTTCACCATCAGGTGACACCCATATATATATTTAATTCCTTCCTCACAAACCTGGTGCTTCCGATTATCATATTTCGTGATGCAGCAAAGTTTATCAGTGTTTATCCATTTTAATTTTTTTCTTTAATGGCACTGTTTCTGTCAATATAAGTCCTGTAGATTTGTTCCTTGGCAAGATAACTTCATATTACTTTCATTCACTTTCCTTGCACTCTGCCTTTCAGGGTTAGAAAATTTATCTATACATTATCATCTGCATTTTGAAGTACTACACTAATTCAAATAAAGTCATCATATTACAATATATCACATTATCATTATTTCGGTATTTGCAAAATTCTATTACTAAAAGATCATTATCACTACAGTATATTGCAATCTACTACACTTCATCCTCATGTGTTATATGAGATTCTAATTTCAAATATTTGCAAGATATATAGTCTAACACTCCTAAATTCAGTTTTCTTTTACAGCCAAATTTATACTTTAACCCTTTGTAATTTAAAAATGTAGAAGTAGAAGCTGTAATAAACCTTGCACTATGACCAGTGCTTAAGACTTTCCAATCTCCGAAAATAAATTGTTTTCTTTCCTAACACACTAAAATAGTGTAGAGATTTCTCCCAATTAAAACTGATTTAATTAAATCAGCTTTTTACTTTATTTCGATTACAGGTTTCATTCAATATTTTATGTAGTGAAAACGAACTAGGCAACTAAATGCATTCAAATCATTAAATATTTATTTTTATGAAACAAAATGAATTTTTCACCTTAAAGAGTTTTCATTTCCATCTAATTGAAGATCATTTCAGTTCATTAAATTGCTACAATATGACATTTCATAAATGTAATTTAAAATTGCCTCTTTTACATGATTAAAGTATGTATCTAAATCTTTTGATGGAAAAATTTAATTAATTCGTTCATCTCTACCACTGATATTTGTTTGATTTATTATTCTTACAAAACTATACATAAAGTATTATTCAATTAACATCAAACTTTACTGAGGTAATAGTCAATTTATACTGAAGATCTAAATATATGTTCAAACAGCATAATGTTTTGGGTTGGTTTTTTTTTGCATAATGATATAAGTTTTCTTACATCATTTCTTTTTTGTAGCTTAGAAAGCATCTGAAATTTCAATGTAAATAAGCTAGAAAATAAAATTTAGTGCAAACTAAATAGCTAAAGCAATGTTGTACAGTGAATAGGTGTGATAGCGTGATCAGCAACAATCAATCTCCTTGAAGCATTAAGATTTCAGCAATAAAATAGCTAGTCTGTTTTACAAAATAACCTGGACAACAGACTTTCAACAATTGTAGTTTTCCAAGTTTTGAAACATAATTCTAGAAGACTAAAGCAGTCTCTAGAAAATTAAAAAAGACGGTCCAACTGGCCTGTGATGAGTAATTTTTGTCTTGCCAACAAAACAGTGCAAAATTTGGCTAAAAGCTTATGACAGTTGAGGAATCCAGTGAGAGAAGGAGCTGCATTACAAGTATGGCCAATGAAAAGTTCCAAAGCTCTCATGAGCATCATTTTAATAAAACTTTTAGGCTTAAATGTTACATCTCATTATAATGCTTTTATTGTTTTCATTATTATCATTGCGTTATCAAGCAATGAACATATATAAAAAAAAAAGAGAAATGAATACATTTAGAATTTAGAAACAAAATAATAATCACTGGACCAGTAATCAATTTCAACTGAACGGAAGACTTAACAATATTAGAAGTTGTCATATCCAAGTAAATAATCAAAAGGTCCGACAATTACAATTGGTTTTGATAAGAAATCTAAAAAAAATTTAATTTGAACTATAAAATTACTGAATAAGGAAGATATGGTAATTTGGATAGGTTGAAAATTACAAACGTATTTTCTATCTAGTGCCAGCAACACTACAAAATAATCTGTTATTAATCGATGTGTGCAAGATTAGAAAAGAATATGGCATTACTCTTTCTCTCACTGGATGCCTCCTTTACTAAACGAACCTTTTTTGATTTCACTCTAGGTTCCCATAAACTGCATTCCTGAAAAATGAGCTCTGCACCTCTCCTTTGATGCGTCTGTAAAAATGGGAAGATTTGGAGGAAGTGTATGAAGAGGAAAAGAGCAAAGAGCTAAAGCACAAGCAGTAGGAAACTTCCCTTCTCTTTAGCAATTTTTAAACGTTACATAAATCCCATAACAGCACTCGAGACTTAATCATAGATGCAACAAAAATTATTTTTCACTACTTCAGTATAGTGAAAAAGAATATTAGGCTAATAACCTAAAGCAAATTAACTGAAATGACAGCAGAGCAGCCATTCAACAATTCTGAATAACTGCTAATCAAATATTTCTTAATATTGCATTATTGAAACCATAGAAGAACATGATTTTTAATCCAAATCCATTAGGATAAAATCTGTCTAAAATAGTATATAATAATAAAACAGTACATGATCTGCTTTATTTATAGGATAAAAGATATTATTACAATAATTACAGTTATAGGTGCAAAGGTCTTATAAAAGGTCTTATAAATTTCTAAAATTTAAGTGTCTGCCAAACATAACATGAATAAAATATATTTATTTAGACTTAAAACACAGGTTAAAATAAAACTTACTTATTTCTTTAAGAGTACAGTAAACTTAAATAAGTAAATTATAATTAATTTCATTTATTGACTTTTAAAAATCAAATTAATTTCACAAGCAATCGGGGATTTATTCCCAATTCCACCCTCTTTCTTTTTTTCTTTTCTTTTTTCATTAAATGTGTATTATGCAAAAAAAATTTCATAATCTAAGAAAACTAGATTTAAATCTACCATAATTATACTGAGACCTCCTTAAGAAATTCTCAAGGAACGTTTGCCAATGACATCAGTTTCTATATGGAATCATTAAAAACAGCATTACTTGTAATATGTTATGTCTAGTGTGCTCTGTCCCATTTTATCTAGAGAAAAGGAATTCCAACATAAAATAATTCTCTAGTATTTACTACAGATACATTCTGAATTGCCTGTCATTTCACTATCTCTTATAATCCCATCATTAAGTAAACTGGTAATCAAAAAGCTCAATGTGAAACTGGACCCAGAAACTGAAATGAAAGTTCTCTTAAATATGCTAGAACATCATTACCTATAAAATATCTTCTTTAATGCTCTTAAACAATATTTCATTTCTTTGAACAAGAAACTACTTTAGGTTTTAATCGAGGAAAAGAAAAGATTCAGAAATGTGGAATCTGGACCGCCAAATTCCACAACTGCACAGATGACAGACACCTCTTCCGCAAGGCAGTGACCGATCAAACAGTAATATCCATGGTTGTTAGCACAGCAGTGGAGCACTATCATTAGTCAGGCTTCATCCTCCAGCACAGTTTGATATCTGCTTCACAGAGGACTGGTTGTTCACAACCCATTGCTGCAAATTCCTTCGACCCTCAACCAAAGACACTTAGGCTGCAATGGACTCTCGAATACAGACATTGGTGTGCTGATTGGCAACATGTGTTTTCTGATGAGTCATGATTCAACTTGCTGCACCATGAAGGATGCATACCTGTAAGATAGTGTGGCGAACGCCAATTTGCAGAGTCAAACTGGCCCAGTGTCAAGTGCCATGGTTGGGATGCACTGGATTCAATTCAAAATCTTGCCTAATACAAATTCAGGGAACCCTCAACAGCGAGGAATACATCTGGGATGTTTTAGAGGTATAGGTGATACTCTTTCTTCAGAGTTGTCCTGGGCACTATATTCCAGCATGACAATGCTCGCCCACATGTGGCTCAGAATGTTCAGGACCTCTTCCATGCACAGAAGATATGGATTTCTGCCTGACCTGCACTTTGCCCAATAAATCCCCAATTAAACACGTACGAGACATGGTAGATTATTAACTGGCTCATCAAGTGCCTCCACCATCCACCACAAATGAACTCTGGACTTTCATAGAAGCAGCCATGGCAGGGCTATTCCCCAGGACGATATCAAAACCTCTTCGGTTCAATGTCACACCAATTACAATCAGTTATTGGAGCTAGAGGTGGCTTCACAGGATACCGAATTTTGAAGTGACAAAATCTTGTATTGTTCTGCAAACGTAATCAGTTATCTACTGCTACATGGCACACTTTTGTATTTGCAGAAATCTCACAGCACACCAAAAGTTTCATTGCCTTCATTGCTACAATAGAATTCTTTGAAAAACACCTAAGATTTGCCAATGAATATAACAGTCTTATTTTTAAACATTTAAAGATACCTGAAATACTTTTTAATGAATTTGAATGTGATTTAATATTTTATTAATCTTAGTCATTAGAATGACACAGATTCTATTAGGGGTGTTCAAATGAAAAGGTACGAAACGTCGTAACAACGTAACCGTTACATATTAGCATACGCCACTATGGGAGAATGTAGGTAGACATCTAGGGATGCGATTGGAGTCTATGGCGTGGATCCGCGCATGCGCGGGAGCCCGCATGCACAGGAGAGAGCAGAGGCTCTTATAAAGAATACCGTCCAATTGATGCGGCAGTGCGTATGAGGACAGGATGGCGTTCACATTGCAAAATTCGACGATTGAGGAGCAGCAAGGACATCAAAGGTCCGCTACTTGTTGAATTCCTCGAGCACTGAAGAACCATTAACTCCGATGTGTACTGTGAGACACTCCGACGCCTTCACAGGTCCATCAAGAACAAAAGACCGGGGCTGCTCACGGAGGGTGTGGTTCTGCTCCATGATATCGCGCGTCCACACATCTCCAGGGTCACAGACGTGGAACTGGCCAAGTTCAAGTGGGAGCAGCTTGAGCATCCACCCTACAGTCCGGACATGTCGCCCTGCGATTTCCATGTGTTTGGTCCTCTGAAAAAACATCTGAAAGGGAAGCGCTTCAACTCGGACGACGAAATGAAGGGCACTGGGAAGGACTGGGTCTCGTCACGGCCACAGGAATTCTGGGAACAAGGAATCCTTCGGCTCGTTAATCAATGGGATCGTTGTGCTCAGTCCTATGGTGTATACTTTTAATAAAGTCTTCATTTATACCCACAGTGTCGTTTCGTACCTTTTCATTTGAACAACCCTAATAGTTTAAATTTCTGTTTGCCCCGGTTATTTGACGTCTAGATTTTATTCTAGATATGAGCATTTGACTAATGTGAAGCTAAATGTTGATTATGGATGTATTCAGAATTTTTTTCACGGCACACCACTGTAACACGAGTTACTGTAACATCTGATATACTGTAATACGAATAATTTCTAAGATAAATTCCATTTGAGTAGCATGATTCTTCCTTGGTTTTGCAATTTTCACAAACAGCAGTGTAGATGCACAGCATCTAAAAATGGGACAAGGAAAATGAAATTTGAAATTATAAATCCAAGATATTCAGAGCCTACGCATTTCAGTTTTATTGAAATCTCCAGATTACCTAGTATGAAAATAGCCAGTTCTGAATCAGGAGATACGCATGTGGAACAGACATTGATTGATGGCATGACTAATCTCAAAACTGAATGTACAGAAACTCATTAACTTCACTAATTTCATACAATTCTATTGTCACTTGCAGTGCACCATAATAAAGTACAATATTTTATTTCTTTAAATGTACAGTAGAGTCCCGAAAACTCGGCACTCGATAACCCGGCAGTCCGGATAACTCGGCCACCTCCTGGCAGGGCGGAAAAACCACGAGCGCAGACCCGTTGCAAGTTACATTTATATACAGTTCATGTATTAGGTATTTTCTTAAGTTTATTTGGACAGTTTAAGTTTGAGTTATAGCATTCTTTGTAAACTGTTGTATTCTCAAGCAACAAATAAAAGTATTTCATGACGAAAAAAGTCGTACTTATTCTTTTTTTAACACCTTTCCCAATAACCCGGCGTTTCACAAACTCGGCCACCCTTAGGTGCCCATTAGGCCGAGTTTTCGGGACTCTATTGTATTTCTTTTTTCTGATGAGAGAGAAATGGCAGCAGATACTAAAATCCTTGGCATCCCCATGAACATTTGAGAAGGTAATTCTTAAGTTATGACATATAGACCTCTACTCTTTGATACTTTAGTAATGAAGACTCATATAAAGTTAGATATTTTACTGATCCTCAACAGGCAATTTTCTAGAGGACATTTTTCCAGGAGTTCATTTTGCCTGAAGAAGCTTCACAATATCATACATTTTTTCAAAGAAAAAAAAAGTCTCACCCTCACCCTTCTTTTCAATAAATCTGATTTTCCTTTTAGGTTTTAGAAAGTATTTGAAGATCCCCCGTTTTACATCACTGTTCACTTTCTTGAAATTTTGCAATTTTTGTTTTTTTTTTGTTTTTTGTTAGAAGTAAAGAAATGTTGTTACTGCTTTTTGATTCCATATAGAAATCAATTCTTTTCACCAAGTGATTTTCAATTTTTCATTCCTTCGAATTATATATATTAAATGTATATCATTTTGAGAATAAAGTTTATCCCAAATTATTATTTCACACACAAAAAAAAAAGTAACTGGCTTAATGAACTAGTATATAATAAAATGAGTGGCATCAAGCCACTTGTCATGTTTTTTAATCAATGATTCTAGCAGCAGAAAAATAAACGAAATAGAGGCCTTTAAAATACAAACTGGCAAATCTGAAATAATTCATTTACTGCAAAGAAAATTTTTACACAACTTTAGATCATTATTACCAAAATTTATGTGTTGCCAACAATATAAATTAAAGGCCAATATTGTTATTCTTGATTGTCGTGGACAGAAATATTATTAAAAGTAAGTCTACTTTTGAATACTTCTGTTGTTAAAAATCTAATTCAATGATTTGTTTTATTATGTCAACAGCAAGATAAATTATACTGCATTAAGAATTTACTAAACAAAGTAAATGAAATCCTTAAAACCATAAAAACTTTAAAAATAAAAGAATTTTAAATTGTAAATGAACACAACACACCAATCAAAAACATGAGAGAAGACCTAGTAAATATGTAAAAACAAAAGAAATTATTAGATTTAAGACAATTTTAAATAAAAATAAAATCTAAGTTAATCAGGACTCCATTTTTTTTTTTTTTTTTTTTTATATTAAAAATAAAAATTTATAAAAAATTAAATTAGTTCATTTAAAAAAAAAATCAAATATTTTGAAGAGAATTATATATTAAATAATCAAAAACCAGGTGATGTATTATCAAATAAAATTTGACAATTATAATATATCAATTTGAGATCTTTAAATATTCCCTAAGCTCTCAATCCGATGCATGAAATCAAATCGTCATTTCAAACCTGTCTTACATTCACAGTTGCAGAAAAGAGCCAACGATTACGGGTATAAAGGTATATTCAAAGGGCTTGTACTTTAATATTAAATATTAAAAAAATTAACTTCTACATTTGTTATAGAAATTGTTTAAAATCTGAGAATAATGCTGTTATCAAGATAGTTTACAATATATTCTTTTCCTAATTTTACACTATTCTCAACTCACATTACTATTAAACTTTTATTTAATACAAGCTATTACTGTAAAATATTAGTTATAAATTTTATTTGCAATAAGTTAAATATTTAAAATTTCAAAACTAAATTTTAATGGATTCAATTTTAATAAAATGATATTTCTGCTGCAAAAATACACTTATTTTTTTATAATAAAAATAGTAAATGGGTCAATTAATGTTTGTCATTTTTTTAAATTATCTCGAATTTTTATTGAAATATGTATCAAAAGAGAACAAAGCAAACTAACGTTTTATGTAATTAATTTATTTTGAACAAGCATTAAGGCTGATAATTTAGAACTATACGTAACAAAATTAAGTGAGGAGGATGTATATTAATGTAAAATAATGCATATTTTTAAAGAATGTAAATGAGCTATTCCTTCAAAAACTAAATCTATATTCAAATAATAGTTTTGGAATGATACAATCTCTTTATATAAAAAGAAAAATATGTAAATGGTTTGACTTATCTTTTGTTATATATTATAAAATTAAATGTTTAATGTAATTATTATATCAGAATTAGGAAAAGAAAATAAATATCTAAGTTTAATTATAATTATTTGAATAATATATTAACGTGTGTCATATTAAAAGTTAAAAATGGCTCAAGAACACACTTAAAAATAAAGATATTTACAATAAAAACATGATACTTATTAAAAAATACCGGGAACCGGTAGACCCCTCTATATGGTCTTTCGTCAGCCTAACGATCCATGCTCACGTCTTCCTTAAATATATTGGAGCTCAGTCATCAACCAATCCTAATCGTTATTCAAATGATTTTACGCAGAAATTTGATACCAATTTTTGAAAACCTTACAGTACTGACCATTTTTTATTGCTTAATTGTATTTTTTATTTTTTATTTATAATTTTCTGCGTAAAATCCTTTGAATAACGATTAGGATTGGTTGATGACTGAGCTCCAATATATTTAAGGAAGACGGGAGCATGGATCGTTAGGCTGACGAAAGACCACGTAGAGGGGTCTGAAAGCCTGTTCCCGGTATTTTTTAATAAGTATCATGTTTTTATTGTAAATATCTTTATTTTTAAGTGTGTTCTTGAACCATTTTTAAAATTTAATTATAATTATTATTTATATTAATATACTGCTTTTTATTTCTTGTTGTTTTTTTTTTTTTGGTCAGTTTTTTCTTTTTTTACACAAGTATATTATAAACATTTTAAAATACGCGATTTCTCAAATGTTTCTTTCGGCCCTCGTCGTTTTATTATTGTGTTATTCTAATTCTAAAGATATTTTACAAATTATCTTAAAAAAAATAATAAATATTTTTTGATTTTGTACCTGATCTTCAATGGATTTGTGATCAGTTTCCTGAAGCCAAGATCCCAGAATTACACTGTCATCATTATGGCATAAAGCTCTCAACAAAGATGTTGTAGTATTAGCTGGATTTTCAGTTAAGGTAAATTCAGCCACTAATAAGCGTAACAAAGAACTGTAACTTCCTGGAAATAAACAGATAAAGATAATTTTATAACATTTTAATAGAAATGTTAACAACATAAAAAATACTGTACTATTCCTTTCCATGAATAAAAGAAATTATAAATCTATTAAAAAAAAAAAAAAAAAAAAAAAAGCTTCAGTCATTACCAAAATTAGTTCTGGTTTACAGAAAAAATTAACTAGAATCAACAACTTGACTTAAACTACTTTAGGTACTACTAATTGCCATTAGAATTATTGGTTTTAGAAATAAAAGTTAATGAACTTCAATTCCAATATCCATGTAATACTTTTCCCCATTAAGTATACTATGAAATGTACCTTCAAATGATTGTGGTCGTAATAATGATAATGTCTCGTACAGTCTAAGTCTAACCATTGCTCCACTTGCCTTTAGATGCTGACCATAAGACTTAATGATACTAGAAATGCTGAAAGAATATAGCTTCAGTTAATATTAACAGCAAAAAAAAAAAAAAAAATACAATAATCACTTATGTGTAGGCACACAGTAAATCAAAATGTAAAATTACTGTACATTAATGAAATTTTTATTTCCTAGACAATAGTAATATATTTCAATTAAATTGGATAGTATAAATTTTTGTGATTCTAACTTGTGATTCTATATCAGGTTTGCAGATCCAGTATAAAAATAATGTTAAGAAAAATACCAATCCTAGTGGCACTTGATTTTCTACATTCTTGTCCTCAAAATATAAGTGCTTACTCACATTTTTTGCAAAAAATCTTATTCATGGTAATAATCTTATATAAGCATGTGTTCATATCTAGGGAAATATTAGAAATAAAATTAGGGAAGGAATTTTTGCTGGATGAATGGGCTTCTGGTTGGATATTTCACTTTTATTATCTGTGCATTGTATAAATCAAATTTATATGCCATTGTTAATGGAAATTACTCAAGAAATATAAAGGAGATGGGAACCTTATTAAAAAAAAAAAAAACCTACAACAGAGACATGGAGGGAGGGATGTGAAGAAAAGGAATTTCCGATATAACCAAGATTTTTTTTTTTTTTTTTTAAGTCAGTAAATTGTTCTTAATATTAAGAGATGACTTTAACAAAGGAAGAAAAATTAGTCTAAATAATAGATAAGGGGATCTTAGATCAATAATAAAAAGGCAAGTGTTGTTAAATGAATACAGATGAAATACGATATTTATATTAAGAGAATAAACAGGTTTGTTAGGAAAAATAAAATTAAGATTTTAATCTATATTCTGATGAGCATAAAAGTCAGAAGGTTTGAGAGAACCTTGGAGATGGTAAAATGTAGTATACAAGGAAACTTCAGGGTTAAGTTGAAAATAATGTAAGACTTGGAAATGGATTTTTTTTTTCCTGTCAGCAGAAACAAGTGCTAACAGAATGAATTGGCTGATAATATAATGTTAATAGAGGAAAACTGTGTGCTTGACTATTGTAGTTTATTTACATCTGGCAGCAGATAAAGTGAAATAGATGGAAAAAAAACAATGCTATCCTTCATCTGGAACAAACATTTGATAACTTATTTACAGAGAGTCAAATGACAGGTTCAAAACCTGCCAGAAAACTATTCTGAATGTAAATTAAGAGGAAACACTGCAATCAACTACTAGAAGTAGGAAAAAAAGGCCAAGCCTTAATTCTAGCTTGCTTATGAATGTAGCAGAACCATAAAAGCTTTAGCCAAATAAAAATGGCTACAATAAACGAAGGATTACACAAAGAAACTAAAAGGACAACTAATCCAGTTAATAAAGAGTTGGTTGGTTGGTTGGTTGGTTGGTGTTTTATGGCGCAAAAGCAGCTGCGGCTAAGCTGCGCCTAATAAAGAGTGGTATATAAAAATGCCAAAATGCACTTTTTTTTTTCTAGTGTCACTTGTTTTTCTACATTCTTGTCCTTTTCAAAATGTAAGTAGTTAATCAAATCTTTTGCAAAAAAAAAAAAGAAAAAAAAATGTTATTCACTATAAAAACAATTTTAAACAAGCATGTGCTCATATCTAGGGAAATACTAGAAATAACACTAGGGAAGGACCTCAAATTATGCTGGATGAATCCGACCTTTCTGCTGGGATATTTCACCTTCGTTATATGTGCATTGTATAAATCAAGTAAGCCATTCTTTAGGGAAATTACTAAAGAGATAGAAGGAATGGGAATCTTACTAA
Organism: Thereuonema tuberculata; assembly: GCA_023159025.1. Classification (NCBI taxonomy): domain Eukaryota; kingdom Metazoa; phylum Arthropoda; class Chilopoda; order Scutigeromorpha; family Scutigeridae; genus Thereuonema; species Thereuonema tuberculata. Next base: position 91,684,232 of record JAFIDM010012231.1, read on the forward strand.
AAAAAAAAACTAACTATAATAAAAAAAATAACAGGAATTCAGCTTGTATTCAATGTTCAGAGACAGATAATGCTAAGACATGAAAATGTGTCTGACAGAAGCCACAGTAAAATCTGTAAAGAGTCAAGGGTTTTTCCTTCTTCTTGTCTCTCTCTTATGAAAGTAATATTGAGAGAAGTACAAAACTCCTTAAATTACATAAAAAAAAATGAGGAAAAGTTCACATTTCCTAGTCTAGGTTTGAAAAGGCTTCCAGTTTGCAGTTTGACCAGTCGGATGTAGCTATGTTTAAAGCCCCGCGAACACCATGCAACTTTTCAGCAACTTAGTCGGACGATTTCGACGTCACGAGTTGATAGAGACAGTTTTGAGCCCGTTTTTCTGCAACTTGGCAGCAACTTTAGTCATCCGATTCGAGTTGTTCGTACACCAGCAACTCGGAAAGTTGCTAGGAAATTACCCAATCACAGGGCAGCATTGGAACACGTCAGTCATGACGTCACATCCATGGAAGAAATGGCGTCGAAAATGATATTCGTCGATTCGAGTCGAAGACAAGCTCGTACTCAATAAATATCAGAGTACTGCGAGTTTCTTTCATGCGTAAATAAAGTTTAAACTGAAATGCAGTAATTGTATTTGCCAGAATTTATCAGAGAGGTTTCAAAACCTTGATTTTTTTCGGATTTTCCACATCGGCTTTGGGAAACGCATTGCATTATGGGATTCCTGTTATCATGACCGACTTCATGTCGAGATGCATGGTGTTCAGGTTGACAAAAGTTGGCCAACTCGAAGTCGTCAGACTAAAGTTGCTGGAAAATTGCATGGTGTTCACATAGCTTAAGAATAACAAATCATTTAAGAGACTCAGCTAAAGTTAAAAGAAAATTTGTAGAATATAAGAAAAATAGTATATTTGGGAGATTTGTTAATATTTTAACCAACCTGGAAAGGTACAAAAAGTACCAGAACACTAAAACTGATCTATTTGATAAAACTGTTAGGAGGAGGAGCTCCAAAAAGTTGCATGAATCAAAGATAAAGATGGCAGAGGAAACTGATGAACAGTGGCCCGTTTCGCCAGTTTTGATGAAGCTACAATACTAAAAACATAGATATTTTAAGTTCATCAAAAAAGAAGGCATCATGACTATGGAGAAAATTCCTCATTCTCAGATATTAGCTATTGATTACTAACCATTTGTAAGCATCACTTTCGAAAACATCGTAATTAAGTTGATTCAGAATAAAATTTGGGGACAAAACATCCCTGATACATGGCTGTAACAGTAACTGAAATTACAATGGAAGAAAACATATGCTTAAGGACTCTGATGAAGCCACCACTGCTAATACAGACAAGGAAATTAGAAAACAAGAAACTTGACCTCAAGATAATTCTTTCATGATGATGGATAGTGATTCCTTGTATCAAAGTTTTCAAAAATTGAGAGATGAACTATTCCTTTTTAAGTTACTACTGTTGTGCTGGTGAATCTGATGAATGCATATAATATATTTAGATTAGTCATATGGATACAAAGAAAATCTTCACTGAAATCCATCAGAAAACTGTAAATAATAATAAACTGATGAAAAACTCAAATTTGAACAGGACTCACTGAAGGTTTTTCTCAAGGGTTAGACAATGCATGAAAGATTCAATCACAACTATAATTATATCTTTGTATAAGTTAATCCAATAATAAGAAATGTTTTATTTTTCAAACTGAAAAATTACTGAATTTCAAACATTATATCACTGTCAAGCATCCTTACTATTCCATTTTCTAGATGTTTTAAAGAATTTGATGAATAAAAAACTTACTTGGTTAGCATAACCAATGCTGATTCTATAGGAGTCAGCAACCTTCTGACAATGTCATCTGTGACCAATTCATTACAATGGTCCAAAAAACTGTGCATTGCTAAGAATAAAACAAAAATGTTACTCTTATTTAAATAATTTGGTTACTAATAAATATTTATTTTTTAATATTTCAATATTTTTGTATTAAGGGGGAATTGAAAAAAAAAAAAAGAAAAGTTCATACCTGACAAAGCACCTGCTCTGCCTTCCAACGTTACCTGCCACGTGAAGGCATCGCCCCTGGCCTTCTCTGATTCCAGTTCTTTGGAAGACCGAGGGAAAGAATTCCGCCACAAAAGCATCATGCGTGGAAGGAGACCTCTAACCACTGATGTACCTACAGAAAGGATAGGAAAAAATCTTTAAACAAAAAGGTAAAGATATTTTCATTTAATTAAGAATGCTTGTAGATAATTCATTCGATTATGCAGAAAAGAACTGTAAAGATACTATGACTATATTCTCAGAGAAAAAGTATTTTTACCAAGAGTCATCAGTGAGCCAATTAGAAGCCAGCCTGCATGAGTTCGGTGCAATGATAATCGACTATTTTGGGAAGCACTACGTAAAAGATCTTCTGCCACATTAAAAATCATCTGAAATACATTAAGAAAATATATTACTCAAAAAATGTAATTTATAAGAATAGTCATCTAAAGGAAATAAATTTACCATTAATTCTTCATCAGACAGGAACCCGTTTTGGAGAAAAACTTGCAAAGTTATCTACAGGGTTGCTAAAATTAAAGTATCCCTACTTAAGAGAGCTCTGGAGCGAGTTCTAAGGCTCGTAATTTGGATAATAGATACTTCAAAAGATGTCCTCATCATTTATTGAAAAAGAAAAAATAGTTGCAAAATTTGTCACTAGATGGCACTGTGGCAATAACTTGGGTTATTGCATAATGTTTACTACTCAGCTCTATAAAATTAAAGCAGTCTCTCCAAAAATCAGATATTTGCCTGCACTACAGCAACAATGCCAACAACATTGCAGGAAAATGAACTACGTGAAACTGTGCTATCAGAACAGCAACAATACAGCTGCGGCTCTCAAGAGAATTCTGGCGACAGAAGCACATAAGAGTGGACCTATGAATGTTTGTTCTGTCCGCAGAATGATCACGAATTTGAAGCGACAGGACATCTTGGCATTCAACCAGGTAGAGGTTGAAAATGAATGGACTCCTCTTGTGGAGAAAATTGGTTATGGATATTGTGGATTTATCAAGTCAACCTCCATGTGGTAGCACAAGTTTGCCAGCTATGAAGTGAACATGCCGTATTCTACTGAAAGGGTAATGATGTGTCAGGTGTTGTGGTATTATCCATACAATAGGTACATGCTACAGCATGGTGATGCAGATATTTCTGTCACATTTGCACTTCAGTTCCTGGTGCAAGACAGTGGACATCACATGTCTTTGGAGTGATAAGACTCATTTCTGCTTAAATGGACAAGTGAATAAACACAATTGTTGCATTTGGGCTACAGAAAACTCTTGAGTTATCCAACCACAGTAGAGAAAAGTAGCATTATTTGACATGGAGAATAATGTAGCTAAACAATTGTAGCACAGTTCAAGTGATTCATATTGCCTCAGCACCATCTAGTGACAAATTTTGTAACTGATTTTTTTTTTATTATTATTATTAATTTCCATAAATGGAGAGGGCGTCCTTTGAAGCACCTATTGTCCAAATTTCTCTTCATTACGAGCCTTAGAACTAGCTCTTGAGCCTCTAAGTAGGGATACTTTAATTTTAACAAACTTGTATTAAAACAAGTAATTATTATTAACACATTAATCCTGATATTTTTTAATACTTTTTTGATTATATTCCCTAGCTGTAGAAGGACCTGTATTGGCTGAATTAAATTCATGCAATACAACTTTTCTTTTATACTTGTTTCTAATAATTACAAATAAAGAAGGATCAGGGAATGACGAAACTCAGTATATGGCACCATTACATATAGTTGTACCACTGATTGCAATTGGGCTGCGGCTGCCTGCTTAGAACTGCCACTATGGGCATTAATTTAGCTACGGCTATGATAATATCACCTGCTGTTATATGACCTCAGTGTGATTTTTAAACAGTGTGGATGTGGTATGCAGGTCTCTTGAGATGCCTTAGACGTCAGTATGAACAACTCACGAAGTTTGAGAGAGGCCGTATCATCAGGCTACAAGAGGTGGGCTGGGCAGCATGACGAATTGCTCACCATTTAGGTCATTCTGACTTTACAGTCAGATCGTGTTGGAAGCAATGGACACTTGAAGGTACCTCTAAGGATGACCCAGACAGACCACCAGAAAAGAGGATCATCAGAGATGCACAAACAGATCCAATGGCTTCTTTGTCCACTAGCCAGCGACATGAGGTAGGGTCATAAGGGAACCATTGGCCAGAACCCAGAACCATTTACAGATGCCTAGCAGATGTGAATCTGCATTCTAGATGCTCCTTCCATTTTGTGCTTTTAACATCTCAACATCGTTGGCTGCGTTTACAGTGGTGTCAGTAGAGAGCAACGTGGAATCCCACGGACTGGCGACATCTCTTTAGCGATGAATTCCACTTTTGTTTGGGAGCGGATGACCACTGTGTCCAGGTTTGGAGGGCCACAGGTGAGCGCTGCAATCCCAACCTTACTTTACAGCGGCATATAGCCTCCACTGCAAGCGTGATGGTCTGGGATGCCATCACATGATAGTCATTCATCACTAATAGTGCTATGAGGGATATTGACAGCCCAGCGATAGGTTCAGGAGATCCTGCAGCCCCATGCGCTGCCTTTCCTGGCTGGGTGCCCAGGAGCAATTTCCCAATAAAATAACACTCGTCCACATACAAAGTTTTATAGGGGATTGTCTACGTCATGTTTTGACACATCCTTGGCCTGCCCGCTCACCTGTTTATCTCCAATCGAGCATGTATGGGACCAGATGGGACACCAACTGTTGCCATGTAGCAGTGTTCATCATTTGAAGTGTTATTTGCAAGAACTGTGGGCAAATCTGTCGCCAAGACAGCGTACGATGTCTGTTTGATTCTATGTCCGACCATCTCATCACGTGTATCCCGGCAAGAGTCGGTCGAACAAGGTACCAAAGCTGACCTTATTGTGTTCTGCAGCTCCACAGGACATTGTCCTGCTGTGATACTGTAATCACTCCTGTCCTTTGTCTCTACCATCACACTAATAAAATTTCATTTGAATCCAACACTTTCTTTGTGATGCACAAATTTTTTTATCAATGAATGTACGTATTTTTGAGACAAGATTATTAATGATGAAAGAACTTCATGCTTGAATTGAATGATACAATATAAAAAACAACATTAAATAAAAAATTACAATTCCATTAAAGTAAAATGAGAAATAAATATCCCTAAAGAAGTAAAGAGAAACAGAAAATGAAATATTAACCTATATTTTCACCCTGATAAAAGGCAAATTACTTTGCTTGTCATTTGGTATCATTCTGTCAATTTTATTAATAAATATATTTTTTTTTTTAAATTATACTGTTTTTAACTTTTTGGTTTACATTCAAATGATAAGACATTTAAATAAACCACAACATCTTCACAGTAGATATCGATATTTCATTTTATTTCTAAAACTTTTTCAAGGTTCAGCTTGTTGAGCAAAAATAAATTAAAAATAAAATAATTAATTACAAAAAATAGTTTTTTGAATATACCACATTTTTAAAATGGACTAAAAAGTATAAAATAATTTTTCCTAACCCCATACAGATAGTCCTGAAAATTTGTGATTGTATAGTTTTAATAGTTATGAAAATACTTGTAAGATTTAAAACGAAAAACGTGGGGCGCAAGATAATATACACTGCATCCATACCATCTCAATTATTATCTATTGCAAGGTAATACTCACTCCATCCATACCATCTCAATTATCTATTGCAAGATAATATACCCTCCATCCATACAATCTCAATTATCTATTGCATGCGCCCCACATTTTTCGTTTTAAATCTTACAAGTATTTTCATAACTATTGAAACTATACAATCACAGATTTTCAGGACTATCTGTATGGGGTTAGGAAAAATTATTTTATACTTTTTAGTCCGTTTTAAAAACATGGTATATTCAAAAAACTATTTTTTGTAATTAATTATTTTTTGCTTTTTAGTCTTGTGTGTATGATATTTTTCAATCGATTTTAAACAATTTGATGAGATTAAGTAAATATGATATCAGTTAGTTGTTTAAAAAACATAAAATTTTCATCAAAAAGTAAATGAACTCTCTTTGCATTTTCATAAATAGTGGAATATTCATTTTTTACGATAAACCTACTACCTTGAACTAATATTATAAATTATTAAATATTACATATTCTAATCCTAAAAAACTCTGGACGTCGCCATTTCTTTCCAACGGCAAAAATGTTAACTACACTATTCATTGTTAAAGCTAATGACGCTAATTATCGAAAAGCGACAATCCCACAATCCTAAGCGCGAGTATCGAAGATTCAATAAGAAATGTAAATTCTCTTTAAAAAGTTGACATCTGCATATTCTGACACAAAGAATTAATTTATTTCAATAAAAATATTGTTTATTTTCGAAAGATAATCTCCTCACTGTGATACTTACATCATAATAGCCTTCGATTTTTGTCAAAGCGAAGGAGAGAATGGCACTTGTGGTCAATGATACGGTTGCCAATTGTTTCAATATCACTGACATCTACCAGCAAAAATGTTAACTACACTATTTTTTTAAAAAGTAATGGCGCTTACGGAACATTATTACTGTAGATTTAAGAGGAAACTGTTTTTAAAAATATCCATTTAAGTGGACAAGGGGAGATAAAGGGTTAATATTGCATTATCATCCAGTTCTGAGCTATGTTTAAAGTTTCAAGTCTGTAGCTCATCCGGAAATTAGTTTAAAATAAATTACAAAATTTGTACCGAAGAAACAAACAAACAAACAAGAAAGCGAGTTAATAAAAACATGTTAAATTAAGATAACAAAAAATTGGAAAGAGAAATCTTCCTCTCACCAAAACAATATAATATACAACAAATTAACCCTATAATACTTAAAAAACATGTATAAACAAAGCATGTCATAAAAACGGACAATAAAATGGTGACAATTGTTATAACAGATTAACTACATGAGAATCAAAAATTCTTTTAATTTCAGAATAAAATTAGATGTTATAATTTTTTTCAAATTAAATTAAGCTACATAAAGATAACTAGATACTGAATTTATATTTAGTAATAATAATCATGTATCAGTTACCTTCCCTCTTGCATGTGGGATGCCTAAAGGAGTAAGATGTGCACATCCTACTAATGCTGTGAGAGCTACAGAATAGCCACCAATTGCTTCAGGTGAAGATTTCAGATATTCCAACTGATTCATACATCGATCTATAAGTGGTGTTAACTGAGAGGGAAGAGCTACACAAATGCATCGCAAACACCAAGCAGCAGCAAGACGAGCAGCTGACATTGGATGAATTAGAACAGATAATACAGGCTCTAAAATTCCTGTAAGATAAAATCAATTTAATGCTGCATGACAGGTGCAAAAAAATATTAAAAATTATTAATAGTTTAAATGTAAAACTGCATTGTTTATTGCAAGATTTATTCTTAAATTCTGAAAATTATGGACTTACCAGTTGATGGCTCAGCAACTAAAATATTAGCAGTTGTGCCTAAGCTCTGAACAAGGCATCCCAATTCTTGTAGAGCACAAACTAAGACATGCTGGCTGGAAAACATTTCTTGTCCACTATCTTTAATACTAACGGATTCAGCATTCACATCTACAAGATTTTAAAATGAATTTATAGCTTTAATTATTTAATATAATTATTTAATATTATTTAATAAATGAAAATTATTTATAATAGTATAACTTTTAAACAGAGTATGTATAAAATGTTATAAATTTCTATATTTAACTAACCCCTAGTATTGATAAATCTTGAAATTTTGAAATACCAAAGCATATCCATCAATGGAAATAGGTTTTTCAGATACAGTCGAACCTCCATATATCGAAGTAGCAAATTGCCGGAAAAAAATTCGATATATAGAAATTTCGATATATAGAATTTTATCATAATTACTCCTAAAACATTAAAATTAAAGCTAATTTTCGTATATGAAACTCAATTTCTAATTTATATGCGAATCACATTAAATGAAGTTAATATAGGTAATTAAAAAATGAATTAATATATAAGATTTATTGAGTACTACATACCTTTTAAAAAAACAATAACCCAGACAGTGGTTACAATGATCACAGTTACATTTTTTTTTAAAAACTTCGAATATCTTGCTGAACAGCCAGTTTTGCGGAAAGTTTATCAAAGAAATGTTCGCTTTTATTCAGTCCACTAAAAACTTCATAGGAACATTTTCCGCGAATTGAAGTCCACGACGTTTTGTTTCAAACGCTCGCATTTCTTTTTTCAATGGCTTGGAAATGTTTTCAGTTTAATTTACTTCCTCTGGGTCTTCGATTTCTTAATTTCAGTTTAATGAAACGAACTAAGTATGTCTTCATCTGTGGGATAATCAGCAACGGCATTCCGATTTTTTATAATAGTCGACACTGTGCTTGCGGGAATACCGAATTTAGCTGAAATGTCTTTTTTTTCACATTCTGCTATCTACATTCTTCAGCAATTCCACTTTATCTACACTTTTATCCCAATACATCTTGAAAATTTTTTTAGATATATATAGATTTTTTCGATATATCGAAACAGTTTTTCTATGTAATGAACATGGAGATTTGCTAAGGCTTCGATATATAGAAAATTTCGATATGGGGAAGTTCAATATATGGAGGTTCGACTGTATATGCACAATTGAATAATGGAGGAAAAAAAAAGCTAGATAATATAATCATTGCACAAGTGAGTGAAAGGAAGAAAAGCAGAAACAAAATGGCAGAATAAGCAACCTGAATTAAAATGCTTGAAAGAAAGATAACTGGAATTATATATGCAAGTTTAATTTGGCAGAAGAGATATATGCCAGACCAAATCTAAATGTCCTGAGGATAGTATTAGTACAAGAACTGGAACAGCTATGAATCAGTTGGGAAAAATGAGCTATGACTGAGACAGTTCATTAAAAAGTACATTATGAAGACAAGTAAATGGCAGGAAATTACAGTAAAATGTAGCCAAAGGCTGTGCAAAAAAAGAGACTGATCATTCATTGAATTTATGTATGTGTTACTTTTTCCAATTTATGTAAGAAACAACATGTGACTTGTCATTATGCAGCTTAATACACTCATGTTTATAAAAATTGCTACACCATGCTGTAGCCATCAGAATGGAAGGAAATTTATTACACACATTACTAATAGTGATAAAAACAAATGATTAAAGTTTCAGAGCAATGCAACAACAGTACTTGCAAAAAATCAGTATGGTGTAAACCCTCCATGAGCTGCAATATGCTGCCGTGGCATTATGCTCCATACGAGCAGCAATTTCACGGTGTTAAGGTCCTCTTTCATGCAAGTCGATCATTCAGCCCCATTCAAACTCTATAGCTTGCTTATAAGGCGCCCTTTGACGTCAACGAGGCATACTGACTCCAGTAGACACATGTACAGCTCACTGATGATGAAATACTACTTGTCTGGATCCATAACAGTTCTGTACTTATACACTCTTACAAGACAGTTAGAGGGCGCTGATGAGTGTAGGTATGCGCAATCATTCCCAAATTTTAATAATTTGTGTATGATACCCTGCTTTACATTTCTTGAAAGTTTCACTTAATTTGCATGTTTCCTTCATGGTGTTTCATTTTTCACAAACAAAAGTGTATATTGCTTGAACAAATTAGATGCAAGAATCTTCATGGGCTAGACAAGCTGATGGAAAAGGATTCAACTTTATTTACCAGTTAATGAGCAGTTAGAGAAAACATAAGAAAGAGTTAACAAGATGGATGGTACTCTTTTCTTCAAGTAATCAAAGTTGAGCTAGAAATAAAGGTAGAACTCAAGCAGAGGAGGATAAGTTGATGCAACAACTTCAGTCGTAACAATTATTAAACAATTATAGGATACAAATGGAGTGATTTCTTGTAGCAATACAAGAACTCAAGTTAAAAAAAGAGACCAGAAACTATAGTGTAGCATAAGTGGATCCATAACATATTGTATAGAGCTTTGAAGCATTTCTCCATCCAGACAGATCTTGCCAAGAAGGAAATCAGAGCTGAGAAATTTGAACTCCATATGAAATAAAACATAATGTTTGGGATAATTACAAGAAGAATCAAGCAGAAACTGTGATTTGGCAGTGCACAAAAATTATGTCAATTGACATGAATAGCAGCCAGTGATCAAATGACAAATGTAACAGGTCAATTTACTTCGTTAAATTGGGTAAAGATATTCCAAATGTTTACACTGATCAGCAATACTTAAAGCTGGGAATACTGTCGAAAAGCAAATTTTACAATACTGGAGAAATGGGAATCTAAATAGAGGAATTATATGTGTATAAGTCAATGCTGTATGTTGTCCTGAAGTCAATCAGTTATATACCCAAAGTGCTAATCAGGATTTAGTGTCTCCATATGGGAATGACAGACTAGAATGAATATTATCTTCAGCTCCAAAGAAATAATGATGTAAGGTCTGGAGACAGTAGAATTGGAAAGATACTGTTGTCAACAAGTTGACAAATATATGATGAAATCCAAGAATCTTAGATGTCTGGAAATGAGACAGCTGACAGGTCAACAACATGAGAACATTTAGTTTTAAACCCAACAGCTGTAAGTCATCTTTGCCATTTAGAGAGTCCATGGAGAATAATCATTAAAATCACTACTACTGAATGCAAAGATGACTTGAATTGTAGTTATCCAAACTTGGTGTCAACTGGATGACAACAGATGATGTTTTTTGGAAAAGACTTGGCAGATTTGACAATACTAAGACAGAATCCATTAATGAAGGAGACAAATTATGACCAGCTCAATGGATGAGCCCAAAAGCTGTGATAAGATTTTCATATACTGTTAAAGACCAAGCAAATATGATGGAACAACAATAACATATACAAATCATTGTAAAGCCTTTCCAATCAAGAAAACATTTTAACCTGCACTAGAACAGGTTGAAGAAAGCTAAGATACATCACTTTGTTGCTAAAGAACATCTCTTATATAGTTTTCCAGATCTGTCTGTGTCTAAAGCACTTCCTCTGTGTTTGGAAAATAAAAAAAAATAATTTCCCACATGATTTGAAATAATTTCTACAATGAAACTTCTGCGACAGGGATCGAACCTGCAACCTTCTGATCCGAAGTCAGATGTCTTATCCATTAGACCAAGGAGACTACATTCAAATTATTCTTAAATATCGCTTATCACTCCCGCTATGGGTGAGATGCAATGAGATAAGAGCCAGAGGAAAAAAAATAACATTAATTATAGCCTATTAGATTAAAATTTAAATTTCAATATTCATTTTTTTCCTGTAATGGTATTGGAAATTGGAATATTTAACAAACAGTGGAGGTCAAATAGTTATCCCAATGTTTGCCTACTGTACATTTGAAAAAATGCCTACTATCCACTAGACAGGACCTTGGGAGCTCTAATAGCTATGTAATGAAATAATAAGCAGAGAAGAATCCTGATTTTGTTAGGGATTTATGTCAATCTTCTAGCCTATAGATGAACATCTATACCACTTGAGCTATTGTGACCAAATATGCTATTCATAGAAATATGATATGCAGAATGAAGTCATTGATGCAGAAGAACAAAGTTAATCAAAATGGTAGGAAAAACTTCAAATAATTGAAATTTTATACATACAGATTAATCAGCTTTAAAAAAACAATGAGATTTTGTTGCTAAAAATAGCAGCTGCTAAGGAATTTTCAATCCCAAAATCTAAACTGCATTTTCGAGATCGTAAGTCTATCAGGAAATTAATATTACAAGCAATCAATATTATTTGCATTGCTAGCCTAGTGCACTTAAGAGATGAACTTGGCTGCTTAAGATGCAGGAAAGCAGCAAGAAAAATGGCAGATACAGAAATCAAATACAGATATTCCTCACTTTACGATAGTTTGTTTTACAAAATTTCGATTTTACAATGGTGCAATGGCAATGCACATTCAGTAGTTATCAAACTTTGAATTTTTAACTGTTCTCGGGCTAGCAATAACATTACAACATGTGCAATACAGCACTATTGTAAAGTACATAATACTGTATCGACCTTGCATAATGAACTTTTTTTTTTTTTTTACAGTACTGAACATGTATTACGAGTTATATATATATATAGCAAAACATTAGAAGAAAAACAATATCAGAAAATGTAACAGGAAATAAAAAAAGGATTAAGCTTACCTAAATTATTCATTTGCCTCACTACAATTTGGCAAAGCTCTTTGCAAGCTCCAACCTGAGCTTTTTCTCCCAACATTCGACCTAACACTGATCGCAGCATAAAGCTCACACATTTGCGTGAATATACGGCATCAACATGTGTTGGGGAAGCTTTAGGATTTGCTACTAATTCCAAGACATGGGTAACTAAGGTTGACATATTTCTTTCCAACCATAAACCTCCCATGGTTTCCACGAACACAACATAAGCCTTTAAAAAAAACAAAATGAAATATTGACACAATAAATAAATAAAATAAATAAATAAATGTAGCTGTATTATACTGCATTAATTAATCATATATGTCTTATTTGAAAAAAAAAATAATAAAGCTCAAGCCTTACACAAAATAATAATAATATTTTATACAATTCTAAAAATCAAGTATAGACAAAATTAAGCAGGATGTGGTTGCTTAAAGCTCTCAAAGCAATTTATGTAAAACATAAAGAATCAATGTTTCGGATAATTTTTCCTGGATTCCAAATTAAAATACCATATAACTCAGCAGCAGAATGTTGAAACTTCCTGTCTTAGTTCTTACAATTTTCCTTGCTTTTTCAAATCAAAAATTAAAATAAAGTCAAATATTATAGCCTTATATCAAGTAATCTTTTCAGAATGAGAAACAAATGAACATTGAATATTTTTTTTATGAAAAAAATTCCCATACATGTAGTTCTTAATATAAAACTAGTTGCGACCCGTGAAATATTCATGGAAGTAAAACAAATTCAACATTTTTGAAAAACACAAGATTGAAAAAGATGTTCTAAGCTCATTTTTTAAAAGCCATGACTTCTGCAATAGCCCACATATAATTTGAATGACTAAGCCAACTTTTGTTAAAATAAAAGAAAATAAAAAATTGATTTACCAGTTTCAACAATAACAATAATGAATGTCCAACAGCCAATACCAATAATCTTGTCTGGGCAACAATGAGGGCACGTGCATCATCATTATTTCCTATTTCGTTGATTATTGAGAGAGCGGCGACACAGCCGAAATTATGTAAAAACCGAGGTTTTACAAACTCTCTGATAAATTTTGACGCATGAACTTCATGCATTTCAGTGTAAACTTCATTTATGTGGGAAAGAAAATCTCAATATGCTGATAGTAATTATGTAATCACGATTCGTCGTGGTGAAGTTGAGAAAATAGTAGAGACGCCGTCTTTAAACATGGGCGTGACGTCATGCCTGACGTGCTCCAATGCTGCACTGTGATTGCTTATTTCAAATTACAAATTTACAAAACTACAAATTTACAAATCTACAAATTCGTCCAACTTTTGCCTATTAATAGAATTATTTAACTTTTTTATTTAGGAGCATTTAAATGTTCATCTTACAAAGATATGTCAAATTACTTACACCTTTAGAATATCATTTGAAATGAAGCATTTAATAGAATGTACTTACATGAGTAACACCAACTCGGACTTCCCTACTGATACTTGAACTCCCTTTTATCATTTCTCCAGCTCCACCCTTTAAGAACCCAATGCCACCTCTGAGAAATCCAGTGGATAAAATAGTAAGAACTTCATCCAAAGATGCCAATTTATTTTTACCAACTAGTAAATAAAAAATATATATATATAATTATTTTTTCTTTTTTTTTTTAATGTTTTCAGAAAACAGAATATCAAAAAAAAAAAAACAGTCTTTCTCTACTAGGGCAATTTGTGTTGAACTAATGTAAAAATTTCGATATAAATTTCAAAATAATAGTAATTTAAAAAAAAAATAGTTCTAATGTCAATCCTTTAAAAAAAAAAAAAAAATATGAACAGAACTTCCCAAAAATTACAGAATAAAAATTTTTGAAGTTGGTTTCAAATCCACACTGATATTTAAATAACTAGCATGAAAAATACCTTGAATTTTGGTATTCTGCTGTGTTGTAGCCATTAAGACACCTAGAAGTTGACCAACTGCACATCGAACATCATAGTTAGATCCATCAAATGCTCGAAAACACAAAGAGGCTAAGCTCTCTAATTCAATAGTGTAGAGAAATGGAGAGTGGTTAATCATTTCCTGCAAACACTGAAAATAAGAAAAGAGAGAAATCTTAATTGAATTCAATTCAGCAACAGATAAAACATATCAATATGTTAAACATATTCAACTTCTAATATATAAATGAAATATATTCAAAACTATAATTTATATAATCTCTATGAATATTTACCTTTGCAGCAGCACACCGTACACTCATTACACGATCTGTCATACAATGTCGCACTGCTTTGTAAATATCTTTATGAACAGAACCTGCTGCAGTTCCCATTCCAGCGCAAATTTTTTCAAGGGTAGTCATAATTTCACAACGTGACTGTGACTGGGGAAAAAAGAAAGAAAGAAAGAATTAAAAGATAAATTTGTATGAAAATTAACACAAATAAGAAAATAAATTCATCAAAACCTGAACAACAACATTAAACATTGTAGGATGAAAATATATATTCATTAAAGAGGCCATCTACATTGTAGATAGATCTACATTGTAAGGATGATCTCCTTATATGGAATGAAAAATAAAAACGGAAATAAAAAAGCTTGAATAACGCTAAATTTTACATGCAGTTTTAGAAGTTTGAGTTATAAGAAGATCAATATTTTTGTTTGACTGGCAAAAAAAAAAAAAAAAAAAAAAAATTCAATTATTATTTTTAAATTGTTGGATATAATGCTTTACCTTAGCAAGTTAACTGTGAAATACATATTGTATAAAATATGAATAACACAATTTGAATTTTAGGAATTTCTTAAAATCTTCTCAAGGATTTCTGGCAGCTTTGTCATTGAAATGTTTGTCTAGTCAGAATCTATTATCCTGATTTTTATAAATAGTCATCAGCTGCAATGCTAACTAAAGATACAGGAATGCTTAACTTTTCCTAGTTACTTAAGAAAATTTATCAAAAACAGATGTAAAGTGGTCAAGGATGACTGGAATGACAAAGAGACTTGTGCTCTGCATTTGACAGAAAAATGTTTGCACCTGTTAATGGAATAGCTCTATTCTCTAATAAGCTCTAGTTATATAAAATTTCCTGCCAAATGTAGATTTAAATATGATGGAGCTTCAAGCATCTTCACCATGAAACATAATTCGCTGAAGGAGAATCAACGCAAAGATTTCAACTGATAACAACTAGGATCTTAGGTCTGCGTAAAACGATTTTTTTTTTTTTTTTTTTTATGACAATTCAGGTTTTTCTGTGACACTTTGAACCTAATATAAATAAAACGTTTACTTATGTCCAATGGTTCTAAGAACTCCGTCACTAACAGAAAGAAAGAAAAGCTGGCTGATAAGTTTCAAATACATGCATGGAAACAAACTCAAAAGGTGGTTTTTTTCCTTATATCCAAGGATTTTTAACTTTAGATCTAATTTTCTCCAAAACTTCAGTTTCCTTAGATAATTGTTTTATTAAGATTATAGTGTTTTAATAACTATCTGTAATGGTGGTTTTAGGCCTCTTGAATTTGATTTATATCAGAGTCAAGACAGCTCAAATCAAATGAGAATAACCCCTTCAGCAACATAACCATTTAAAAAAAAAATTAGAAATCTTTGGTATAAATACATTATAATTTCCATTATTTTATTCCTGAATATATCTTAGATTTTGATTTGCTAACAAAAATTTATTATTGAATATATTATGAGCAAAATTTAAATAATTAAAAAAAAAGGGCCCCTCATTTTAAGTCACTGTTGCTGCCCAAAACAACTTAGCACTGAAGGGATTAAATTTTCAGGTTCTAAGATTAAAAGTTTTAGAGTTATCATATCTAGCAAACCATTTAATATCAATGTTTATTATAAGTTTTGGACCTTAGCAACTATTTGTAAGTCAACTTTGTACTAAAATCAATAACAGAAACATGGTATGGAAATTAATTTTAAACTGCTGAATAACGTACCGAATTCCCATCTACTGGTTTTACTAACAAAATAAACAAAAACAAAAATAAAAATAAAAACCAAACCCAACATTAACAAAAGAAAAAGCTACTTTCTTAGTTAGATGCAAATATGGGACACTCATCAGTTGACATCTATATACTGCTAAGCTAAGCCACTGCTAGTAGAAGAAGTATTACAATATTAGTTATTTCAGAAAATCTAAATTAAATATCTTAAAGTCAAAATCAAGGCATAATTGATCCCATAAAAATAAATAAATATATATACTCAAAGATTCTCACGAGCTTTCACCCTATAAAATGTTGATTCAATCAGTTATATACACAGCATGATGTATATTTATAAAAAATAATTGAGATATTTAAAAAAAAAAAGATGGGAATTGGGGTTGAAAAGCAATAAATTTAATCCAAATAAAAATAAATTAGTGGCTAAAAAGAAGATTAGATGGCTAATCTTGATTAACTGCCCTATACTTCCAAGCCCAGAGGCAGAATGTTTTTTATCTTTATGCAACGATTGATGCTAAGACGAAAGACTTTCTACGGGTGCGGGGCATTTTTTTCGTTTATGTCCCACAAAAAACATTCATTCTATACCAGGTGTGGGCAGACTTTTGTAAAGTAAAGGCTACCTGAAGTATACTCCAAGTGGAGCGGTCACCAAAGACTAAAAAAAAAAACGGAATCTCCAAATTCACGACCGCGATTGACGTCTTGCCCACCCCTATTCTATACGATATCTTTCTGCAGCCCTCATTTTCGTTCTGCGACAATGTCGCGCCGTCGCTTGATATTCTGCTTCTGGGCTTCCAAGTTCCAATAAATAAAACATTCTGATTGGTCTTATCATTTTTTTAACTTGTAATTAGCAATGAATATAAATCACAACCTAAATTATTTATGTATCACACTCGAGAAAGGCTGATGTTGTGAAGCCGAAATCGATTGTGTTTTTATTGTAAATATAGTTTATTTTACCCTGTAACTGTGTGTGAATTGTGACAAGATAATCTATCGCATGTAAAATATTTCTCTCAATGTAAAAACAAATTATATAATTTTTTAATAAATCATTTATATTAGAAACAAAAGCCTAAATTATTAATAAATTTTTATCATATGGTAATCACATTAACAATTTTATCAATAACTTACTTCTGCATTTCTGAGAGATTTTAACAGAATCTGAACCGTTTCATCATAAGACCTTCCCATCATTCGTCCAAGGCGTTCATACATAGCTCCGATGCAAGTAATTGCTGCTCTGTAAAGAAAAAGGAAATTCTTCTCATAAAAAGATGCTTTTTAATTCATGGCTTTTGTTCATGTACTAAGATATATTTGGACATTTCATCATTTTATATATTTTTAAATACTTGGGATACTTGATATAACATTGCCTTCTTAGTAGAAGGTCACTATTCAAAAATATAGTTCAAATTGTGAAGAAGCTGCTCATCCCTCCATCCCTAATAAATTTCAAATTACTTAAAAAGATAGTTAATATTGCAAATATTGATGCACATATTTTTCCATTTTAATATTTAATATTTTCAATATATGAAGAATATCTTTTTTTCTTCTTCCTTATATTTTTACTGACTTGACGAGTCTCGGTATTTTAATTTCAGAAAACCGTTTTAAAAAACAATCTTTTAAATAAAAAGATGTTTTCTATATGAATAATCTTTCACCATTCTCATTTGTCATTTTACTTGATAATGATAATCTAAATGCGTTAAGCAGTAGTCTCAGAACACTCGAGTTGTTGATGATGCTTTCAAATTTTCACAAGAGAGAAATTTTTCAATGAATACTAACTTCCTTGAGAAATAACTATTTCATACGACATTACATTGCAAATGTAGTTATTGACAAATAACATTGTTTTCATCAAACAGCAAATTAAAAGTAGGTTTAAAAGAAAGAGATCTCAAAAATCTTTTTTTTTTTTTTGTCACTAATCAGGCCAAACAGTTTAATTTTTAATACTTCTCAAGAAATTTGGTATTCATGTAAATTTTATTCACTTTCTTGTTCATTCTTTTACTTTCTTGTTCATAAATGCTTACTCAAAATATTAAGTTCTATTCCATTTTCAGAGCAAAATGAGGAAGATCCATTACAAGTCCTATAAACTTTTTTTCATCTGAATTGCCTTTCCAATAGCTGTTCGTATCCAAAGAATCTATATTATTATATTCACTCTAGAAAAGTTTCTGCTTTATTAATCTTATTTACAATGATAAAGTAATTGAAAATTAAGTGATTGAAATAGTTACTGTTTTATAGAAGACAACAGTAATTGCACAAGGTGCTAATGCAAGACATATCATTCATTTGGGCAGTACATTAGAAATGTCAGTTGATTCTGAATTACTTAGAATTTTAGAACAGCTGTTTGTATTCAAACAATGTATATTAAAATATTACCCCAGGAAAGTTTCTGCTTCATTAATCTTATTTAGTGCTCTTTCATCCATTCTGGTTATCTTCACTCGCGGTAGTCAGTTAATGGTTCCCTGCTTTTTTTGGAGGCTCCTTTTTTAAGTTTAATTTACCTAGCCAGAAATTGTCATTAGTTGGTAAAATTGAATGTCTTTCATTTGTTTGTTCCTATTCAAGGTATAAATCAATCAATAGTATCAATCAATCAGTATTAATCATCAATGCAGAATCAATGATTGTTCTTTTTTCAAAACACCATCGCTTAAACAGTGAATACCACATATTCAGAATCAACTGACATTTCGACTGTCTCATACAAATGAATGATACATCATCTTTTGCATTAACATCATATGCCATTACTACTGTCTTCTAAAAAACAGTAACTATTTCAATCGCTTAATTTCCTACAACTTTACCGATTCTATTGTTATCCCCAAAATGCCCAATTGGCACAACCAGTTTTATTTCTGTTTTCTTACTGACTTTTCCTCTATCTTGCTCACACCAACTATATAGTATCTCAGCACCAACTATACAGTGATTTAATTGCTCAGACATAACTATCCAAATTTAATCCATATTCAACTTCATTCCTGGATATTTCAGAAATATCTAAAAGAGGAAGAGCTTTCTACAAATGTAGTTTTAGTTAAGATGGAATTCATCACTAACACGAGTTTTAATAATTTAATCTAAGTTGTCAGCATGCTAAGAAATCAAGATTTCGGTATTCATCACCCATTGTTTGTCTAAAGCAGAGGTTTCCAAATTTTTTTTCTCGTTTCTAATTCACCCTTGAAAAAGAGAATACTTAGTAGCATCAATGAACTGCTTTGAAGACAAAATATTCAAGAAAAACAAAAAAAAATTATAAGTAAATACTGTATGTTCCATCAATTTTTGCAAATGAAAAGCAATGGCAAGAGATGGGTAAGAGAGACCACATGTACTGCTATTAATAGATTAATGGAAGAAATTACCGAAAGCCTAGAGAATGAATGTTGGCTTTTTAAGTTATGTCTTGACAATGATGGGAGATAATCAAATTCTGCAATGGAGTTTTACTGCAATATACAGGGTTATTCATAATTCCTTGACACATTTCAGAGGCTCGTAGCTCAGCAGTGAAAAAAAGGGATCTTTGTCTCCAAGATATCAAATGAAAGACAAATTCACCAAGTTTTTTTTTTTCATAAATGTTCTGTCCACCTTGCATGATGTGGCAGGCATCCAAGCTGTAATCCATTTCTGACCATACAAGGTGCAGCAAATCACTGTCGATGGTTGCAATTGCATTGGTGATACTATGTAGCAGTTTGGCGAGGCTAGCAGGAAGCCGAGGGGATGAACACTTTGTCTTTCATGTACCCCGAAAGAAAAAAGTCTGAAGGAGTCAGATCGAACCTTAGGGACAAGAGGAGTAAGGACTGATCACTCCTGACTGTACGTCCTATCCAACATTGTGGCAACTTGTTGTTCAGATATCCACGAACCAGGTTGTGCATCAGGTCACTGCACAGTCACTACTGAACTAATTTTCACGTTGCAAAAATGCCATTTTGGTCGCACCTGCTCTTAAGATGATGGAACTAGAATGCCGAGCTCTTTTGACAAAAAAAAACTTGGTTAGTTTGTCTTTCATTTGATATTTCGAGGACAAACATCCCTTTTTATCGTCGCCGCCAAGCGGCAAACCTCTGAAATGTATCAAGGAATTATGAATAACTCTGTATATGGTAGTAAAAGTAGCAAATCTATGCAGGATAATCATACAAACATCTATTAAAAAATCCTACTGACAATGATTCTGAATAATGTATTGAAAAACAGAAGTGGGAGCAAAGAATAAAGAAAATGAAGAATAAAATTTTGAAGTAGACAGGTTTGCATACGGCAAGGATCCAACATCGGAGGTGTGGTACAACTCACTACAGAATAGTAATGAATTCCTTTAATTGAGATTGCTCTGCACATAATAGTAGGGAAAAAGAGAATCAGAGCAATAGATAGGTGGTAAGAGACTCTGGTATGCAAAGGGAACTGGAGGAACACAGAACACGAATTCCTCAGTTAACATGACGAAGACTGCTAAGACAACCAAATGACTTCCCTACCTGAAAGTCAAAGAGATTTCCTTGGATTATTAAGATTCTTCCACCCACCCACCCGAGAAAATTGTCCTGTCCAGAGAAATCGACTTCAAATGAGTTTGTTTGGGTTTCAGTTTAACTTACATAACTGAAGACTGTTTCAATTCTGAAAACGATTTATGAAGAATGACAATTATATTTCAGATAAACTCTACACCTTAAAAATCAATACATATGTAAATTTGCTTTGTGTGGAACATACAATAAAAAAAAAAGTATAAAATTGACAAAACTTTTAGCTCAAGAATACAAAGAAATAAAGTTAAAACAAATGCACTGTCAAGAAACAACGAAGGCCTGTATGATTCATTATGAAATTTTATTTTAGTTTTTAATGGAAGACAACAAAAGACTATTACTGTATAAATCTGCATTCAAAAATGGAAATAAAAGGATACTTGAAAATATACTTACAATCTACTTGGAAGATAGCTAGGTGAATCATCTTTATTTCTGAGAACATCATTGCATTTGTTGATTGTGTCAAACAGTAAAAAAGCATCACCAACATTAAATAAAGTAGCTAAGCAGCGAGCAATAAGCTTGCGAGTTGGAGGGCCAGGAGATTCACTAATTTGGTAGGTTAATTGATCAACAAGCTTCTTTTGGCATCCTTTTATGTCAGACTACAAAATAACAAAACAAAAGCAAGTATGTAAATGGTTCTAATAACTTTTATACCATTAAAATTTTATTTCAATTTCTATTATACTAAAATATTAATGAGACATGAAAATGATAACTATTATTATATAATTTTTAATGCAAGTGTTTCTTTTATAACAGAGCTGTGCATTCCTAGTCTACTTACTTCTATAAATAATTATTCCAATCAATCTCATAATATTAAAATCAACTGAAGATACAAGTCAACAGATTTTCTTCATACACTGTTGTTTCGTTAATTTTCAATATTATTTAGTTTTTGATTTTATTTTAGCATATTATATATGTTATTCCTTTCATATTTTATAATAACTAAAATCAACCAGGTAATTATAAATACTTAATCTATGTTAGCTGCTATTCAACAACTAATCCCAATATAATCAGAACAATTATCCTTTTGATACTTAATAACTTTTCTTCACATATTGGAAAATATTTCATATACTTATAACTTTTCGTGCATATTGAAAAGTTACAAGATAGTTACCTAAAAAAAAAAGTAACAATCATGAAGACTTGAATAATTAAAACAAACCAGAGGCTCTGATAAAGTATCTGCTGATAGAGGTCATCTCTAAGTCATCGAGGAACAATTTTTCTGTAATTGTCGATCACTACACTCATGAACATGTAGGTTTTCCTTACTTGCAGATTTAAGGATGATTAGGTACAGATTAGACATCAAAACGATAGACAAATAAACGCAAAACTTGAACAAAACTTTTGAAATGTGAAAATAATTATATAGCAGTACAATCACCAAAGATTTCCAGCTATTAAGATTACTGAGATATGCCAAGTTACTTACAGATCGAAGATCTTTATATCTATTGGTGGCTAGAAAAGAGATGCTGAAGAATTCCTTCTGTAATGCAGTTATCAATATAGCAAAATCTTTGTGGCAAAATAAATTAAGAAATTGTGAATAATAACTCTGATGTAGACAATAGTCAATCTTGCTGAATACAAACTTCTCATTTTATTAGAACCAAACTGTCCCATCAGATGAAAACTTGGATACAGGTGCAGAAGATACATAATATATACTTCTTAAGTGGTTGCTTGAATCTGAAACTTTTAGTTGGTTGACTATGAGCTTTCCTTCTTTTCAAACTTTCAGGAAACATATAATTAGTTAGAAATGAAATTTTATGGATAACCGATAATGCAGTTTCAAAAAAATCTGAGTTGATAGCGGATGCTTATAAAAAAAAAAAAACAACCTTGGGATGGTAGTGAGAATAGGCTTTTGTAGAAAGTAGAAAACCCTCTGTATAACTTATATTTTTGTAGACAGACAAAATTTTATCAAAACATGATGCCAGATAAAGGAATGGAAAAAGGAATGTCTAATAAATATATTACCTAAAGCAGGTGTATACAATTGTTTTTCTTTTAATTTAAAATACAGTGAATCTAGATTTGTACAGATAATTAGAACTGATGATAATTATGAGTTACGATGATTTGAGTTCTAAAAGCTTATGAGAATTTGTTCCAAATGGAACACTAAAAACTACAAAAAAAAAGCAAAATTATCAAATAAACTTTTGTATCTAACAGAAGAAATAAAATTAGAAAAAAAAATAAATGTTTATTTATTATGTACAAAAAAGAAAAAAAAAATCAATGTGATGGTTACAGGAACCTCTCATTCAAAACAAAACAACAAAAAAAAAGAAAAAGAAAAAATATATAACAGTCACTGAGAGTTTAATTGTGAAAATATCCTTATAAAACATGTATTTTTTTCTTTTAATGTAATAACTTAAAACAAAACTGTTTTAGAATTTATGTAATGATGATAAAAAAAAAAAAAAAAATACATAGTTAAAAATACATAATTGCAAATCTAAAAAAAATCTTAATCATGATTTTAAGAATTAAAAATTAAATTTTAATAATTATGCAACAAAACTTACTTTCTGTGCTGCTACAAGAACTTTATCCAAAAAACGAAGCCATTCAAAAACAAAAACTGGCCGTTTTGGTTCAGGAATTTGCCGAAGTGCCTCTTCATTAAGAGTGAGGCTATGAGATAATTCCATCATCATCATGAAACAGATAACATTAGTCTGAAACAAGAAATCACAGAGAAAGTAAATGAAAATTAGCTGAATTACTATTTCTCTTCTGAAGTTAACAAATATTAAATGCAACAAAATTCAAATAAGATTATTTTTTTAATTTTCTAAAATAACGATGAGAAAATCATAATAACTTCAAAAAAATTTTTATCATTATTTTCAAAAATTTTTCTTTTTTCAGAAAAATCAATTTGTTCTGTGAGGAATAGAGTCAGCTGTAATATTACACAATATAAAGCTTTCATGTTCAATAATTAGCTTCTCATCACTGTTTCACTTTCCGCTGCAAGACTAACAAAAAATGATCTTAACTGAAATGAAGATTTCAAGTAGTATCTCAAATACCAGTCACATCAAAGAAAACTACATGATAGGTTATTGCCAACCATTAATTTATAAGAAACTAGCTGTACCTGGCAAGCATTGCAATGCCACTCAAAGATTGCAATATTTGGGAAAACTTTGTGAATCAATTCATCTGTGGTTGCTGTGATTTTACATCATCTGTGGTTTGTTGGCAATGTGATACATTGTGTGGGTTCGTCGAGTGCCATTTTCCCATTCCCAATATCCAACAATTGTTTTGCGAAATATTCAGTGGATGCATCAAGTTGTAGTTGTACATGCATACTCGTCTTCAAAGTTAATTTCTGAACTTGTCACCATAAAACTGATGATTTCAGCCATGCATTTTATGGCAATACGTTCAGAAATTGACATTAGCTGCTGCGTTTGTCCTGTCCATCCTAACAACTCCCGAATGGAAGGTCAGATCAACAAACGGACTTCACCATCGTGTTCAGAGGCCCAAACAGTGGTTCTACTAATTCAGAAACCTTCACCAAAGTTTCATCGCAATCTGATGAATGGTATAGGACAAACAAACAAAGAAATATTCATTTTTATATATTAAGATAAGTTTTTTTCAAATAAAATAGTTTTCTGAATCATGAAAAAAAAAGAGCAGTAGGGTAAATTCTACTTCAGAAGATAGTACCTAAAAACAAAAACTAGGAGGCAGAAAAAGGAATGCAGAAGAGAACAACAAATAATTTAGAAAAACAAACAAAAAAGGAGAAGATAAGTTCTCTGAATCAAAGAAAGGATCTGCACTAAGACCACAATGTATGCAGTCCCACAAAGAGTGCTGACTGTTGTAATGCTCTTTTAAGAGCAGCTAACACATCAGCAGTGTGTACTGTATGTTTTATCTCATCTATCGAAAAGTAACTATAACTTTTTCTGATATTAAAAATAGCTCAAAACTATAAAAAACTATTTCCAATTCTGAAAACTAGCTCCATCAATCCATTTCTTATCAATGTCAGGCTGACTTAAAGATGCAGCTTTGGACATAATCATGAAGCACATTTTCATTATGCATGCATTATTTATTTCAGGACAAAATCACTTTACAGAGGATTCAGGAGGCAGCTAAGGAGAAATGATATTGTTCAGTTTTTTCTTACTGAGAACTATAGTATAATAGAGCGCTTAAGAAAGATTATCAACAAATGATAGCTTAAATGAAGCTGCCAAGCCAGAAAAAGGATCCATAGCCTAGTACCTCTTGCAAAAAAACAACTATATTCCTGATCCAATAAACTTCATTATATACAGGTCAACCATCACTAATTTCGGCTAGCATTATTTCAAATTTCGTGGTCGCCACACCAATCTGTCAGTACTGTTTGGTGGCGCTACTTGCTGCATAAACATTGTTGGTGTCACTTGCAAACAAAGACAAGCCATTCCAATTTGTTTTTCTCCATTTATTGTTATAATCTATTCACTTTTATCCCAAGCCATGGTTCCAAAGCTTAACGGAAATGCTTCTTCACTTGGAAGCAGCACTGATGAACTTTCTTGGGTAAGTCAACAGAATTACCTGTACCATTTATTTTACCTGCGCTTCATTAAAATTTCACTTGATTTTCATTTAATGTTTCTTTTTTTCTTTATTAACCAATTGTACTGATTTACAGGTATTTTAAATGTAGGAACAGGGGATAATTATAGGATTAAAGGTATATTCAAACTTAACCTTCAGTAATCTGGCAAAATCACTAATCCAGCACCCTACTGGTCCCAATGTTGCCGGATTAGTGATGGTCAATCTCTGTAAGAGCAAAGTGCAAAAATGTTTGTTTGCTTAAAACTTAAAACCTATTAGACTAATTTGAATATGGTTTTCACTATTCAGTAGGAGGAGTACCATGGATGTTTATGGTCACAAAGCATCACTTTACTACCTTCGATACTCAAGGAGTGAAAAAAAAAACAAACTTCAAAAACCTCATGGGAATTGCACAAATTAGACAAAAGTGCTTTTGAAACCAAAACAATTTGGCTGCATCTTTAAAGTACTGCTTAAACTTTTGATCCATTCAATTAATTTTGATATGCTTTTCTGAGTTTTGTAGAGGTTAAATTGTGCTCTATATCCCTTAGGGAACAAGGATAATAAGACTTTTTTATGAAAATTGATTTCAGCATTTTAATCTATTTTTATTTTTAACTTCTTCTGGATTTATCGATTTTTATCAAGCTTTCACAAATATGCAGAATGGTTTTTAAGGATGCTAATAAAAGGGTATTTATGATTGATGTTTTTGGAGACATTTATCACAATATTTTTTTACTCAAATTTTACTTTTTTTGCTTTATGTAATTTAAAACATTTGAAGTAAATAATCTTTACATTGATTAAATAAATTTCCCAAGGATTATGTGCTATATCGTAGGAATTTTTTTAAATAATCTTTAGTTAATAAATTTTGTGTGAAATTTGTAAATTCATTTTTTTTGGAAATTGTTTGAAAATGTAAACGTTCCAAATGCAACACATCTTATAAATAGAACACAATCTACATTGAAGTAGCAACTTAATCAAAACATTAACAATTCTTTACTTCTTAACATGCACAATTGAGAAGATGGGTAATACAGCTAGTCTTATATAATACAAGGGTCATCTGTAAATTGATACAGATCAAAATTAAACAAAGTTTTTTATTTGTAAAAATCAGGAAAAACATGAATCACTTTCTCAAATTCATTTTTCCATATGGTAACCATAAATATTAAAGCATTTCTCCCAGAGTCTGAATATTCCTTCATGGTAGGTTCCCAGTCCAATGTTCAAGAAGTAGTCCAGAACTGAAGTCTTCGATGTCTTTTTGTATGTGAATCATTTCCAATAAGTTGTTCTTCAAGGACCAAAAAGGTGCAAATCTGATGGGAACAGATCAGGACTACACGGTGAGTACCTCAGAACATTTTCCCATTTTTGTTTTTCTTGAGCCAAGCTTTCAAGTTTTTCTTTGAGCCAAGTTTGATATGTGTAATATGCTCCATCGTGCAAAAATTTCACTTGGGCACTTAATTGTCCCAAATGATTACTTCTTTTCAACTCAAAACCTTTGGATCAAACACAACCTGCGATGAATCTCGCTTTGGTTGACACTTACTGCTACCAAAAATCAGATAACTGCATATGTCAAGATTGGAATAGGTTATATTCAATAATATCTCCGACTTCATTTGCTTCCTAAAATAAAGTTAAACAGATAACAACCAAACTTGCATGGTTACGAATCCTTTCACCAACAATGAATATATGCTCAATGTTGCAATTGGATCTACATGTCAAGTTGGCTGTCTGTGCCTTTTTTATCCGACCTCCTTCGTAAATATTATATATATATATATATATATATAATTGAAATTAAACTAAGTTTTTGATTAGTTATGCCTTTCATTTCGAGTCTAAAAATGACTTCATCTGGAGCATGTATTCATATTGAACACTATACTGATATAATAAAGTGTGGTTTTATTTAGCAGTCCATTTATTAAGAATATATCCTCGATGCTAAGCTAAATATTTCTGCAGCTTCTTACTTTTTAACTTATAAAAATGAAATATAGAAACACTTAAATGGTAAGTCAAGAAGGGAAAAGACCCTACTGCTGTTATTAGCTATTCTGAGACTGCTAAACATAATTGATAATGGATATTAAATATTTGAATCATTGCATGGCATATGCAGTCCTATGAGAATATCACAGACTGAAAACTCAGCTGGTTATAAATTGGTTTATGGACAAACAAATATTTCAGTATTTCCTGAGAACAAATTTACATATTCAAGATGAAAAGAATTGCATGAAACTGATCTTCAGCAATAAAAGAAAATGAACAGCATTCACCATTATCTCCAAATGAAAGGAACTATGTACAAGAAAGATCTTCTTAATCTGTTGATTTTCAATGTTCATGTAATAGTATCTGGAAGACTGAGGTTTGCTCAGTAAAATAAAATGAAAATGTAATAAGAACACTGTAGCTATCACGTGGCTATGTAACCCTCTTTCGGAGAAATGACAGTTGAAGAGAAATTGTTTTAAAAATTATAATTAAGTAAATTATTATTTTATTACATGTAAAAATACACAGAACTCAAATTTACCAAGAATAAAATAAAAAGAAAATAAAGTAAGAATCTTGTGGACATTAACCTAGCAGGATATATAGAAGAAAAAGCTGATAGAAAGATGATATTTAGGAATGCACAATCATCATCTTAGTAATATAAAAAGATCCATTTCAGGAACTCTTTTATCATTCAACTCATGTTGATCAGTCTTTTACAAGGAAAATTGAAAGGTAGGCAGGTTAATATAACTGCCAACTAGTTTCAAGTTCTGGCAATACTACAAGCTTGTAAAGTGAGTCAAGATGAATTGTTAGGTTCAAGATACCTATCATTCAGAGGTTTTCCTTTAAACTGAAATTGATATAGATTACTGAAATGGATAAAAAAAAAGGTGAGTAAAAACTTTGTAAACAGCAACTCAAAGGCACAAACTGACAGAAAGTAACTTAAGTTGTTTACAGAATAAGGTTCTGTGAGAATTTCATTTCCCTGCTAGTGAAGGATAATAATAAATAAAATAAAACAATACTGAAAGCATCCAAATTGTGAAATAAATCAAAGGGTTTTCTTTTGCATCATTTTTTAAATACAAAGAAAAATCCAAAGATTGAATGACAAAAAGTGATGAACAGACTGTTCTTGGAGACAAACTGAAATCTTGTAATCAAGATAGAAGGTATTAGAGATCTGACAATCTGGAGGAAGCTGATTCCACTTCCAATCAATAAACTTGAATGAACCAGCATTCCTTTGGAACTGAGGTTTTACTTGAACAAAGATTTGTGTGATTCATATAAGCTTGAAAAGAAATTGTAATGTTAAATAATATTTGTTAACAATGACGGGCAGAAGTAGAAATTTTAGGGGCAACAGTCCATTAATTTTCTACTCTGGTTTATGTTTTCACCACCAATTAGGAATGGAAAATCAGATATGAAATTAATAATGGTGGGTTTTTTTTTTTTTTTACTGCCATTAGAGCAGTTGCAAAGGCAGTATGCAAAGCCTTTACATAAAGGAAGGAATTTCAGCAAATACGAGTGCTCAATATCTTACTATTTTCTGTTGAACAGAATCAGGAAAAGATGGACATCATGATTCCTCTGGAATGTATTCAGTAGAAGCAAATTTAGAGAATACGATCAACAACAAGAACAGAGTCAGAAGACATCTTCCAATATCCCTACCCGTTGGAAGTTACTTCCATGTTTAAAATCAATGGCAACCCTATACATGTAAGATTACATTGGATAGCATATTCAAGCTTATTTTAGTAGGATCTTCAAAATATCTAGAGATTAAAACATGGATCTTTCAATAAAAGAAAAATTTAAGTAAACCTAAATAACAGAATACCAGCATGCAAAAATGAATGAGACAGAACTATCGGAAAAATACAGTCTATCTTAAAGAAAGGGATTCATTCTGAATTACCACAGAAACTGCAATGGTGTAATTCTGAAACAATATCCTCTGAATGGGCTATAATAAATGGGAGCTAAACAAATTTATGGAATAATTTCCAATCAATGAATTTTTTACTAATTACTTAATAAACGATTTAATACTTAGTAAGTAATATTTTTTTTTTCCTTTTTTATCATTATTGAAAAAAAGGAATTCATGAAAAGAACTCAATAATTCAAAGGAGGTAAAGAATAAACAAAACAGCAAATACGTTATCTTGTGAACTGCCTATATGCTAACATCAAATTCAACAAAATATCTACTGATAACATTAATAAATTGTTTATATTTTGAAAAGGGATGTTTGAGAAAATTAACTTGGACTTTAACCTCCAGCAAAAGAAATTCAAGAATTTACGTAAATATAAATTTCTACAAAATAAATTAAAGAAATCAGCGAATGAGTGGCGTTTACAAATCGTTTAATTACGATTAACTAATTAATAGTTACGAGAACAGATTACGATTTTTCGTAATTTAATGCTTTCTACTTAAATTCGGTCATTAAAGATAGTTCTAGATTCTACTGTCAGTATTTTGAGAATGTATTAACAGCAAAAATACAGAAATACATCTGTCATATCAAAGACATAGATTTGATAAAACAAAATCAAAAACATAAAAAATGTAGGACGGAATTAAGGGTTCCTTTGCTGTGTGTACATCTTCACTCATCATCTTCATTAATTAATGGCATAAGTCATAGCTTAACTGATCTTTCATCCTTAGGAAAAAGACTGAGAAATTTGCCGATCTACTACTTTCTATTCGACATATAAATACAATTAATACATTTTAACACAAATTCCAAGAAATACGATTCCTTTTAACGAAAAGATATAAAATGAAACGCAAGTTCTTTTAGAGTTCATTTTGAGTTCTGTCATCAAAGGATTAAACGTCATATATTATTAGCGGAATTCATTGCAGTAGAAAGGAATTACCTGAATTCAAGAAAATCGGCTGACAATATAAAATTTTAAAAAAATCGAAAACCAAATGTTTCGGTGAATGTAATTTCAATAAAACAAAAACAACAGTGTTCAATTCACTCCTTCTACGGCCATTACAGGATGTTGCCAATGACTTCGCATGCGCATGCGCAATGAGGTTTATTTTCTTGGCAAAACAGAAGCTGTATCTGATTGGTGCTTTAATTTCCAGTCTCTGCTTGTATGAAGCCTTTTTTGATAAAAACAAGCTTTTGTTTTGTTTCGTCTGTTTTGTTTTTTATTATTATAATTTTTAGTATATGTACATTTTTTAATATAAGCATCCATGAATAAATTAAACTTTTCCTCACTAAACTACAAGTAATTCTAAATATAGTTAAAAATAACTGTTTTTTCTTACGGTGTAGAAAACCGATAACATTACTATTATTAATACTACCACCACTACTACTATTTGACCTCAATTTGATATTTGTTATTGATTTTTAATTATTCAGTTGACCTTTCACAGAGTATAATATGGAATAATAAACGTGTAATTTAATGAATTGGAATAAAGAATAAATAAATATAAGTAATAAGGGAACTTAAATAGCAAACAGAGTCCAGAAAAGGAGGCGTGCTTTGATAGCTTCTTTTTAAAAAATAGATTTAGTTTTAATCTAGGTCAGACTGGTAGTAACCCTTTTAACCATCAATTACCCGAATGTCTTTCTATCCCGTTTTCCCAAGTCTAATGTGGAAGCTCCAAGATTTTTAAAGTGTGATGATTGTATAGCTCAATAGATATCTTATTATCTTCATTTTTCCGGATAATTCTTCATTTTTACATTTAAAAAATATTGTAAATTTTTATCCGGAATATTGTAAATTTTCTTAATGTCTTGAATTTTGGCACATTAAAATTTTAGTCAAAGAAAGAAGTGCTAATTGTTTTTATCTGAATCAAATAAAGAATCACGTTTTTCCGATTTCAAAACTGTTAAAAAATTTTGTTTTATAAAACTTTTTCATACAAAGAAGTGTTAAATTGTGCAGCATGAATTATCCATTCATATTTAAATAAGATTTTTGTTCATCGAAACGACTTAACCGTGGCTACAAATTGAGATTACTAAGCTTTCTTTTCTTTTTTTTTTTATTTATCAAAAGATAGCCGTCCCACTAAACTGTCTCGATGTTTAAGGAAAGTAAAATTATGATTTGAAAATTCAAATACTTGCTTATAAAAATTTTTACAGATGTCTGTTGTTAATAACCCCTTATCTTTTTACATTGCCTCTTCTGAAATTGATTTGTAATTGAGAGGTTCCTCCAGATCAGCGTTTTCCAAACTTTTCCAGCTGAGGACGATATTTTTCAAAAAAAAAATAAATTATCGAGATCTAGTTCTCATCGGGAAGGGAGGGTATAAAATTTTATTTAGGGAGGCATAAGCTAAAGTTCTACCTAACCAAAAGAAGCAGCATCTGTCGGTATCCATCCAACAAAAAACAATTTATTTCGACATTCTGAAATTCGAAAATTGCGGGCAGCAGACGCCTTGATCCAAATAATAATTAATATGCCCTAATAGTACCCCGATATTTGGCACTAATTTGCCGTTATATATGTACCAGCGTTTCTGCTGCATCAGCAAGTCCATTTGCGCTCTCCGATCTCGGAGACTCGCTTTATTCTAGGGATTAGATACTGAGGTAGATTCCCGTTGATTTCCTCAGGAAGCCATTATGGCATGGCTTCAGACTCGAAGAGAAAGTGAAGAAGAAGCTGACAAGCACAGGAAAGAAAATTGAAACATTCATGCCGATGCGGGGATTCGAACCCAGGTTCCAACACATCTGCCTAGCGGGAGGCCGACGCTTAGACCACTAGGCTATGCTGGAACGGGCACTTGCTATATTGACCCAATATTTGCATCAAATAATATTAAAAATGTGATATTCTGGTGGTTTTTTACTTTGTTTTTTCAATAGTATTCTATTATTATTAATGATTTTATAGTATCCTACAGGAGTTTAATAAAAGTTAACGGAACGCACTATAGGACTACTTGGGAGGTAAGGAGATGCATGGCTAACGGGATTAACTTGAGATCGAGTAGTCAGCCTGAAGTTTCCGTCGGGAAAGAAACCGGGTGCCGATTATACAGAGGGCTGAGTAGACCTTAGGATCCATCTAGAGGCGAAATCAGCGTGGATCAGCGCAAAAAAAAATATTTTTTTTTTTAAATTAACTGTTCCAGTAATAATAAATATTTTAAATACAAATCATTGTTTTACAATTTTTTTATTATTTCAGGCTTTTCTCATTTTTTTTTTAAGTTGAAAATACTGATTAATACCTCGAAAACACTAAAAAAATTGACTGTTTTTGAATTTTAATTTTAATTAATTATAGAATATCTTGAAAATTGAAAAAACCAGAAAATAGAAATCACAGATGCTTCACAAGTTCATATTTAAATTTCAGAATTTTATGTGCATTGGAAAAAGAAATAAAAGGTTTGCAGTCTCCTGAATTTGCTTGAGTCAGGATCTTAAAATCTGATTGTTATCGTAGCCTGTTTTATTGTGTCATAAACAGAATGATGTCACTTTTTAATTCGAATCTCGCTGCAACCACATTTTGTTAAATGCAGCATTTTGTTATTTTGCGATACGTAATTTTTTTTTAATTAATTAATTAAAAAAAATGAACATCCAAGATTTGAACAGGAAAGAGACATCAGCTTGGAAATTCCATAAAGTTATCGCAGTAGAGCCTCCAAAGCTTAATAAACAATAAAAAACTCACTAAAAAATATATTGGTGAAAAAACTCATGTGCCAGCATTCCGCGGCCTCAATGAATTTTTTTAGCGCATTGAAAAATAAAAACGCGCGTTTACCACATCAATGGGTGAGACCAAGTGTTTATTAAGTGACATCCTAGAACAGCTGTTTCACGCTCTTTGGCGATCATCAGCTAGGAGTAGTCACCAGTAAACAGTGAGGTCTCGGTACAGATGCTAAGAGGAATAATCATCGGAATCACAGTGGAGCCTCCAAAGCTTAATTTTATCATAAAAAACTTGTACTTAGTATAAGTTAGTTGTTTTTTACTAAATTTTATATTTAGGTTGCTGTTTAATTATAAACTTATAATTATTTTTAACTTTTGCTCAATTAGATTAAGCAAAAATCTTTAAAAGGAATTGATGTCTACTCCAACCCATAACAACGACTTCACATATTTTCGTTAATGTTTGCCTGTTAAGCAGCTATTGTTGCTGTGAAATGGGTGAATCTTTCAAGTGGCTCTAGTTGTTGACATCTGGAATTGTATATTTTATTTTATCTTTAAGAAGTAAGACAAAGTCGTGGGGAAAGCGTCAAGCATTCGAAGATAGTTCTCTATATTACAAAATCGCAAAAGTGATGATGTTACAAAGCTTTCTGCTCCGTGTCTTAAAAAGAAATTCTCTAAAACAAAAAACAAAACAAAAAAAGAAAGGTAAAAATGATATTGAGCAAAAAATGAAATCGAAATCGCACATTCATTGTTCATCGCTTTCTGAAGCTTTTTCACCAGAAAAGAATCTTCTGAAGAACTTAGACTTAATTCGATTAGAACTTTTATGGTAACATTACAAAGTAAAGCAACCAATCCTTTAGAAGTATGGAATGCACTAGCAAATCGTTCAAATCAACATCAAATAAAAAAGGTGCATGCGCTCGAGCCCAAACTGAAGCTTTGATAACAAATGTGGTGGGGAAATAGTCTGAAAATATTTTGAATAATGGTTTAAAAAATTCGTCGTTCCTGGTTGTTGCTTGTGGTGCTTCTAAGTGAAAATCAACCAAACGTATTCATGTTTTAGTCGGATACTGTAAAGTAGACATAGATGTTCAAGTTAAAACATGCTTTTTGAAAATTCATAGCTTGCTAAATGAAACCTCAGAAACTGTCTAATGTATTGATGGGCACATTTTAAGTCAATATAGTTTAGAAAGCAAGATAATGCACCATTAAATTTTTATAGCATAAAAAAGAAAACAATTTGAAGTCAACGATAAGCTGGAATGCAGGCAAAAAAAAAAAAAGAAAAAGAAAAAAAAATGCCTATTGGTTGTGGGCTACACAATGCCATTTCTGTAATTTGTTGAAAAATAATATCCCTAGATGTTAAGAACTTGATTTTTAAGATATACAATCATTTCAATATTTTAACTGTAAGAACAGAACATTTTAAAAGCTTCTGTAAATTTATTAGATTTGCTTATGAGGGACTTTTATGCCACTCAAAGACAAGATTCCTTTTCTGTCTGCTTCATTGTGTGGAAAAAATCCTACGGCAGTTTGAAGCAATAAAGGCATGTTTTTTAAGTAAAGAAAATACCCCAATAGTTGTCAACTTTTTTTACGATGAAACAAAAAAACTGTGTTCAATGAAACTTTTCCAAAAAATCGAAAGGTAAGATATAACAGCAACTAAAGTTTCTGTACAATATTTTCAACTTTTGAGAAAGTACACAGATAGACTAGAATAAAACTTTTTCCTTTTTCGGCTAAAAGTATACTTACGAAACTTGTAAAAGAAGGACTTATCAAAGATACTCTGTATCAAATAAAATTTATTCTAAAGTGATCAGATACTTAGAAACCTGGTCATACCGATTTTTTTACAGATATCAATAAGATAAAGCTTTTTACTCCTTGACACAAGAATTTCTTAAGAACAATTTCAAGAGCCATTTTCCTACTTCCATAAGGAAATAAACAAATTTGACATTTTATTGGAATATAATGATATATTAATACTTATTATGCAATACCAAAATGTGTTGCAAGCCATTTTGAAGAATATGGGGAGAAAAAAACAATGATGGTTAGATGGAGGACAAAATATGAAGATTTAATGCAGGCTTGGTCAAATTTAGAAGTGATTGTGCCACTCATGCAATTCATATTTAATTTACATGGTACCTATTTTGATTGTGAGAGGCAATTCAGTATTTTTAAAACTTACTGGCGAAAGGAAAAAGTCGAATATTAGTGTCGACACTGGAAGTTATGAAAGTGAAATTCAATGTTAAAATGGTTTGTGAAAAGCTTAGATTGGCGTAAAGGATAATCTTAACATAATCGATCAAGAAGGAAAATCTCCCAAAATTATGAATGATGGTGAGCGAATTAATTAACGTTTTGCATATACATTATATGCATACGTAATTTAAATCTTTATCCCTGTTTTATAGGCTCTCAAGGCAGCAGTTACCAGAATTCCCCGTTTTATCTTTATATTTACTAAGTTTTGTGTCCCCGTCTTTACACTCTTTTATAGCCAAAAATTTCTGGTCAGTCTGTGTAAGAATCAAAAATATATTTATTTATAATTTATATATTTATTTCCTTGGTAAGAATGTAGTTGCAAGAAATGTACGTCATGGCCGTTTCGAGGGCGGGACGAGCGGGGCGGTCCCCCGGGCGCCGCGGCTAGGGGGGCGCCACGAAGTAGAATTTTTAAAAATTACAAAATATTTTTTTATTTATTTTACCTCCGCAAAGAAAATAAATAAAATATTTGGCATTTATAACTCTTGTAAAACCAATTTACAGAAGAAGAATATAAGTTCAACAATAATATCGAATTTAACACAGATTCAATAATAGTATTATCTTAGACATTCATTATAATTTTTTTCATTATTATTTCATTCATTTTTATCATTATAAACCATTCATTAGGTTGCAGGTAATCTTTTGTCATTCATATTTAGCCAGCGAGATGCGATCCTTTTGACCTGTCATGCCATCGTTGTTTACTCAAATATCTCATGTCGCAGGCAGACGTCCCAAAAGTACGCAATAAAGTTAATAAACTTTTAAAACGAGTTCCAATGTGCTTTTCATAATTTTAATTATGTTTTCTGTTACAATTAATTCTACGAAATACTTCATCCACACAGTCCACACAGATAATAGGTAATAACGTTATTAATGATGCATTTTCTTCTGTTAAAACAAAAAGTTTACTTAAAAGTTAGAGCTATAAGATAATCGATTTTCTAATTAATTAAAATTTGAATTATGAATTTATATTATTATTCAGCTTATTATTTTGTAACTGTAACAACAACAATATCGTATATTGTACGTAGTTTTTTAAAGCACTATAAAGAATTTTTTTAAAGTAATATGTGTGTTGGGCGTTTTATTTCCTTACATATAAAGAATAGCCTTAAGGGTGGGAATTTTATGGGGT
The DNA here is from genome assembly GCA_023159025.1 of Thereuonema tuberculata. Lineage (NCBI taxonomy): Eukaryota > Metazoa > Arthropoda > Chilopoda > Scutigeromorpha > Scutigeridae > Thereuonema > Thereuonema tuberculata. Next base: position 91,720,987 of record JAFIDM010012231.1, read on the forward strand.
TTAATGCTTTTATACCTATTATTAAAATCGTAAAAATGATTAAACCCAAAAAATCCGTATTCTGTAGATGATTATGTTTGTTTTTTTATGAACTACAGTATCAGCAAAGCAATGAGCAGAGACTATCGGAAAATTTTAAGGTAAGATGTTGAATGTCTGAAACTGAAGGTACTATCTAGCATAAATCTTTGGCTGGATTTGATTGAAAAAGTCATTGCTGCATTATTGATGGGGCGAGGGGGCGCCATGAGAGGTCTCGCCCCGGGCGCTGGCAGCCCAAGGAACGGCCCTGTGTACGTGTGTGTGTTATTAATAATCCATATTTCTTTGCTAAAGTAAAGAGATTCTTTAAGTAAAAAATATGCCGAATAGCTAAATTAAATAAACTTTTGTTTTACTGTATAAAAATTAAATCGACACTAAAGACCAAACATTTTAACTTGCTTCCTAATTAGTATTTCCAGTATTAGAAATTTCCTTCCAAATCTGAAGGATTTTCAGGTTCTGGAGAAGGGAAGAATATCGTAACGAATGGAAAAGGAAAATCTGGAGATTTTCAATTTAACTCAAAGGTTTCGGAGGTTGAGCGATATTATACCTGGCGCTATGGCTATTGACTAGAAATTTACGGAAAAGGAAGCAATACTGAGGATTAACAAAATAACCGATTATGGATTTGTACTAGTGAGAGCGTTTTTTTTTTTTTTTGTTTGCTAGACGAGAAGTTCCTTTTTTTTTTTTTTTGTTGTTGTTGAATACTCATTTTTGGGAAATCTGGAGGTTTAAGGTTCGTTTTTCAGGTTTTTCAAGAACCCTCGGAATTTCAGGTTTTTGAGTTGGCATCACTGGTGTTGCCCTCTAGTGGAATTTCTTTGGAATATTTGAATAATGGCGGCTGAATGGTGAAAGTATAACCACTACCAGATGAAATCTGAATGAAGCATGTTATTTGAGTGACAGCCGAACTTTAAAAATGTCTCTTAGTGAAGAAGAAGATGATTATATGTCAGACAAAATACTTTCCTGTTGGTTAGAGATTCGTAATATATTAATTCCATTCAATAAATAAATGATTTATATATTATTCGCACATTTTCTCATGTTATTTAAACTTGAGTTTAAACATCGGAATATTAAATAAAATAGGCATATGGAAAAAAAAAAAAAAAAAAGAGGACATTTTAAAATTGTTTAATTTAAAGATTTTTTTTTTATTTTGTTTTGTTTTTTTGCTACCATAACTATAAGTTTCAAATAAGAATTATGTTTATAAAATATGGGAGGTTTTTTTTTAATATCGGACTTTGCATTAAACTATATTAGAATTTACAATAATTATTATGCTGTGTTATAACATTTGGCAATCTTAGTAGTAATTATAAGGAAAATAGAACAGTCATAGGATTACAGCTGAGATACAACTTTTTAAAACTAAGGTTTGGAAGTATGTAATAATATACAGTCGAGTCCCGATAACTCGGCCACCCCTGGCAGGGCGGAAAAACCCCGGGCGCAGACCCGTTACAAGTTACATTTATACAGTTCATGTATTAGGTATTTTCTTAAGTTTATTTGGACAGTTTTAAGTTTGAGTTACAGCATTCTTTGTAAACTGTTGTATTCTCAAGCAACAAATGAAAGTATTTAATGACGAAAAAAAAATCGTGCTTATTCTTTTTTTTAACACCTTTCCCGATAATCAGGCAGTTTCACAAACTCGGCCACCCTTCGGTCTCCATTAGGCCGTGTTTTCGGGACTCTACTGTAATCTGAAAAAAGAACAAGCAATAAAAGTTCTGTTTCTGTGGAGAAAAAATGTGTAGCTGTTAAATTTATTTAAATTCATTTAATTTAATTTGGGCATGAAAATTTCAGTCCTGTTGTGCATTTATAAAAAAAAAATATAAAAATTTGACCCATCTGAATCTACGATTGAACCTGTTTCTGTCTCCTTCTAGATTTCAATGGTGTTTTTGCTAATTAATTAAAATTATTTAAATTCAGGAATGAGGACTTTAAATCATTTCTGGGAAGTAATGTGAAGCAGATCGTTGTGATCCCTTGTCATAATGAAATTAATGATTCCTTATCTAAGGAAACTGATGAAATGGTGTCGCAGAAGTAAATCATTAAGAAATTTCCTCTCTTTTTCCTGTGAATACCCTGGTGACTCAAAAAATTGAATTATGTTAAATGGAAACTTCGTCTTTTAAAAGTAGATCATTGGGTTTGTCTTTATTAAACTGCTTTATTAACTGTCATGATAAACTAAAACCAATACGTAAATTCCATAATAAAAGAAAAATTCTTTCAATATATATTCATAAAGTTAACACAATCTTAAAAAAAAAAAAAAAATCAAAATAATTACCCAGTGGTAAATCCTATTGTAATCAAGCTGAAAACAGTTGTTGTGTATATCTGAAGGCTTTCTTTTCGTAGTCATTATTCACAACTAATAAATGAATAAAGTTTTCCTGTATAAATCTTAGTGTTTAGTGGCACAAGATTTGTAAAACTTCTCCTAGAGGATAAACTTCCTGAGGTATTCTGGAATATCTTCCCAAACAAGAACTTGAAAAGAATGTATTCAAATCCTAAGTAAAAGACAATTGTTATCTATATCGTATATATGTTACTGGTAAGTAGGAAATTCAGGCATTGTAGAAAATGCCTAGGAAATGAATATAGTGTTATATGTGTCATTGTGTACATGACCTAGGTATTCTCTACAATAAATTGTAACAATACCTAGGCAAAGTTAGGTAATGATAATTATTTCCCACTGTTACTAGAGGTTTAATCATTTTATACAATACCTAGGCATTCTATAATGATAATAATAATATACAGAGTGATTCACGAACATATGCAGAAACTTCGGGAGCTCATTCTACATGTAAAAGTAAAGGAAAAAAGTTATATAAACATAGGTCCGGAAATGCTTCGGTATCGAGTTACGGCTAGTGAAAGATTTCGCCCATAATGTAGTACCCTGGGTGAAATGAAGACTTGCTGGAAGTCTGGGAAGGTAAATTAAGGGGCGAAATCAGTGGTTTCTTATGGTTGTTGACCTGAAAAATCGAATGAAACGTCGCAGAACTGTATCTCCCAGTGGTTTGAAGCTTATCCCACGTGGAACCTACAAAAAAGTTGGCAACAAAATAACAGCTGTTCAACAATAATGTGAATTGCTTTGTTTTGATTTATTGTGAGAGCTAACAACTCAGGTGTAGTCCATGTGCGTATTGTTGTACTACATTATGGGCGAAATCTTTCGGTAGCCATAATTCGATACCGAAGCATTTCCGGACCTATGTTTATATAACTTTTTTCTTTACTTTTACATGTAGAATAAGCTCCCAAAGTTTCTGCATATCTTCGTGAATCACCCTGTATATACACAGAGAGAGAGAGCTTCTGAACAGGTTCAAATTTTGATCTTGAGGACAATGTCCAAAAAAATATCATAAGCATTCTTTGTATCTCATTTGTAATACTGGTTTTCAAACAATCAATTTTTAGCATTCCTCTCCCTTCCCAAAAACATTTCTCCTTCAAAAAATGAAGATATTTAATACAGATCAAAGCTTGAAATTTTGCATAGTATTTTTCTTAAGTTGATTGTCTTTGTATGTTAAAAAAAAAAAATACTATTCATCAATGTAACATTAATTGTGGTACCCAATTTTTTTTTATTTCATTATAAATTTGTATTTAATTTTCGTTTTATTACAGAATTTATAAATCTTTTATATTTTTTCATGGTGCTTGATCAAAAATAAAATTTCTAAAAAAAAAAGTTATATTTAATCTCTTGCATATTAATTCTTGGCCTTTTGAACACATTTTTTAACATTTAATTAGCATCAGAACTTCACCTGTGTCACAATATTTTGCTTATCTGCTCACTAGAATTGTGAATTTGCATTAAGTGCCTAGTATTTGGCCTTGCTTCTTAGGCAATGGCCTAGCTAACTGTCCCCTACAACTCGTGCAGCCACTATATCCATAAATCCTATTCACTTACAATGTATTTCTTTAACTCTTGTGTCTTCAGTCAGAAATTCCTTCAAACTTTCCCATAAATTGAAAACTTCAAAATTTTATTTTTTTATGGAAAGAATTATGCAGTTTAATAGTTTAGTTCCCTGTAATTGAATAAATGAATTTATTTGATATGACATCATTAATATTGATATAATCCAATACATGCAAATATACTACTTACTCTAAAATAGTGAGCAGTTCTTAATAGAACAACAACTATTCAAGTGATGACAATTATTAATAAATTATCAAATATAAATTATTAATTTTCATTTAATCTTCAGTGAAATTAATATTTGTGTTCTTGTGTTTTATAGTAATGATGTTCGACCAGGTTTGTTGTATAATCTCAGCTCTAAAAAGCAATACGAAAGTGAACTGAAACATAAGGAAGCCAATGAAAAAAATAAAGTGAAACCAAGGAAAGTTCTAGAAACTGAGAAACGGGAAGAAGGCTTAAGTCACGCTATTGGATCAGAGAATAAAGGATTTGCTTTGCTTCAGAAAATGGGCTATAAACCTGGAATGGCACTTGGAAAAACAGGTTTGATGTTATTTAAACTAACCAGTCTTGGAAGATGAATATTGTTATTTTAATGATGATTGTAAATTAACCAACTTTAAATTCTCAGTGTGGAATATATAATAAAAAAAGAAACAGTATTAACATTCTTATCTACTAATTGAATTGTTAACTTATCTATCATCTGCTCTCAGAGAATGAAAATCCTTACACATGAATCTGTTGTTACTGGATTGATCCTGACATTATTTTTGCCACTTTCTTGCTTTTTTTAAACTTCATTTTGATACATTTAGATAGCATAAATTGCAATTGAAAACAAGCCTAAAGTTATAGAGTATTTTTATTCCTAACTATTGTTTTATCATTAGAGTAGGCAACTCTAGATGTACGATTTATCTTAGATATGATTTTAATGCTATTTAATTTGTCAATCTTGGATATCCATCTGTTAATACTCTCAAGCCACCTTCATCTGTTTGAAGCATTTTGTTTTGTTTTTTCATTGTCGTGACCTTTTACAAATATGTTTCTTCATCATTTTCTTTTCTGTCTGACTTCCATTATGTGAGCCCTTGCATTAAGGGTTTCGTTGCTGGTAGTTTTCTTTTCCCCCATCATAAACTTGTAAGTTAAAAGTTAAATATAGGACAGCTGTATTGTTTTGTTTTTTTCTCTTTTTTTTTTTTTCACCTCTCTTCCATTGTTTTCTGAACTGAAATGTCCTATTGACTATCAGAATGACTGTGGATGGAGGTCATTCAAAGAGCATTGAAAGTATCAAGAAGAGATGGATTATTTTATAGAAGTCAGTTGTCATATTTGCATGAAACTGAGATTCAGGCTAAGAAACTTTATATACGCCCAAATCTCCATGTTTAAGTATGTATTTGTCTGATCTTTATAAAGGAAAGTATAAATAATATTTAGACATTTAGGTAAATCATGATATAGAAACATGAAACGAAAAACCCACTTACTTACAAGATGGTAATGAGGTACTGAAGATAGCTTCAGGGTGCTGTACACACTATCAGGAAATAAGTTAAGGATGACACTAACATGGAAGAGAACCAAAACAAACAAGGATTAAGAGATGGATTTAACAATAATGGTAGCTGTTTTGTCCATAAGTGATGGGCTATAGGCTACCATTACTGTTAAATTCCTCTTAATCCTCATGTGTTTTAGTTGTCTTCCACGTTTGTGTCATCCTTTACAAGGGATAATTTTGAACGTTTCTGCTAGGATGTAGTGGGTGGGTAGGTCTATTATGGGAAGATAGTGGTTTGGCTGTGGTGCAGTTTACATTATAAATAATATCAGTTCCTAACCAAAGGAAGAAATAAAATTTGAAAAAAATTGAAAAACAGTAAAATTTAATTAATGATGTATAATTGTAGAGAGTTTAAATATGAGCAGTTAGTGATAATATAGCATCAACTGGATCTAATTGAGATCTACTACTTTCAAAATTTTTATGATTACTTGCAGTTTGTTGCACAATTAAGCAATTTTTATCTATTTTTCACTTCAGATAAACAGAATTCAGTTGATTTACCTCCAAACTTTTATTTCTGTTCAATAATCTTGAGTTTCCAATATATCATGATTTTTACAAATTTGCTTTTCATCATTCTTTTCCTTAATTAATGTGTGTTTAGAAGTTGCAAAAAAAAATACTGATAAGCTTGAAATATTAGGATCTAAATCAATAAAAAATGGGATAATCCCCAAATTTGCAAGTGGTGAAACATTCCCACAGCAAAACTAAAATGTAAGGTCCTATTAATATTTATTTCTTTCTTTCTTTATTTTTTGGATATTATGAAATTAGTGAATAAGATTAGTGGAGGTATAGAATCTGAGAAAATTTAGAACCACAATATGAGCAAGGAACAGTTTAAAAAAAAAATACAAAGAGTACATTTACAAAATTGTAGACTTACTACAGACCTTAAATTAGGTCATCACTTATCATCAAGTTATGTTTGGACAGTAAAGCTGTGAGTCACAGTTCTCTGGAAACTCTAGGTAATCGAAAATCTCAAGATGTAATAGAAACAGTTTGAGAAGGTCGAGTGACGGTTCAAATATTATATTTTCTTTCGAAGGACATTCTTCAGAGAGAGATTCTATGATAGTGTATGCTCTATCGAGTGTAGTGTATGATCTCTTTAAATAATACAAAGAGGTTTTTTTTTTTTTTTTTTTTTTTTCATAGACAGTAGATCTCTTTGTGGATGCTGCACTAAGGAAATCTTCCAAGATCATGCAAAACTCAATGCTCATTTTACTGAATGAGCCAGATTGAGATTGCTTAAGTATATTAGCTTCATTCAGTCCTGATTTAAAGTACATAGAATGCTTATTAGATAAGATAGTGAGTTTGCTGAACCTCCAGAGCAGTTCTGCTATAGGACAGTGACACCCAAAGAATGTAGGTCCAGAGATGGAAACTTGCATTATTGAGCTTGGCTTTCACTTGTCATTAAAGCATATTTTATGCATATAGTCAAATTATCATCGTAATTTCTTAATGTTTGTTCGTTATGCCTTTGATTATATTTTGTATATTTTTATGCTTTTATAAGCATTGGTACAAAATTATTCTGAGATATTTTAACAAAACAAAGTCTGTTCTTTTCCAGAATTTAACTATCTTTTTTATTAGTTTTTTTTTGGTCTAAAAAAACAACAAAACAGAACGGATTCTTTTTCCTTGGCTTTATATCATTAATTGCCGAATAGCTATACTTCTGCTTCTGTTTTGTTATTTTCATTGAAATTTTTACAATCCATTGCAACATGAATTAAACAGTCCTGTGAAACCTAGCTGTATACAGACGAGCATTATCTTGTTGGAAAATTGCTTCTGGGCGTCCAGCCAGGAAAGGCAGCACATGGGACTGCAGGATCTCCTGAACATACAGGATCTCGCTGGCCTATCAGTATCCCTTGTAGCGCTAATAGTGACGAACGACTATCATATGTGATGGCACCCTAGACCATCTCGCCTGCAGTAGAGGCTGTATGCCGCTGTAATGTAGATTGGGATTGTAGTGCTAACCTTCAAACCCTGACATGGTGATCATCCGTTCCCAAACAAAAGTGGTATTCGTCGCTAAAGATGATACGTCACCAGTCTGTGGCATTCATTTTGCTCACTGCTAACACCACTAGAGACACAGCCAATGATGTTTTGGTGTTAAAGGCACAAAACGAAAGAGGTGTCTGGAAATGGTTCTGGCAGAAACAGGGTTCCCTTCTGACCCTGCCACGTATCACTGGATAGTGGACAAGAAAGCCATTGGATCTGTTCATGCCTCTCTGACTCTCAAACAATCCTCTCTTTTGGTGTCTGTCTGTGAATTTCCCCAGACATATATATATAGAAGTGCCTTCATGTGTCCATTGCTCCCAACATTTGACTGTAAAGTCAGAATGGCCTAAATGGAGGGCAATTCATTGCATCTCCCAGGTCGCCTCTCACAGCCCGATGATACTGCCTATCTCAAACTCCATGAGTTGTTCATACTGATGTCTAACGTGTCTTTGTGGCATGCTGATCTCTCACAGACCTCGCCTGATCACCTTACAATGCATGTGGACTCCACTGCATGCACCTTATAAGCCTTATAAGTTTGCAATTGCACCAGCTCTGTAGGACAGCATCCATGTGCAATCGCATCAAATGTTATTCGTTTGCATATCTACTTTCTCTGTAGCTATTTACTTACTTTCATGTTTGTAGAATGATTTTGTCTTGGTGCACAAATTTCTATGTCAATGAATGTATCATATAATTCAACAAGTCCTCTTTGAATTTCATGAACCAATAGGGAGATATATACATTTATCTGTTCTGTCTTCTGATAGCAGATGCTTTCATTATTACCATATCTCATCATTTCCTATTAACTATCTACCATTTACCTATTATTCTAAACTAATTCGCAGATCAGTTCTATTTTATTGATAATTGCTTCACCATATAATGGTAGCTTCATGCTTATCTTAATCCTATTTTGAGAATGAATGCATTGGACCAGAAAAGATTTCTTTCTTTGTCTGCAAAGAAAATCATTCTGGTGACCTGCTGCTTGAAATCCCATCTTCTCAATCAGCTGAACAAGTCTTGAAAATGTCAAAACTAGATGAAATTCCTGTCTCTGAGATGAAGCTCCAAACTTTGAATTCATGTAACTGCATCATCCTGAACCTGATCTTATTAGTGATGAAAAGAGAGTTATAGTGATGAAAAACTGCTTGTGGGTTTTTCGTCATGATATGCAACTGCAGTAGGTGCATTCACATCCACTGTGATGGCCAAAAGATTCCACCATGGCACATTATTCTTTGATTTTTCTACACTGCCAAGCTCTGTCAGAAATGGTTATTTAAATTGTACTCTTTGTCATTATTTCCCTAATCATATCTGCTGTTTCACTGCCAATGCTAAGGTCATGGATGTACAGCAGTAGAGGCAAGGTACCTTTAAAGGCAAGGAGAATTTTCTCACTTTACAACCTTTTGTACTTTTCCTGTGAAGTGTTCTAATAGCTTCAGCGACCATCATGGTCGAATGAAGGAAGAAAAAGATACTGTCTGTGTCAAATGCTCTCTTTTGTATCCTAAGACTAACAAGTAAAGGGCACGATAGCATCACCGGAGTTGCCGGTTCAGACCATGTGCATTCGAAAGATCTTCCATAACTAAGTCAACCAGCAAAATTTTAGTGACAGACAGCCAAGGGTATAGGAGCTATGAGGGGTCAAAGTTAGCATGGTGGCCTATGGGAAGTCTGCAAGAGGCTTATAAGTAGCCTGCAACTTTAGATAAGGATGAGACAGACACAATAAGCAGCTATTGATTGGAAAATAAGCAGAAAATTGTTATTGATCGATTACAATCGATGTGAAGTTCAGAGAACAGGACGTGCGAAAGGCAGATACCCTGTTCACTGATAAGGTAAAGGGTACGACTGCGTCACCGGAGTTGCCGGGCAAGTGGTACCTTTCCTGAAAGTTTGTTTCAGGAGTCGAGTTTGCCCTCGAGTGAACTCGAGGGTTCACTGGTCGAGTTTGCCGGGCGGACAGCCAGCAGGAGATCAGGAGGTGACGGTCAAGTCCGGGAACAGGTCAGCCTGCTAGACACAAGCAGAGCACCTCTTTCTGCTGCCTTTCACTTCTCTTTTTTCGCATCCAGCCATGTGACATATACTTCTTCCTTCCGTATAAGTCTTTCGTCCGCTTCATCATAGACACTGTGATATTCAAGATGAACGATGTGAACATTGGCACAGGGATCGATTCTTGGCACTCCAGTCATTCACGCTGTATTAGTTCAGTGCTCCTCGCTTCAGAAACATGATAAAGTATGATTTCTACAAATGCAGGTACCTGGACATTGAACCTGATCCAATGACTACTGCTTCGACTCGATCATCAATGACAGGTGCTTCAAGTCTGACAGCATTGCATTCGTTAATGGGGATGTTTAAGGTCTCTGGGTCGAGGCTGGAAAAGTCACGTGACGTAGGTGTGTCACTTCTAAAAACATGCTAAGATGACCAAAGCATCTCTGTATATAAAAGATTTCTCAACTTTAAATATATTGAATTATCGGCATACAATTAAGGAGGCGTATGGAAATAATGTAGATACGTTATTTCTAGATGAAAGGCATAAATATATTTAAAGAGAAATTTGTTCTATTCCTTTCATCTAGAAATAACGTATCTACATTATTTCCATACGCCTCCTTAATTATATGCCGATAATTCAATATATTTAAAGTTGAGAAATCTTTTATATACAGAGGTGCTTTGGTCATCTTAGCATGTTTTTAGAAGTGACACACCTACGTCACGTGACTTTTCCAGCCTCGACCCAGAGACCTTAAACATCCCCATTGTGCTCACTGTGAACAGAGTATCTGCCTTTCACATGCCCTGTTCTCTGAACTTCACATCGATTGTATCTGATTTGAAGCTGATCAAAAATAATTTCCTGCTTATTTTCCAATCAATATATGCTTATTGTGTCTGTCTCATTCTTATCTAAGGTTGCAGGCTACTTATAAGCCTCTTGCAGTGGCTTATAAGTGATTTCCCGTAGGCCACCATGTTACCTTGCCCCTCATAGCTCCTATAACCCTGGCTGTCTGACGCTAAAATTTTGCTGGTTGACTTAGTTATGGAAGATCTTTCGAATGCACATGGTCTGAACCGACAACTCCGGTGACGCTATCGGGCCCTTTACTTGTAAGAAGAGGATTGCAACACAGTCAGCAACTAAGATCTTTGCATCTGCTGTTCAATCAAAGCATATCTTTCTCATCTCCTGCCAGACTGACATCATGTAACCTCCTCACAAGCCTTTCTTTGTTCTCATTAAAACCCTTGCTACTCCTAATACAGAAGTTCCACCACAAGTTCTAACATCACAGACTACTTCAGTGAACAATTTTGTCGTTGCCAATGTCTTCAGGTCCAGCTGTTACACAAACTGGACTAAATTTTCACAGAGGAGACCATCAATACCTCATCGCAAATTTTTTATTCATTCATTTTCATATTCACCGTCTCGTGGCCGCCGCAATGTTTCTCTTCCAGATGACTTTATGAGAGTGGTATGGAAGATATCTCTATGATTCCTGACACTATCACCCCACACTGACTTCATTAACATTCTTTATTAATCTTTTAATGGCTTTCATGTATTGGAATTCCAGAGGATTTCATTCCAATTTGCAAAATGTCAAGGTCCTTCACATCTTCTTGCCGACTTGTCTTTGCCTCCAAGAAACTCATTATAGAAACGTATTCGTCAACATAAAAGAATATACAGTGCTGACCAAACAGCATATTGATAAAAGAGGAGGAGGAATTTGTCTCCTCGGCCATCACAATGTTTCGACTTCTCCTGCTTCACTCAGTACTTCTTTAAAGGCTATCTCTACCTGATTGTCAGCTGGACGACTGCTGTCAATTTGTATCTTTTATTTTACACCAAGTATGACAGTTTCATACAGCAACATTGAAAACCAAGTTGATCAATTACTACCTCTCTTTTTTAGTCCTTGGAGACTTTAATGCTTACTGCCCTGTCTGGGGCTCAACTACAGTAACACCCAAGGCATTATTATTGAAAATATTCTAGTTCATAATCTTTCTGTTTCCAATAATGGTTCACCCACTGATTTTGCATCCTCGGCAATATCTTTCCTGCAATTGTCCTGGCTTTGGTTCTGCATCAGTTTTCCTATTACAGTGTTACCTCCATTAACGGATACCCTGAATAGCGGACACCTCTAATTAGCGGACATTATTGCGGGTCCCAGTCCCTTACAATAGGACATTCAATGTTATCCACTCCGAATAGTGAACAGTTATTTAAACTGTAAATAATTTTTTTTTTCTTTTTCGATTAACATTTTGACAAACACATCATGGTTGTATTTACATCGCCGTCCTATACATTGATATATTGTATCGGTGTCCCCCCCCCCCCCCCAACATTGATACTTTGTATCTGTGTCCCATGATTCAATGCACGAATCTGAGGCCCTTTTTTTCACTGCAGTTGCTTTGTAAATGTTACTACCTCATAAAGCTGTCCTATAAACGTGTTGATTAAATTTAGTGCAAATTAAAATGGCGTCGATAAGGAAGAGATTGGCAGTGAAAGAAAAAAATTCATGTTCTTGAAGTTGCTGAAAAAGAAAAGCTGAGTGTGCGTTGTCTTGCTTAACGTTTTAAAGTTGGAAAAACTCAGATAAGTGAACTTTTGAAGGACAAAGATGAGATTAGAAAAATATGGGTGGTGAATTCAAACGTAAATTCGAAGAATTTGAAGTTTCGTAAAACTGAAACAAGCAAAATCGACGAAATGACCATAAAATGGTTCCGCTCTGCTCATGCAAAGAACATTCCTATAAGCGGTGTTTTGCTTCAAGAAAAAGGTAGAGAATTCGGTCAAACTTTAGGATTGGACACGTTTAAGGCATCAAATGGATGGCTAGAAATTAATTTTCTATATACTGTAATTAATTTTGTCATTATTTTAAGAAAGACAAACAGATTAGCTTTCATTTAAAAAGGAATATAGTAAATAATTTGCAATTGTTCATATTCTCTCATATCACAATGATAATTGTAGAAATTTAATTAAGATTGTATGTAATTTTTCATTAAATGACATGCTATAAGCTAAAAAATGAAGAAAAGATAGTCCTCCCCAATAGCGGACACCTCCCAATAACAGACAAAACTTCCGGTCCCGTGACTGTCCGTTATTCGGAGGTAACACTGTATTTTCTTGGAAGTTATTGACAATCCTGGAAGAAGTGATCATTTCCCTGTCATTCTTAAAGGAACTGGATCTTTGCATAGCCTCCATGGATTGGCTGATTGGACAAATTTTATTGATAGATGTCAACTGGAATCTTTTGATCTACTAACATCAACAATATTATTCATAACAATAACTTAAACCTTATTACTGCAGATGTTACTAAACAATAACTTAAACCTTATTACTGCAGATGTTACTATTCCTCAGTCGTTTTGTCATTTCCTTTGCACCTAAAGTCATGGTGGAATTCTTCCTGCACTTTAGTGCAGAGAGCACAGAAGAAGGAATGGAATATCTTTTGACTTTATTCTACGCCATTGAGTCTTCTTAATTTTAAGAGAGCTCAAGCTTTATCTCACCAACTCCTCTGTATTGCACAAAAAGAATCTTGACACTCATTTGTTTCTTCCTTACAGAATCATACATCATCAGAACTCTTTGGGATATGACTTGAAAGATGCACACCAGTATTCTTCAAGAAAACGGGAGGGGATTATATACAATCAATGATCACATTGAGGCACTTGATAGAGCTTTTGATTGTAACTCCAGTTTGGCCACTTTGTTACCTGAATCCAGCCGATCAGGCAAAATGTTTAAGCTACTCCTTTAGGTTTTACTTCTTCTAATAAAGGGACTTACATTCCATTTTCATTGGAGGAATTATTGTTTATCTTGAAAATCTGCAAAAATACTGTTTGATAGGATTCATTATGAAATGCTACAACCACTTATCCTTGTCGTCCTTAACTGTTATTCTATCAATATTTAACAAGATTTGGTTAGAACACTTATTTTCTGAGAGCTGGCACAAACCAATTGTTATATCCTTTGCTAAACCCGAGAAAAACTGTAGAAACTCTTAAGAAACTCTTATCATCCCATTGCACCCCATGAGTTTTCTATATAAATCATTGGAATGAATCACGAATCTTAGCCTGGTCTGGTATCTGGAGCATATCATACATTACACAATATGACTTTCGTCAACATGGCTCCACCATTGATAATCTTTAATATCTGGAGGATACAGTTCACACAACTTTCACCAATTGTGTGATTTGATTTTAATTTTCTTTGATTTAGAGAAACCATATGATTGGACCTGGAAATATGGTATTTTTAAAAGATCTGCCTTCATGGTCACATGTCCATATTTCTTCAAAATTCTCTTGCCGACTATAATTTCCAAGTTCGCCATGACTCTGTTCTCTCTTCTTCATATCTTCAAGAATTAAGTGTACCTCAAGGATGTGTGTTAAGCTTTTCTTTGTTAAATAAATAGTGCTACATCTTCGTTCCCTCCAGTGTTTCATACTTCTTTATATGTGGACAACTTACAGATTTTCTTGCCATTCTACAAATGTATGACTTATTGAAAGACAGCTGCAGCTAATGCAGCCCAACTGGACTGTCTCAAATTGCTTTTCCTTCTCAACATCAAAGACTGTTTGTGCCCATTTTACTCTCCATTGAGGGATCTTTACACAGCCCAATTTAACACTTGGTGGTTTGCAAATTCCTTTTGCATCAGAACATGCATTTCTGGATCTAATCTTGATCCAAAACTACACTTTAAAATCATCTATGGCACCTTAAGAAAAAATGTATCTTAAAGCTAAACTGCTTAAAAGTCCTTTCTCATTCCACTTGGGAAAGTAATTGACTTGTTTTACTACTACTTTATAAGGCCATGATACAATCACAACTGGATTAGGTTGAATTGTATGTGGTTCTGCTCGGCAATCAGCCATTTGCACATTTGATTCCATTCATCATCAAGCTCTCCATTTGTGTCTTGATGCTTTTTGCACTTCGCCTGTTCAAAAGCTTGTATGCAGAGTCACTCAAATCTTCATCGACAAACTTTATCTCTTCAGTATTATGCATACACTTCATCTATTCCAAATAATCCTGCTAACCAATGTATATATTCTGTCCATCAAGGATAATTTCATGCCAATCATCCTTGGTTGTACCGCCAGTTGGATATTGGGTGAAAAACCTGACAGATATATTTCAATTTCCAAACTTAAGAATTGCAAATTTTCCTAATTGACTATCTGCACACTGGAAATATAAAATGCCAAACTGTGATTTTTTTGTAAATCCCCAAAAACCACCACTCCCTCAAGGTAAAAAAATGAACCTGGTTCAGAAACTGAATCTTTAAGTTTCTGCATCAGGAACATTTGTCATGCTACTTAGATTTCACTAATTTTATACAGATGGATCAAAAGGAGTCTTTATGTTGAAGCAGCCTTTTGCTCTGAGAATTTCAATAATTCTATTCATCTTCCTTGTGGAATTTCAGTGTTACTGCAAAAACTATATGCCATTTTTATGACTTATGTACTCAAAGGAAAGTTATCGAAAATTCTCATCAGAACTGATTCTGAGAGTCCTCTGCAGTCACTCCCTGAAGGCTCACCGTGTCCTTTGATCCATTTTAGATTTATTACATTATTTTAAACAAAGCACCATGACTTTCTGGTGGGTTTCCTGATCATGTCGGGAATTATTGGTAATGAATTCACCGATTCACTTGCCAAGTCTGCTGCCAGTCTGCTACTGCAGTGGATCTTCTTTCTGACATTATATAATTATCCATTCTTAATTGAGAGCTGTCTCACAACAAAAGTGAGATCAACTTCATTATAACAACCTTCATCTAGTTAATCCTGCTTTATGCTCTCCTAAAAATAGAATGTATAATACTTGATGCAAAGATGTTCTTTTAGCACATCTCCAAATTGGATACACTAGACTAAGTCATCAATATTTATTTCTTAAAGATCCTATGTGACTATTTGCAATGTTGTTTTAATTCATCACATTTTAGTTAAATGTTGAGCTTTTAATCAGTATTATCATCATTGTTTTTTTTTCTTGTTTTTAAATCCAATGTCAGTAATCCATGTCCACAAATGAGCTGTTTCGGCTCAAGAACTCGGATTTGAGATTTTGCCTCATCTGCTTTATTTACTGGACCTTTTGCCAACAGATTTTCATCTATGCATTTAGACAACTGTTTAAAGGGCAGGAGACACATCCAAGATTGTGATCTCAAAAAGGATTCCTGCTAAATCACGGATATGTGCAGCTTAAGACAGCATTGGCAGGATTGGATAGATGCGGATGGAACCTATGTGGAAAAATAAAAGTTACGCCCGACACTCAAAAGCAGTTTTTGAATTTGTTCACTCCAAACTGATATTTTTAGGGTTCCAACCTGATATACATTGGGTGTCCAAAAAGACCAACAAACTTTGAATGGTTATTAAGAACACCAAAACAAGTCACTTTTTGTCATTAACTCATGTCCACAAATGCACTGTTCGGCATGAGATAAAATCAAAGAAACATATTGTATTAGCATGAGAGTGACAAATTTATAGCAGTTGTTTGAAGTGTTGACCATTTACTCAATATAGAGATTGAATCATTGGTTCATGGGTTCACGTCTTCTATGAATATTCTCGGAATAGCCTGCTCATGTGTGCAAGAGGCCATCAATCTTGCCCACAGATCTTTTTCTCCAAGGACTCATACACTGAAGATTTCACATATCCCCAAAGAAAAAAGTCAAGAGCGGTCAGATCAGGCAATTGCAGAGGCTATGCTATAGGATTAATTCTCAGTCCACTGGTTCAGAAACTTGTGATCCAGATACTCGTTCGTGTCCAAACTGTAGTATGTAGGTGCTCCATCATGTTGAAACCACATGCCTCGTCAGATGTTTAAAGAGACATATCAACTTATATAATTTGCTAATTTTGTCTGTCTGTCTGTAACTCGATATAATTAAGCTATTAAGATAGATCCAAGGTTCTCAATGGTACCATTGAATCAAGAGTACTCAAATTGGATGAAAATAGTTCATTTTGTCATTCCATGTTGTTTCCATGAAATTTTAACTGAAATTCTTACAAAACATATGTTCAAAACCAAATAATTTTGTTACCACTGCACCGATTTTAATGAAATTGGCATACTTACTCAGTTTTTTACTCTGATTTTGAAACTCAAAACCATTTTGCCGTTGAAGCTTCGTTCACAAGTTAGCGCAATGTTTAGATTATATAAAGGTTTTAAATGCCTTTTGGCGTCATGATTAAAAAATATTAATTATTCTTTAGATAAATTAAACTTTAGATATGGTTGGTATTTCGTTTTTCTTTTTGGGTGGAAAATGATCCTTTAGATTAAACTCTCAGAACCTACATTTAGGTAAGAAGTACATCTAAATTGGTCTGATAAACATTAAAAAAAAAAAAAAAAATTTAAAATCAAATCATCAATTTATATATATATATATACATATAAATTGGCTAAGTTCGTCTGTCTGCCTGTCTGTAACTCGATATAATTAAGCTATTAAGATAGATCCAACGGTTCTCAATTGTACCATTGAATCAAAAGTACTGAAATTGGATGAAAATATTAGTTCATTGTAGGGATGGACGGGACCCGATATTTCGGGAAAATTATAATCCCGTTTATCGGGCGGGATTTGCTTTACTTTGGGATTTCTTCGGGACGGGATTTCGCGATTTATTTAAATTGAACAAAAGGCTTAATAATGCTCGGATTATTAATCCTGGCAACTGAAAACTACAATAAATCATTGAGAAATACTCTGGACTATTTATTTTCCTTCTACCTCCCAATATTACATCAACAACAAAGTGTTTTCGACCGGCGACCAATAAACAACAGACGACGGCCTTCGTGATTTCGACTAGCGACAGACATAAAAATGTTTTTGTTTGTTATTATTATTGTCATCCATATCAAGTTTCAAAACGGGAACATCTATTTCCCATTTACTGAATGAAGGACAATCCCGTCCCGATTTTCGGGAGGGAATAAAAAATCCCGTCCCGACCTAAAAATCCAATCCCGTCCATCCCTAGTTCATTGTGTCATTCCATGTTGCTTCCATGAAATTTTATTCTTGGGAACTGACCTCGACAACTGAAATTCTAACAAAACATACGTTCAAAACCAAATAATTTTGTTACCACTGCAACCATTTTAATGAAATTCGGCATACTTACTCAGTTGTTTACGCTGATTTCGAAACTCAAAACCATTTTTGACGTAGAACCTTCGTTCACAAGTTAGCACAGTATTTAGATTACATTTACTTTATATTTGATAGTTGATAATAAAATGATTTTTAAGATTTTTTTTATGCCTGTCATCCGACAGGCTTTGCTGCTAGTCTTGTAAATATTCTGGTAGAACATGTTGCAATACATCCTGTGATACTGAGCTGGGGAGTCAATAATGACCAATCACCAATCAGAACTGTACATAGTCATTGTACTGGCTTCATAATCTTCAACATTCTACAATTTGATGTTTAATATTGCTGTTTGTTAAGAGATGGCAATAGAAATCCGGATCAGGAACAACAGTGCTGATGTGATATTCCCAACCTTCTGAGAAAAATGATATACTTATCCAATAGTTGGACAACAACAATTACTCTTTGATTCCATCTTGTATTGAAATAGCTCATTTGCGAACCTGGGTTTGGTGACAAAAATTTCTTATTTTAGTGTCCTTGATAACCATCTAAAGTTTGAACCATCTTCAGTCCAAATCTGGGACACCCTGTATAATTTTTATCTTTATATAATTTATATTTTTATCTTATATTTTTTTAGTTCATTTTTTTACCCTTTTTTGACACAGCTTAGCCAAAGATGCTTTTGTGCGATTAAAATTAAATAACTGACTATTTAACTAGGAAATACCAGGAGCCCAAAGGCCACATAGGCCTGAAGTGGAATATTTTAAGTACCTTATATTTCCACAACTGCTTGGTGGTATTTCTTCACATTCATTTTGTAACTGCTCTTTGGACTTGATCAATTTAAGGATTCTCATTCTGCATCTGCACTACAATAAAAAAATGAGAACTCCATGATCATCTTTTTTTTTCATTTTAGTGAACTTCGGCTTTTTTCATAGTAATAGTATCCACCATTGGATGCTAACAAAAAGTCGCCATTTTCTTTTCTACCAAGATCTAAATTACAGTAATATCTTGAGATATGAGCGTCCCGACATACGAGTATTCCGAGATACGAGCAAGCCTTCGAGCAAATTTTTGCTTTGAGATACGAGCAAGCTTACAGATGCCGACGCACTCAGTGGCCGAGAACTCGGAGCAGCCCATGACGCCTCACTCGTTTACTTCATGTGTTTGTCGACTCCATACGCATCTCCCGCGAGTCTTCCGTATTGTGTTTCCATTATCTATGTGATTTTCTCTCTATTTTCTGCATTATTCTTCATAATAGTGATGATAGTCAGGAGGAAAAAGTAAGAAAAGTGAAGAAAAGTAAAGAATACAAATCAAAAAAAGCAAAAAAAAAAAATAGAAAAGGAAAAAAAAATACGAAAGCCAAGTTAAGCTAGTTCTCAATTTATGTAAGTTACGTAGTGTATGTATAAGATACAGTATGGAATCAAGTGTCTACGTACGTGTCAACTCTCTTCCCTCCTCCTCCTCCTCTGCACATGCCGCAATTAGCCGCTACTGTATGGTCTGTCAGTAGGAACTCATGATTAAAACCACATTTTATTTTATATCACACGAATCATTTTTTACTACAACTTTTTTTTGTGTGAGTATGTCTCTACAGCATTTAAAAACATGTTTTTCCGTTATTATTAGCACTAATAAGGGTGTTTTTTAGAGGGCAGGAACGTATTAATTTTTTATGTTATCTCTTATGGGAAAAAAATGATTTGAGATACAAGTAACTCGAGTTACGAACTCGATCCTAGAACGGATTATGCTCGTATCTCAAGGCATTACTGTACTTCTTAAAATTACTCTCTTTATTTCATGGTAATGCAAGTAATAGAAAAAAATATCTATAATTAATGTAATCATGATATATCTAGCTCCAAGATGCCTGCCTGTCTATCTTAAAACTTCACCATTTCCATCTTTGCAGTAATATCTCCTTACAGCTGTTTGCAAATTGTTAATGAGCAGCATGTTTTGACTTTCTATAGATTGTCCTTTTGATGACTTCTCTTCATCTCTAATGTAAAATAATTTCTTATTGTAATTGCATTCACTGCTTTATTTTTATTTTTTTTATTTTTTTGTCGGTAAATTTGATGATGTTATCTTTATGGAATATTTTTTTTGTTTTTAGGCTCGGGGCGAATGGATCCTGTTCCAATTAATATTAAATCAGATCGTGGTGGATTAGGAAGGGATGAAGTTTTAAAAAGAAAAGTTCAGGAAAACATGTTTTTAAAGAAATCGTTTGCTTTAAAGAGACAGAAATTGGAAGTAGAAGCCCTGGATGAATTCAAATCCAGAATTCAAACAAAACTAGCAGAGAAGCAGCTTCTAGCTGATTTAAGAAAAAGCCAAAAAGTGTGTGAATATTTGGATAAAGAAAAGGTAAGTAATTGCAGAATTTTTAGGAAAAAATGAACAAAAAATAAATGAAGTTTCTTTTTTTTTCCTTCAATGATCAAAGCCACCTAAGAAGGGAATTAATATAATGAGTGCAATAATAATACTATCCTGCCTTGATTAACAATTAAGCAATGTAAGCACGCTCATAGGGCACCAAGGTAAGGGGGGGGGGAGGAATACCATAGAGTATTGATATCATAACTAACCATCGAATTTGAAGGAATTCCAGATTCATAGAAAGGAGCTAATGGCATATTGTAAGAGCCACAGTGTTTTATTATTTGTGTTTTATTTTATTACACTTAATCATTCATCTTGAGGCTCTTGTGTCCCACAATGTCATCTGACATCTGAAATAATTTTCTGACACTCTTTATCTTAACAAATACTTAAATATGTTTGATGTTAACATAAACAAAGATAAGAAACAAAAGAACAGCACCTGAATCAAATTCAAATTGCCTTTCCGATTCCATTATTAGGAGAGAGTTGGGTACCGCCGTTTCGTCCTTCAAAGGACTCTTCAGCCCAACCCTGCCTCTCCCGATAAAAGACTCGGAAAGGCAAGATCCTATTGATGAGAGTTACCGCCAACCTGGAAGCGACCCCCTATAAAGGAAAAGCAAGAAAAATAGAATGTTGTGTCTCACGACATCAACAAAAGCCTTTTCCTGCGAACTGCAGGGATGAAAGGACTTTAAACACTGAACTGAAGGCTCAAAAAAATAATTACTTGAATAATAATAAAAGTTTAACGGGCTGCAAAATTGGTTAACATAAACAAAGATAAGAAAGAAATCATTCAAATGTCTCTCGTGGTAAGACGTGCAGTTTTGCATGGGAATGACTCATACCCACTGTTTTTGGAATGAGCGATTTATATTCTAAGCACATTTTCGTGTGGTTCTCAGCATTCGAGTCACGTACTTCCCTTGTTAGATGTAATTTTTTATTTTCTAGAGATTGATATAAAGCCTTATTATAATGTCCAAATCACACAATCCTAGTTTTTATCATTCTTTTGATCATTGATACTCTTTGGTCATGTAGTTTGCTTCTGTCATCATTTTCATTACTAGTTCCATCATGGAACAGGCTGTAGAACTTGCTCTAAAATTCAGAGAATTTAAGTCAAAGGTCATTAGTGAGCACTAATCAAGCCTGATGAAACCGTGGCATATCAGAATTTAGGGATAATTTGTTCTAATTCAGTCATAATACAGATTCTTTTCAATCTGTGAGCTCTTTGTAAGGAACTGCATTAAGCAGTTCACTTGCTGTTTAATTTTTAGTTTGGTAGACCTCTTGACAACCTTTTGGGATGCTTATGCAGATCCAGGCACAATCTGTAATAGTCCATTTCTTAAGTCAGAAAATCAGAGAGAGGCTATTAATGTCTGTCAGCAGCTATTAATGTATAGAGAGAATATTATTATCTTCTTAATGATAATAACTATCCTTGAGAATCAGTCTTTCGAAATTTGACTATAAACAGTGGAAGCCATTTAACCAGTCTAAATTGTGGAAAAATTTTGGAAAAATCCAATGGTGAAATCTATCTTGTGATATGTTTACAGTTTTGAACTTGTTAATATACCAGCAAGCAGAAGCAGGCATTTCACAAAAAATGCTTGTATTCAGTATGATCTTTCTCCGATTGAATTTATTCTGTAGTGATGCTCACCATTAGCATCTATAATTAGTTCTTCAAATGATCCACATTCTGATTTAGATTACATAGGCAATACTCTTAAATACTTTTAGATAAAAAGAGGAAAAAAAAATCAAATAGGATAAATTTGGAGACCAGGTGACTATTCAATTGATCCAAGCTCAGGTAATATAGGCAATAACACTATTATCAGGTGATACATCATTGTGCTGGAGAGTTTAGAACGCCTTCTTCATTTAGCAATCAGATAAGATGATTTTTACAACATATTCAGGTAAGTGTTGGCATTCAAATTCCGTGCTAAGCATATAGCTAAACAAGATGGGTACCTCATTTCCAAATAATGACTTTATATATTCCTGGCATCTTGGATATTGCAGCAAGTGTGGGTTGTGTTTCAGACCAGGGCTGATTCTTTTGGCATTTTGTCTTTCCATCAATAAAGAAGTTTGTTTCATCACGTAGCAGAATCTTTGATGCAAATGTTGATCAAAGATTTACCGTCAAGTTACTAGATATTCTGCTCAAAATTCTGTATGTCTGGAATTCATTGTCAGAATCTTTTCTCAGGTGTTAAAGCATTTGGAGTTTACATGAGGGCCATTTGTTTGCAGACGCACATTGGAACTTTATCTTAACCCGCATTGCTTGCGTGCTGCTCTGCGGACTTCTAATAAATGCAGCCAAAAACAGAATCGAGAGCTCTTTATCTATTGTTTTCTACAGTTGTCCACTTCTTTTTTTTCTTGCCTTAGTACATTTAGTTTCCAAAAATTCCTTGATAAGTTTTGTCACTGCATGATGTGGTGTTCAGTGTCAGCAGTTGAAGTCTTCAGATGTTTTGCTGTAAGTTTATCCACCAGCATGAATATCAGTTCTTTCCTATGTTGACAACACCACCACTGCAATACTGCAAATACAAAACAACATTCAGCCCATTCAGTACCTAAACACTCATTCCACTGTAGGGTATACAAAGACCTTTTAAGGTAGCCAAGAATGAGGGCATATACATTCGGAACCTCGATTTACTTGGGGAAGCACTTCTGCCACAAGAAAGTGCTGCTCTCATGAGAAATATGTAGCAATTTTCTACAACCTTTTGAAGTCCTGCTGTCAGTTGGTCTGTCTGTCTGTACGTTGCTTTTGCTGGTCAATCAGTGACAGTCTGTATGAGTCGCTCTACCATTTCCTAAGCTGAAGACCATGCAAATGATTTGGCGACTTCCTTCCTTGCATTCTGTGGGTCTGCTTCAGTCGTTGGCCAATCAGAGCTTTTGTTCCATTCAGTTCCTCTATTTGACAGGATGGTTTGATTCTACGCTTCCTATTTATCAAAATAAAGACTATGAGAAGATAATGCAACAATGGACTACAAAACAACATTGTTTAAAAACATCCTAAAGGATATTTAACATGCAATAACTTCAAAACTAATAAAGATATTGCAAAATGAATTTTACCATTGGATTTTTCAGAAACATTTCCACAAGTTTATGAGTGGTAACATGACCCCATCACACACTTTCTGTTTGAAATTTATAAGATGTGTTCAAGATAGATAACATATGTCATAAGTACATTCATTGGCCAAACAAATGATAATGATAAGATTAATTTAACATTAAGCTTGGTTTATGGCTAAACCTGTGTATTAATTGTGCATGTTTTTGTTTTATTTGTCTTTTAGCATATTTTCTGAGTAAGCAATAGGTTAAAACTCAAAATGACTAAAAAAGTGATTTTATTTAGAACAACATGTTAAGAATGTTGTGCTAAAAAAATTAATATTTGTCATTTAGTCATCATGGAAATTTAAACATTATAGCAAGAATACACTATAGAAGTGTACTTAAACATTTCAAACACATAAAAAACCTAATTGCTGCCAAAACATCCATCCTTTTTCTATTTTTATGTGAAAATTTCATACTTAGAACGGAGCAAACCTTTGAGGAATATTATAATCTAAACTCGTACATTCCAGTAAAGTAACATTGTAAATGGAAGAGTAATCACAACGAAACATATCATTCATACCTTTTTCTTAAATTTAATTAGGGCCTCGAAAACCCTTCAGAAAAATGGTTCTGGCTGTTAAGAGAAGATGAGGACAAAGATGATGATGATGATGAAGAAGATGATGAATACGATGAAAATGAAGAGCAGGAAGATGAAATAGATGAGAATGAAGTAGACGAATTAGAACTGGAAGTAATACATTTTTAACTTACTATTAAAGTAAACAATAACATTTTAAAAGGTATAAAAACTATATTAATAAATTTACATATTTATTAATATTATATATCTGTCAAAATAGTCATGTTGTATTTATATTTTCTTCTGTTGTTTATTCTTATGAATTTCTTCACTTTACCTTTTTCAATGATGCTCTGAATTTTCTTCATACTCCTGTTTTTTTATTACTTAGGTTTATTGCCATGGTGAAATACGTTGTTTGTGAAGTAAAATTTCTCAAAGCATTTCTTATTATCACACCAGCACTGTCCAAAGAGAGAGAGAGAGAATAGCAAGTTATTACTTCATTCTATCTATTGTTATCAGACTAGAATCTAATCGATCCATTTTTATATTATGATTTATTTTTACAATTTTTAAACATATTGCTATTATTTCAGCCTCTCTGTTAGCTCCATCTTTAATGACTACACTATCATTTAAAACTCCTTCCACTGATCAAACGGCTCTTTCTGAAATATACAGCTTCATTTTCTCCAACCTGATGGATTCTTTCAAATAA
>JAFIDM010012231.1:91745818-91789746 GCA_023159025.1 Thereuonema tuberculata
CAAGACTCAAAAGGCGTACGAGGGGAGGTATTGATAACACATGATGGATTCTTGAATATAATTTTTCTATTAAATAATCTGATGTGCATGATCCTATTCTTAGTTTTAATGGTTTATCATCTGAAGATGTTGTCGTTAGTCACCATATTCTGGTTGACTTCCTTGGACCATTAAATATTTCTGCTGCTCTGTTTCATCCATGCCTTCTGTAGCAGTTTAAGTTGTGAAAAAAGAAAGATGTTATTTTGACATTTTCATATTTTTCATTCCTTAAAGCCGGGGTTCTCAACCGGGGTCCATGTAATATTCATCAGGGTCCACAGGCAAAATGGAATCAGATATAAAGAAACTCGCTGAGCAGCATCAACCACAGGGATCTCATTGAATCACACTTGCCGTATATGCTCCAATAGAGGCGTTTATTTGCAAAACTAGCCTCAGCTCCCGGCGTTTAATAGAGGCTTATTAACAAAAACCTTCAGAACGCAATATTTTTACACATAAATACCGGCTAATTTTACAAACAGCTAGTTTATTTGATTTAGTTTATTTGAATTCACATGCTACATAAGACTGTTAAAGATAAATGGCAATGTCTTTCTGTACCTTTCGCTGCTATTCGTCGTTCGAATCCGCAATGACGGGTGGCTGCCTCACCAGAAATTTCTTTCGTGTATTCCATCGCGCGAATCTTAAAGACAATGTCAAATGACTGTTTCGGCGTCATTTTGTAAGGCAATGTACCGTAAGGTATTACGCACGACTATAAAGATACGGATGCTTACACTAGTACCGGTAGGCAAATATCAAAGATTCGGCTACTATTTGGCCGTATCCCCTCTGCAGCCCGGCGCTTATTAGAGACCGGCGACAATAAGAGCCTCGGTGTTTATTGGAGCATATAAGGTATTTTAAAATGGTTTATTATGAATTATTTATCAGTGTGCTTAAATGCTCCATAGAATTTAACTGTAGAATAATTTATTTGCATTAAATTAGTTTTCATTTTTATTAGTGAAAAATAGAACAAGCTTTTCTTTTATCGAATAGCTGTGAGAGGGTCCACCAAAAAAAAAAGGGGGGGGGCCATGGGTAAAAAAAGGTTGAGAAACCCTGCCTTAAAGCAACCCTCGAAAATTTGGGCCTAAACCAACTCGCAAATGGAAATTTACACTCACTAGCTAATTAACAGGAGGGAGGGGGGGCAAAATTTCATATATATATATACGATATACCTATACTAGCAGCGGAACCCGCCCAATTGTTAGATATATAAAATTTGGCCGAACTAAAAATAGAACTGGGGTTGTGATTGGCGGTTACCGTTTGACAAATGGTGATTGGTGAAGGGTAAAGAAAACTTCCATCATGAAATACCCCTCGCGGGAGTTCACATCCCGGTGAATTTGAATAGGCGGTAAATTTGAATTGGCACAGCAGCCAAGGTTTTGAATTTAGAAAAAAAACGATTTGCAAGGTAATTTTTTCCACTCGCAAGCGCCTAATTTCTACTCGCAAATTGCGAGTTTGCGAGTGGGATTTTCGAGGGTTGCTTAAAGTATTGCTTCTATAGTGGTTTTTTTTTTTTCAATACTTTTTTTCCCTATTTTTTTTTCTTAATCTTGTTTGTGTTCATAAAAAAAGGGAAAAAAAAAACAACATGCATATTTCTTTTTCCCTCAGTTAAATTTAGAATTCTTCTTATGTTTCTGTATTTCTTAAAACATTTTAATAAGTCTAATTCATAGAGTATCAATCAGCTTTAAAAAGAAATTTACATTCTTCTTGAAATTCCCAAGATGAGCAGATGACCAAGATTTTCCATTGAAATGATACCAGTTCAAATAGTTTCCTCCTGATGAAAAAAAAAAAGAATTTCATCAGTTCAAAACCAACTACTGCCATTGTATACTAGATTGTAAATTATAGTATAATTAAACAAAGTATTATTTTCCTTTATATGTGTCAATATGGCTAGCTTTAAACTTCCGCAGATTTTCTACATCATGTATTTATGTTTTTGATGCATTGAATGCTAGAACTGTTGTTTAATGATTTCAATAAAGTGTGGTCTACATTTTGTTCTGACAAGAAATCCTAACTCATCAACATCTCTACCTCTCCTAAGTGCCAGGCATTCAAGGCTAAGTTTTTCAGCTTAACATCTTTACCTTTTTCACTGGTATTCCGAGGTATCCAGTTTCTCTGCTGCATTTTTTATTTTGGAATGATCTGAGTGAAACTTACTGCAGATATTTTTACTGGATACAGTTGCAATAAACATTGAGGTTTTCTATAGAAATAACCGAGTCCTAGCTATTATGGTTCATATTAAATTAGGGTCACAAATAAAAACAGAAATTGCCCACAGAGCTATGTAGGCTCATTAAATGACTTGAAGGCAAATTAAATCTAAATTACAATTATTAAATTTATAATCTCAAATGAATATATAGGTATGGATGAAATACTATACAGAGACTAACTACTAAAAAAAAAAAACACTAAGTTTCATTATCACTTCAGTGGAAGTCATAGCACTAGATGATGTTTTGTGTCTCACAAAAGGGACTGTGCCCAGCTTAGGATGTACAGAAGCATCTACTAACTCCAATGATTGATGGGCAGACCTTCTGAGAGATATGAACTTAATGAAAATTCTAAGAACATTGCAGATTAGAAACTTGAACATAGACTTGCTACAATGAAAAAAAAATCTTTTGCAATGAGCTTTTAGAATCATCACATTTACTTTTTTTTTTTTTTAATCTTTCAGCCATCAGAAAAATTGGAAATTCTAACATTATATTTAAGGAAAGCCCATTTTTACTGCATTTGGTGTGGTACATCATTTGAAGGTAAGTACATATGACAAATGTCACATTTGTATATTTCCTTTATTACAGTATTTTTGTACTTTATTAAACAGAAAGTTCCTTGTTGCATTCAGATAGGCAACAATTTACAGAAAAATATCCTATCAAATTCTTTAAAGGTTTCAATTGTTGCTTGAAAGGAGCAAACTTTTGTTTATTTATTTATAGTGATTAGTCATCAACTTAATTACTATAAATATTGGTTCTTAAACATCAATCTTTGTACCAATTGTGAGAAGTTTAACTTATTCAGAAAAAAAAAGAAAGAAAATAAGATACTATAGTTAGTTATAAACTAAAAGTATTTAACTTATTATATATTTCACACTTGAATAA
Organism: Thereuonema tuberculata; assembly: GCA_023159025.1. Lineage (NCBI taxonomy): Eukaryota > Metazoa > Arthropoda > Chilopoda > Scutigeromorpha > Scutigeridae > Thereuonema > Thereuonema tuberculata. The sequence continues at coordinate 91,749,031 of JAFIDM010012231.1, forward strand.
TTCACTTTATACTAAAAACATGGCAACTATATGTCAGTTTAATATTATATTTATTTATTTATTTATTTTGCACTGTTACTGGTCCACAAAATCCAAAATAATGTGTAAAGCATCTGCTTACTTAATTTACCATCTTCTCTAACCATTTTTTCATTGTTTCTGTCAAAATTTGATGTTAGTCTTTATAACTACATTATCTTAATTCAGATAAATTGCAGTACAGAACCTTACTTTTAAGAAGGGTTAAAAAAGAAATTACTGATAAAGTTCCTTTAAAATGTTAAGCCCTTTTTTTCATTTGAGAAAGAGGAAAAGGCAGTGAATAGTCTCTGGTTTGTTGATGCAGTTTTGTAATTGTTTAGACATCAATTACTTTAGGCTTGGCTATGTATTGGGTTGGCCAAAAAGTTCGTTCATTTTTTTTTTACGTAAGTTGGCTCTAGTAGCACTTAGATGTATTTAACGTCATTCTACACTATTTTGTTGGTTTGTATTGTGACAGCTGTCATATTAGCATGCATTTAAAACAAAAACTGATCAAAATTGGTGAATTTTGTGTCGCCAATTTAATATTGAAGAAGACAATAAGCACACAAGACCACATTTTTCTTTGATGACCAGGAAAAAACTGTTCCAGCTTAGCTGGGAAGTTCTGAATCATCCGCTGTATTCATCAGACACCCTTCAGATTTCCATTCATTTCGGTCTTTTCAAAAGACACCTGGAACATTTTTTTGCTCAAAAAGATAAAAAGTTTTGGGAAGATGGAATTAGGAAGTTTCCTGAAAGATGGCAGAAGGTAGTGGAAAAAATCGTAGAAAGACATTGCGCAATAGAATTATTGGTGACATATGTGTCTTTTATTTTTACTTAAAAGCCAAACAAACTTTTTGGCCAACCCAATAAAACTCATAGCAGGAGGATATTTGTAGGATGTAGAGTGGTTACAAAGAAAACCAGAGGTCTTTTGTATTTCTGTCAAACAGTTTCCTTCATTAATTAGTGACCTGTTTGCAGCTATTGTGATAGAGAACAAAATTGGTATCAATTGTGTTTGTCATGTCCTTCCGTCCATGTCTGTCCTCCCCTACAATTCCTGAACGGAATGTCGGATCGACAAATGGATTTCACCATCATGTTTAGAGGCCCAAACACTGTAGGAATGGGGTATTTTCAGGGGCCAACGCTTCCCCCACGTTCAAGATATTTGGCATTGTTTTCACTGGATTTCTGCTATTTGCTTAAATGTTAGAAATGCAACCATCTCGTTTTAGTTCTCAGCTGTAGCTTGTTGTTTAAGGTCTCAGACTCATATACTGAAAGTTGTTGGTTTGAATCTGTATATCTACTGTTTTTTTTTTTATTATTTTTGTTATTTCTCTTAATCTTTTTCTCTCAATGTCCACAAGGGTTTATTTCTTCTTACGTTAATGTACTTCCTTTTTTTATTATTGTTTTTAATTTTTTTTATATAATATGGGTCGCCCTTAAATTTATGCTTTAGCACAAAATTATATTCACTAGTTTTAGTTTCAAAATTTCCTATTTTTTTATTTCTTTATCAAACAAAAAAAACCAAAAAGTCGAATTAAGGAAAATCAACATTAAGCTAATTTGAAATTTTTATACTACAGTTCATGTTTTATTTTAGATATTTTATAAGCTTATCTATTTTTATTTTATTTTTTTTACCAAAAATGTGTTACTTTGTTATGTTCATAAATGAACTTTACATTTAGAAAAGTTTGGACTCTAAATTTATTATTTGAATCATCATTTTGGTTTCTTGCATACTCATCTTTATGTTTATTGTAATTATTCCATTTTCATAGAAACATTATTCTTTAAAAAAATTATAATACACAATTTCTTATATGACAAAAGAACATTGAACTAAAGACTCAATTTGAGAAAATCAAAATTACTTGCTCTCTATTTAGTATGATGTAAGGAACTCTCATATTTTGATGTTAAATTATCAGACCAAAATTTTATAATATTTTTTTCAATGTAGGTATAACCATCCTGTATTGTCTCTGGTTTTCTTATAAATAAATTTCATATTTATTGACCAACAACTAAGTGGAAATCATATATCTTCAAGCAGTTTAACTTCAGTGCACATTTCCAATGTTATGAAATAATCAGTCTGAAATTATGCATCTTTCTTGCTGTTGTAGAAAATATATTCAAAATCATAATATAGGTGAGTCTAGCAACTAAAATAAGATGTAGAAGAGGAGTGAAAACTGTACGTATCCAAACAATGCAAAAAAAAAAAAAAAGCAAGAAAAGCAGAATTGGGAAACTTGTTTATATTATGCAAATGTAATCTATTATTTTTAGACAAAAATGCCTTGTATTTAAATGCTCTAAAAAATTTATTCAGAAAATTGAATTTGATAATTATTTACACTAGTCTTTCAAGTCGAGATGGAATTATCATTCTAAACTTTCAGCATGTCTTTCTTTAATTCAATGAATAATTTACAGTAAGAGATTTAAACTTTAGTAAGTTGAGACCCTATGAAAGAAGAGTTTATATTGATTGAAAGGACAATAGCCATTTATTTTCAGAGAGATAATGAAAATAAATTGTTTTTTTTGCTCTGTTCTTTTATTAACCTCTGAAATTTGAGCTGCTTTCAGTAAGGGTGAAAATTATTTTTTTTTAATACTATTTGGGTTTTTAATAAAGCTTATATAGTTGGTTGCATCATTTATAATTACATAATTATAGTTAAAATCTCAAGATTGTGAAATTAATCATAATAACAAACTAAATCATTAATACAAAATGAGATGAAAACAGTGGACCCTTCTGTTATGAGTTTAATTCGTTCCATTATAATACTCAAAACATGAAAAAAACTAACATGAATTGCTTATAACTTGGAAATAAATGAATCCGTTTAAAGAGTTTAAACAAATCTATGACCTAATTCTTAAAAATAAATACTTTATAAACATCGAAAAAGCAAGCTATTGCTGTATAACATAATTTTCTTAATAAATAAATAGTAAATTAATAAAAAAATAATACTAATAACAAAAAAAAATGCCTTTTTCATACTTTTTAATTATCTCCTGCCTTTCTGTAATTGGTGTGATTTTCTTTACTTTGGGGCCATATGGATATAGTTATTCATAAAATACACTACCTGTACCAATACTAACCTCTTTAATCAAGTGAATATTCTCATTTCCTGAATGATAGGCTAAGCGTAGAATCAACTGTGGCATCACTTCCAGGAAAAAAAATGACAATTTGTTTTTTTTCCTGGGAAAATTTTTTATTATAACCACTATTGGTTCACTCATATCATAAATTCTAATTACATGAGCCAATCATAATACAAGGATCATACTGTATATCTAAACTAGTTTAAATAAATGTGATGCATAATTTGTTGAGGTAAATTTATTTTGATCCAAATTAACTGATGCCTTTAAGTATTTTACTACTATGTATTATTAGTAATGCCATAAGTAGTAACATTGCCCGTTACTTTGTGGGCAATGTTCGGCCCTGCCATTAATTCTATAATAAACTGAGTTACATTATAGTAACAGGATAATGAAAACGTTATGTTTTGCATTATTTATTTATTTATTTAATTTATTTATTTTTCATTTTTTAGCAATTTGTAACATTTTAGCCTCCTAACATTTCAGAAGATTTTGCAGCAATGGCTTTTTAAAGTGTGTCACACTTTGCATCAGTGATGTTTCCTGAATTGCTGTGATCTTGAAGAAACTGCATTTTTTTCTGTTTCATTGGGAGGGTTTTTTTTTTGGTTTGTTAAAAAAATTAAAAACTGTAAACAAGTTACTTTTTCAAAAGTAAGTAACTTTCCTATCCCTGACTATAAATACATAATCTAATCTTATGTTTTATAAAAAGAAAGAAGAATCTCAAAAAGAAATACTTTACTCTTATATATTGATAGACCTATAATGGATTACTTTAAACTTTTAATAGGTTGATATATTTTACTACTACTTTAAACTGCATCATGGTCACTCAATCTAAACATTGAAAAACTAGTCTTATCAACTTACAGCTTTATTTAAAATCTAGATAGGATATTTTGAAGGTTACTTTGGAAAAAAAAAATCAAACAATTTCTTGTTAGTCCTTGTGTGGCATTGCTATTTTATATTTACCTCTTCATCTATCAATATAAACTTGTAAGGTGATATTTTCAAGATTTCAACTTAATAAAATGAAAATGTTTAACGCAGTTCAAAACTATATTTATTAAATGGAGGTTTTTATTTCTTCTAAAAAATTTTAAAGGAGAAATAGATATTGTATTCCAATTTAATGCCATACTTAATTCTTATTAAGGATGTAAACTTTTAAAATTGATTTAAAACCACTTAATAAGCTGTATCACCAGATTTAATATGTATCTTAAGTTTTTATATTCCTTTATTTTCTGCATTTTCAGATTTAGATGACTTACTGGCAAATTGTCCTGGAGATACTTTTGAAGCTCACTGAAGTTTAATATTCCAACTGTAAATATTTTTGCCATGAACCATTTTGTAGTTTTTGTATTTCTGTTTCTAAATAAAGTAACTTATTATCTATGCCTTTGTTATTTCTCATTTTGAAGCCCTAAAATCTGAAGTATCTTAGTTGTAGCTTAGCTTCAGTTTCTCTGATCAACATTTATAAGGCGAATAGAAGGGGAGGAAAAGCATTTCTTATGTAATATGAAATAAAATTACTGTAATTTATTAAGTTTGGTTTGCATTGTTCCATTTGTGTCTAATTATAATAGAGTTTTATTAGAATCATCATGTAAAGTTAACAAAAAAATTAATAAAACTTACTGCAAGCTTTTTTTTCAATTTCTAGACTCGAATTACTATAAAGACAGAGTTCATTAAAATAAAAATTTTAAAATTCAGATGAGTAGCTAAGTCAACAAGTAATTAATCAATGTTAATGAAGGCTATTTCGTAGGTTTTTCAAGGGACTGAGAAGAAAAAATGTATAAGCGGAATTCTCAAAAGTTATGAACAATTTTGTAATAACCAACAATAAAAAGTCAGAGATAAATGGGTCATTTTCTGTAAACGGGACTTTTTCATTCCCATGCTCATAACATGTTTTTTTTAGATAAAATTATGAAGTTTGTTCCTAGCATCGTTAAGATACAATACCCCCTCAAATGTTACACCAAAAAATTGATAAATATTTTTTAATTTTATACCTATAAAATAATTTTTTGATATTAAAATGTCATTCCCCTGTCTGTCCCTAGCATTCTAATAGAAACTTAATAATTATTTTATTAAGAATAAATATATACTTTGTGTTTTTTTTAAATTTTAGTTTGTATTTGGGGTTGTTTCACACACATTTATTAAAGTTTTAAAGTGTTAATAATCATTTTTGATTTTTAATACCTTTAATTAAGTTGTCCCTAGCTATGAATGTCATTCCCCTGTCACAAGCAGCAAGTTACAATTTTTACCCCTAGACGGCAGCACTGATCTACTTTCAGGTGGTTGATGGAAAGCACATGTCAGTGGCTTCCATTTGTTTCATTGCTAAAGTTCACATTGTTTGCTGCTTGCTGGAAAAAAATCAACTCTTCATCATTTAAAGGTGAGTGTGTTTATTACCTGTCATTCCCCTGTCATTGCCTGTGTCTGTGAAACAAGTGCAAACTAGATTTTTGGCCTGATGAGGGATTTGTTGTGTGTACTACATGTTGTTTCTGCCAATTAGGCCTAAAGCAGGAAGAGCACATGGAGCTAGAAGCAAATTAATACGTTTTTGTCATTCCCCTGCCGTCATTCCCCTGTGGCAGCGGTCGACAGGGGAATGACAAAAATGCTGCTACCTCTGAAATTTGATGAAGTGAAACATGTAATTGGCTAATGTTAGTTGATAATTTTATCTAGGCCTAGTTTAATTTTAATGAGTAATTTTAATATCTTTAAACATTGAAACTATTAAAATATATATGACAATAGGCCTATATATATATATATATATATCAGTGGCGAATATAGAATATATTATCGGGGAGGGCCCAAGATTAATGTAAGGTTAAGTTAAGTAATTTTAAGTAGACACCCCATGGAAACCTATCTGTTCAACCAAAAAAAGAAAAAAAAAACGTTGGGAGGACATACCTTCATTATTTCGGGGGGGAGGGGGCCTCGAGGGCCCCCCCCTTATATACGCCCCTGATATATATATAATTTATATTTGCTTATCTGTTTTATTTTATTTCACACATGCTGAAATTATTTTATTGATGAAGATTACAGGCACTGACAGCCATTATTTTGCTTAATTAGCCTAGAAGGCCTAATAACATTGAAGTTTTGCCTGTTATTGACCCCTTTTTTTTTTTTTTTCAGTAGGCTACTTATTAACGTTTTGAGATGCCTCCACAAAAACCCAACGAAGCTAAGAGACTTCAAACACTGATGAAAAAGAGAGAGAAAGAAAAAATACGGAGAGAAAAGATAAAATCTGATCCTGATTTGTTGGCAGCACAGAAGGAGAAAGAACGTTTAAAATACTTAAGAAAGAAAGAAAAAGGTATTGTGAAATCCGTCATGCAAATGTCCAATCGGGAAAAGCGAAACAAGAGAAAACAGTGGCGGAAAAACACAAAAAATCATAGAGCTAAAAAGAAGATAGCAGATGATCTGCACGAAGAAATTGTCACTGAAATGCCACCAACCAATCCAAATGACCCAAATGCACAACCTAAAACTAAAATTATTAACAATGACCTAAAGATTGACAGTCCGCTAGCTTCAAGTTTGGAAGCAACGGTAAAGGAAAACAATTCAGCAAAGAAACAAGCAGGCCGTAAAAAAGTTCGCAGAGATCGTACGAAACTTTATCGCGATCTGCAAAAGACGAGGGATCTTTTAGTGACAGCCAACCGTCGTGCTGAACGGTATAAAAAAAGGTACCAAAGGTTGGACAACCAACGCAAGAAAAATGGTACAACTCCTCGTACTAAAATAGAAACATGCTTGCAGGTGCAAAATTTGTTTCCTCTGAAGTAAAACGCAGTCTTTTATTTGGAGAAGTACTACAAGAAGAGTTACAGGAAGGCTACTCTAATCTTCCCAATGAGAAGTCAAAGCAGATTTTTACGAAGGTTATAAAAGGGGAGAAGTTTAAGAAATATAAACTTCTTGGTAAAGCAGACTTCTTTTTATCATCAAAACGTATACGTGCTAACCGATGTCGAAAGCAATATTCAACATATGAGCGAAAAAAACGCGAGGGATGCATTGTATCGCACAAACTAAAATGTAAAGTAGTTGCATTTTTGGAAGAAGATGCAAATTCAAGAATGTGTCCTGGTAAGAAGGAGTGTATTACCTTCAAAAAAGAAAAACGCCAAAAGAGATTTCTGAATGACTCACTTGCCAACCTCCACAAAAAATTTTGTGAGAAAAATTCTTCCAATATAAGTTATGCCACATTCACAAGACTGCGGCCATTTTGGATTGTGCCGCCAAAAATAACAGATCGAAACACTGTGCTATGCCGTACACATGATAACATGAAGATGTTGGTACGCAAGCTTCATGAAGTTAACGTGATAAACGAAAAAACGCCTTCTCAGCTAATGGAAAATCTATATTGTAGTACTAGTAACGTGGAATGCATTTTAAGGAAATGTATCACTTGTAAGGATAAAGAAGTTCTTTATAATGCCTACAGTGCAGACAGCAAACTCTCTTACATGAAATGGCAGACTGTTCAAGAGAAGTACGTGGATAAAACTGGCAAAGAAAAAATCTGCAAAAAATCCAAGAAGGAAGAGATTAGTGCTTCATTTGCCCAGACAGTTGCTAGTTTTCAGGTTGAACTGCCAAAGTATATGGACCACGTCGGCAGCCAAGTGCACCAACATAAAAGTATCCAGCAACTTAAACGGGACTTAAAACCTACTGAAATCCTAATTCACGTAGATTTCAGTGAAAATTATTCTTGCAAATTCGCCGAAGAAATTCAAGCCGTTCATTTTATTGGGGGACAGCAAATTACGTTGCATACAGGCGTATTATATTGCAAAATGGAACAATGCGACAGTACAGAAGCTGAATCATTTTGTACACTGTCAGATTCTCTCAGGCATGATGCAGCTGCTATTTGGGCCCATCTGCACCCTATCATTGAACAACATCTAGAAACACATCCACAAGTGGATACCATTCATGTATTGAGTGACAGCCCATCCACTCAGTATAGAAACAAGACAATGTTTTACATTATTAGCAATACAATCAGAGAGGAATTCCCAAACATTCATGCTGTGACCTGGAACTATTCTGAAGCTGGCCATGGAAAAGGAGCACCTGATGGGATTGGCGGTGTGTTGAAACGAACTGCAGATAGATTAGTGGCACAAGGCTAGGATATTGCAGATTACAGAACGCTGCTACTAGAACTACAGACTCAAGTGAAGGGAGTAAAATTACTAGAAGTTACGAATGAAATGATTTTAGAAACCGACAGTAAGCTAGAGAGAAAGCATATCCAGCCTTTCTTGGGAACCATGAAAGTCCATCAAGTGTCTTGGCTTCGTGAAACGTTGAAGGTGAGTTTTCGCAAATTGAGCTGCTTCAAGTGCAACCCAGGACAACACTGCAAGCATTACGAAATTATGCCTGCAGCCAAAAAAAGGAAACCTACCACTGAAGGACTGAAACAGAAAGACAGCAATCATGAGAACAATGAAGAAGGATTACATAATCCTCAGGACAATCAGGCAAATTTACAGGAACCTAGTGCTGACGGCCACGAGTTAACGATTGGCAAATGGGTTGTTGTGCAGTACGATGGTAAATATTACCCAGGTAAAATCTTATCAATCAAAGACGGAGATTTTAAATTCGTTGTAGACGCAATGAAACCTTGCGGCAATGGAGAGTTTAAGTGGCATACCCCTAAGCATGATGTATTCTCCTATCGTCTAGAGGACATTACATTTTTATTGTCCCCACCTATTCCTTGCGAGAACCAAACTGAATCCCGAACCACGAGATTTTACTTCCTAAATTTTCCTTACTTCAAGTGAATATTGTACGAGTGTGCCATTAATACAAACAACATAGACCTAATCATAATTTGATTTATAGTAAGTGGCTAAACTCATATTTTCACCATATTTGTATTTTTTAAGTAAAGTAATAAAATAGCTTTTACTTAGCAAAAATTAATTTGTTAGTGTGCTTAGTACAAAAAAGATTACACAGTTACTTGTTGCTACTTGAGTCATTGTCATTCCCCTGTGCGCGATGTCATTCCCCTGTGTGCTTACAATTTTAATTACCATTTTATGACCTTATTTGTAAAAATCTTTTACTGCCTGCAGCCTAGTATCGTTATATGCATCTTGCACTATAAAGTTAGCCTAAAAAATTACTTTTTTTCTAAATTAATTTTTGCTTTTTTGGTAACCCTGAAAAAATCCCGTTTATGGAAAATGACCCAAATACATACATACAGAGATATTACATGAAAATGAAATATAAGAGGTATGTAATGCAAAACTTTTTATTTCGGATTTAATGTATAACTAAATACTACTATTCATATTCATTCAACATTTTCAAAATATTTTGTTATTTTAGGTTGTAAAGCTTTTTTGAATGCAAAGAAAAAAAGTTCATTGTGCACAGTTAAAAGTGCCATCTTAATCATTTAAATCACTGCTAATGAAGTATTCTTGCATGGTGTTAAAAAACCCCAAAGCTTGTTGAAAACTTGGCAGAGGTTTTTCAGTGCAATTTTCTAAGACTGGACAATCGGCAGGTGGGAATCTGAGGTTGAAATGCGCATTTTCTCTCTTCTTGAGTTCTTGAAAAAAATGTATAAATGAAAATTGCGATTTCAGGAAAACGTATAAATGAAATTATTTAACGTTAATATGCATTAGATTTTGCCAGGACCATTCAAAAAAAAAACGGTGGGCACGGTAGCCGAGTGGGAAAGGGCACTTGGCTGGGGGTTGGAAATAGCGGGTTCGATTCCCGGTCTCGGCGGAGGGTGGGAATTTTTCCACGCTCCATTCACCTCCAAATGGGTCCTAGGGCCTACCCAGCCCTCTGTAGAATGGGTACCAGGTTTCTTTCCCGGGAGTTAAAGGCTGGCAGGCGTCGGGCTAACTTCCCGACCTCAACCTAGTCCCGTTGGTCAAGAAACGCTGGGAACCTTACCTCCTGCGAGCCTGCATAGGCCTGTCGTGGCATCCTTTAACTTTAACTATTCAGAAAAACGTATAAATGAGAAATGTATAAACGGTGCTCCACTGTAGTAAATAAAAAGTGAATATAGGCAGATTGCATTTTCTGAATTATTGTTAATAGCAAAAATTATTTCATTTTATCAATAATAATGATGGCAAATAGATAGCTCTGCTTTCTACTATATTTTTACTTTTTATTGAGGATTAACATATATTTAAAATTTCAGTTCACAGATAATTTGCTCAAAGGATGATGAATGATGTAAAAGGGATTAACGGTGTGTGTTTTTATTTTAATGTGTGCAGTAATGAAACTGATTCTATGCTCATGTATTATTATTTTCAAAGATGATCAGTGCTATCTAGTAGGAGGCTTGCTTTTCCATATTATACAATTTCCACTATGTTAAAGCTGTCTTGATCTTTATAACTTCAAGAACTTCAGTGATTCTGCTTAATTATGTTTTGTCCCTTATCTATTTTGAGGTGCTGCAACTCATTGATCCATTCTTTATCCATTATATCAGGTTTGTGTCGCATTCATTATTTGCCTGGCATCATTTTTAGACTCGTTGGCTTCTTAAATTGTCAATTGTCAAAATTTTTTTGTAACTATACTGTTTAGACTCCTCTGATTGCAGATCTATATGTATCCTGTTTCACTTATTATTGAGCTTTCCCTTTCCTTGCTGTTTGTTTTGCAACCCTGCATTTTTTTCAGAGGAATCCATTAGCCTTTGTGATTTTAACTTTTTCTCCACTGAGAATTGCAAAACTGTTTTCTCTGTTGCATTTCCTCTTGTTTTTCTGCGGGGTTTATACAAGTTGTTCCAAATCAGTCATTTCTCTTACTCTTAACGATTCTCATAAAGTTTCTGTGATTACAATTTTTAGGTGGAAGTCCAATACTATTGGTAATTATCAAACTCATCCTTTTTAACTAATTTTGATTAGAGTTGTCTGCTTTGATCATAGTCTCATCTCAGATCCTGGTAACCCATTTCTCTCCAATCGAGATCCTTATCTACACTTAACCATGTGTCTTACACTGTTCATTCACTCCCATTCCATATTTGGTCATTTAATCTGTAGGAACTCCTCCATTTATTTAACTTCCTCACCTTCATTTTTATCAGCTGCCTGCTGGTCATCAGTCCAGGAGCTCTTTCATGTTAAGCTTTTTCTCCATTATCCTCTCTCTTTTTTCAATATCCCATAGGCTCCATTTTCCTTTTCTACTAATTTTATAACTGCTTCTCTAAAATGTTATTCTACATCTTTCAATGTTTCATTTCAATTTTTGTGGATGAAAATGTTCTGTACTAGGAATCCTTTCACTTCTACGTTTTTACTTTTTTTACATTCTCATTTTTAAATTAACACATTCACTGACGATTACAATAGTCCATGTAGATGGCACTAGTAGTAGTCATGCCGATTGCACGGCATCATGATGTATGGCTAGACAAACTCTATGGATCAGTATGTTGCTGGTGCTTGTAAGAGGAACTCGTATTGTGTGCGGCATCTCAGTGGACACCTTGAACTGCTGAAAACAGTTACTGGCACCAAATTTTTGTGAATGTTTTTTTTTTTTTTTTTTTTCCTCATAATAATGAGTGGTGTACATGGGCCTTGTAAAACACTAGATTCTCTAAATATTTTGATTTTGTATAAATTTTTTTCTGATTATTTACATTTTTTTTTTTTTTATTAATAAATGAAAAAATACATCCTTTATTCCATCCCTATTTACATGTTTTGATTTGCTTACCGTATCATTGACAAAACTATTAAAAAAAAAAAAAAATACTCAAAATTTAGTATCAAGAAGATGCTTAGCACAGCAATTTAACCAGAGGTGCCGCCTACATGGAACCGTAAGAATTGATTTGAGCAGGTTGGGTGGTTGAAATATGTACTGACTTCTTCTGTTCCATATATAATAAAAACATAAGATAATCTAGTGGCACCTGGGGATTGCCAACCCTTACAATGGTGGCAGTGAATGTGTTAATAAGGATTCTATTAATAAAATTAAAATATTCAGTGAAGTTTCTACCTAAATTGATTTTTCTGCTCTCTATCCCATCAGTTTTATTGTTTTATTACCTTCAAAAATAACAAATGCAGTATAAATAGCAAAACCATAATGGATGCTACACTGTTGCTGTCGGACTATTTAAGGTTATACATATATCACTCGTGTTGCATGCCATTATTTTGTTACTTGTTGTTTTAGGTGCACGCCCGAGCAAACCACGATCACGGGATTAAAGGGGGGAGATGTGAGAGGGGACTGGTCGGGAAAGGTAGGTGCCGTGGAAAGCTAGCCAAACGGCAGGAATTCACCAATGGCCCGTGTCTTCTCAAACAGGGGTGGTGTGATAAGAAGGCTTTATTGCAGGGAAGGGTAAGAGAGGGCATACAAATAAAGGGAAATGGGATGACTCACAGTACCAGACTAAGCAATGCACAGGCAGGGCTGGAGAGGCGGGAAATCATCTGCAGTGTCTGGCGGAGGGTCCTTGCTGCCGTCATTGCTTTGTGGTCTGCCGGCTCTGGAGAAAGGGAGGTCCAAATACGAGCGGGTGCTTGGAATGATCCACCTGACTTCTCGTCGGGGAATGTAGGGCGGCACCAAGTGTCCTGGTGCTCAGAGTCAGGGATTAGTTCAACCTCTGATTGAAGATGCTGAGATCAGAAGGGTGAAATGGCTCAGAAGAAGCGAGGGAGATCTCACAGGGTTGCGGATCTCCTTGCTTTCACTTTCACTGGCCTACTGTTTTTTGGTTTTTTTTTCATTTCCTCCCAAGGAGGGAGATGTTGGCCCCCACCGTCGCCTCTGGTCAAGGAGGGGTGGCATCACTTACATAGTCCCAGGAATGGCCGTTCCCATTGTTTTCCCGCTATTGAGACCAGGGTTCTGATGCAATGTAAAACAGGGGGAGAGGCAGCTTTTAATGTTGGAAACAACAGACTTCATGGCCTGGTTGCCTTTGTGTGCCGTCCATAAAAGCTCTTAGGGGTCACTCCTAAAGTTGGAAAAAACATTGCTTAATTGTCATAAGGGTGCCGTATTGGCAGGGAATAAGGGAAGGAAAAACCCTTGCAACACCGGGAATTGATAGAAAGGCAGAAATATAGAAAGATTGGAAATATGTAGAGGAATTTGCAGAAAACGAGATGCAGAAGGAAGGAAAGGAGAGAAGGGTTAAGCGGAAGCGCATAGGCACAAACAGGTTCGTGACAGCTTATTGGGAGGAGGTTTATGTGACCAACTCAAAATTGACGTGTTAATTTGTAAATATGATTTTTATTTCATTATTTTAACTGTAGAAAAATTTTGAATACTTTCAATTACTAACTAATATAAAGTTAACTATATAATAAGTGGACAATGCTGAATTAGATGAGCATTTGATGAAGCCAATTAAGATGGCTTCATGCGATAACCAATCATACAATCATTCCTTGTTAAAAGTCTGTTAAATCACCAGCTTCTCCCATTTTTACTCTGACGTAGTAATATCTGCTGTTGCTCAATTTTTTTATGTGTCAAGTCACATTACCTGCACACTTTTAATGTGGGATATTCAATTTTTTTTTTTTTTTTCACTCATTATATACGTGTTACTACATGTGTATTATGCTTTCATAATTTTTCCAATTTGGTTGAGATTGATGAAAATTTCAATGTAGCTTTTTAATTGTAGGTTGAAAGATTTAGTATGAATTCTATAAAATAGATGGATTCCTAAAATGTAAAAAGTTCACCAAAATTACTAATGTCATTTTTTAAAAAAGGGGAGCAGGATGTTTTCAACCTTTTCTAATGTTATTATCAACTAGCGCATGGAGAGAAGGGTTCTGTACACAGTGATCTGCGATGTATTAGGGTTGGTTTCCTGGTTGTATTTCATGGTTTTTTCATCAAGGGTCACAGAGCTGCTGGTGGATACCATTCATGACTCAACCTTAGAAAAGGTTGAAACTCCCCTTTTTTAAAAATACAATGATAAATTACATTAGTAATTTCGACTAACTTTTAACATTTTGGGATATCCATCTATTTATAGCTTTTTAATTGTTTGAAACTCAAATGAAATACAGTAAAATCTCGTTAAGTCGTCACTCAAGGGACCAAACATTTTTGACGACTTAAGAGGAGTGACAACTTAATGAGGTTTTACCGTATTAAAAAAAAAAAAAAAAAAAAACATTATATTATCTTTCCAGATAATTTGGACGCAAAAAAGTTACTGCAGATTTAAACAGCAAAAATGGTTTTTGAATAAGCATTTTTTTTTCTCTAATTATACTAAAAATTATATATTTGTTCTTTACATATGCTACAAATACATTGTTAAGTGATTAGTTCAACGTAAGACAATTTTTCTATTCAATTAAAAATATGGAAAATATAATTATTTACAAGTATTGACTAGAAATTTTAACAATTAAGCATCAAATTTATCTTCTTTTTCTAGTTTTCTAACAAGATCATCTTCTTGAATTTCTTTTCTTGCACTTTCTCGTATTATGCCTTGGATCTGTTTCATTGCAAAATTCTCCTTTGACCAATGATAGCGACAGTAAACCCTAGTTAGAGAAGAATAAAACTGCTTAAATTTAATTGCAAAATATCTCTTAATTTAAATTATATATTTCTGATCCATAAAGCTTAATTGAATCGGATATTAAGTGACAATGTAGTCATTATAAAATGATTCTTCATAACAAACAGATACATGTTTAGCATTCTGTTGCTAACATTTATTTCTAAAGAACGAATTCATTATTAAGACAATTTCAATAATACCAATATAGACAAAAATCATTAGTTTAAAGACATGCAAAAAAGGATCTGCACCAAAATTTATGGCAACAAGTGAAATCTCTGTTTCAGGCAAATTTATTAATCCTTGAGATTTTGGGACATTCCATTCATGAGTGAAGCAAGCAAAAAAGTTCTAAAGACTGTCATAATTGCTCAAACAAGATACCATTATTTTCATTCAAATGACAAAAACATTGAGGTGGGCAAAAAAAAAAAGTACTATTAGAAGATTGCCATCCTATGCATCTGTGTAATATATTCTATCGGCTAACTGCAACAATGGCTACCACAAGATCATTATTTCATTCTGCAGTGTTTGTGAAATGCCAGTAAAGGAATAATTAAGAAGACTAATTGAATTTAACATTTATATTCTAAATAACTTTAACAATTACAGACTATTAATCTAGGATGTTCAACTTCATCGATTCTTCTTCTAAGGCCTGGAATTCTCTAATCGTCAATATCATTATGTAAATCTTCTAATCTGCCAACTTTGAATTACTGTCCTTGTTTAGTAAAATGTTCTTGTAGTATTTGCATCATCTACTGAACTGGCATTGCAGAATATCAGTTTACGGCATACGTTCCCAATTACACAAATTGCAAGGATTTTGGAAACTATATGACACAGTTCTTTTCAATTACTTCAGGATAAATACTGCATTAAGATGCATATTAATCTTTACATCTTTCATCCCAACAAAATTTGTATTTCTGCAATGTTGTCAAGCATCGTCTTGACAAGTTTCTTCATTATTCACTGGTTTTTACTGTTGTCCTGACATCCTTATTCTGCCCAGCTAGTACACTCATTGTTGCTTTTTTTAACAACTATTGTATATCATCTTATTTTCTATTATTGTCATGGAGATTATAAGCACAAACATAAATTATTAATGACAATAAATTATCACACTTTGCACAGTATCTACTGGTGAACTTGCATAACATTGAACTTTTTATCCTACTTTCAAACACATTTTGCCTTGTCTAAGCATGTTTCAAATTTTTAATTAGCACTTTCAAACCCTGTTATCACTTTAGTACAGGAGCAACCGAAAACTGATCAGCAAGTGCTTGATTCATGTATATCAGCTGAATATAGGAGCACAATTTTGCAGATGTTTTAGTTACATTTTTCCATACGCTGGGTGCTATTTTAACAGACGAGGAGAAATAGTTTAACTTCAAGATCCAAAAAGTTGGAATTTGTTATGGGCATCACTGTACTGGACATCATTCCCAACGATACCTTCAGAAATTCTGTGTTAGTAGATATGATAAAATGTTCATGATAATAAAATAAAAAAATCATAATAAAAAATGTTTTTTTAGACATCTTTTTGTTGAAAAACTGTTAGATAAGAGAATTAGTATCTGAACTAAAAATGGGAAAGTTAAAATTATAGTTACCAATAAGATAGAGTGATAACCATGAAGGAAGAGAAACCGACATTACTTGCTCTCCTTGGTCTACCTAAATAAATAGATAAACAAAATTAAGTTATATAATAATGTATAATTGTATAATGTAGTGGGAATTTATTTATTATTATTCATCTCAAAACATCTTTATAATGATTATATGTAAAAACAAAATTTTACAAGCAAAAAAAAAAAAAAAAAATCTGAGGTGGATGAAGATTAGTTGCTTGGCTAGGGGGTCTAATGGTGCAATAGCAACAGTGCTCATACTACGCCAAGACAGGTAAAAAGAAAAAGAAATCAGTAAGTCAGAAATAATGACAACACATTCTAAAATATAAACAAAATAGTAAGAAATGACAATTTCACAAAACTTTAAAATGAGAAGCATCAAGTATAAAAAGGACTACAGAGCCATCAGAAAATGTAAGATAAAACTATAATGTAGGGATGGACGGGACCAGATATTTCGGGAAATTTTCGGGAAAATTATAATCCCGTTTATCGGGCGGGATTTGCTTTACTTTGGGATTTCTTCGGGACGGGATTTCGCGATTTATTTAAATTCAACAAAAGGCTTAATAATGCTCCCTGGCAACTGAAAACTACAATAAATCATTGAGAAATACTCTGGACTATTTATTTTCCTTCTACCTCCCAATATTACATCAACAATAAGTGTTTTCATCATAGCGCTAGCGATCGACAGGTGAAACCAATAAACAACAGACGACGGCCTTCGTGATTTCGACTAGCGACAGACATAAAAATGTTTTTGTTTGTTATTATTATTGTCATCCATATCAAGTTTCAAAACCCGAACAACTATTTTCCATTTACTGAAGGAAGGACAATCCCGTCCGGATCCCGTCCCGATTTTCGGGAGGGAAAAAAAAAATCCCATCCCGTCCCGTCCTGACCTAAAAATCCAATCCCGTCCATCCCTACTATAATGGCAATAAAAGGACAGTTTAAAGGTAAAAAGGAGATTTTAAAAGTAAAAGGAATGTTGAATAAGATTAAGAAAATCACCGCAGCTTGGCAAGACAACTTAAATAAATTCACAAGTAAGGATTTAACGTGCCGTTACGATAAAGATTAAAAAAGCCAACTATTATGGCACAAATTCAAAGTAAAAGTTAAAAAATAAAAATTAAAAATTAATGTTCAATAAAATCCTGAGGTGGATTTTATTGTACATTAATTTTTAATTTTTATTTTTTAACTTTTACTTTGAATTTGTGCCGAAATAGTTGGCTTTTTTTAATCTTAAATAAATTCACTTTAAAACAGATGAATTATGTAAGAGATCTAAATCATTTAATAAAGTAAAAAAAAAAATATGAATAGGGATGTTGTATTTAAAAATAAAATAAAAGTGGTAATGATATTTTAAAAGTGGTAATGGTTAAAAGCTGATATTCAACTAAAGTGTGATAAATTGTTGAAATAGTATTACAAGTTGATAGTATTCCCATAGATGATGATTCTTGTGTTCAATCTGTAGTTTTGAAATATTTATTTAAATATCTCAATGAATGCATTGCTTTCTGTGTTTAGCAGAAGTTAAGAAAGGTCTAACCAGATGAAGCTTGTTGGAAATAAATAAAGTGTATCCCACTGCTGATGCTAAAAGGTCTTTCAACGAGATCAAACCACATTACTGAAATCTGAGAAGGTAATTGTTAAGGAAGGATGGCAACAGATTTAGCAAGTAAATCAACTATATTATTGCTAGGGATTCCTATATGACTGGGTATTCAGCAGAAAATTATAGTGATATGTTTAAGGCGGCCAGTAAGTAAGTATAGATAAAAGAATAGGATGGGCTTTCAAGCTGTGACTCAGTAAGGCCTTTAAAATGCTCTTGGCATCACTGTAAATAAGAAGATTGAAGGACTTCTCCCGAAGTGCATACTTCAATGCCATGAAAATAGCATATAACTCAGCTGTGAAGATGGAAGCAGAAAGTTTCATTTAAATTACAACTGTAAAATGCTGTTCCAACATAAGAAGATTCCTTGGAACCATCAGTATAAACAATGAGAAAATCCTGGTAACGTATTAGATGTTTCATGTGCAGAGACCTTAAGAATATTGATGATGTATGTGATTTGCTACACTTTAAAAATGAGAAATCAACAGATTTTCGCATAGTTAACATTTGTAGATAATGGAGAAGGCAGCGTAGAGATCTTTATGTCAGCGGTTACAGTGTATCCAATAATATGTTTACACGACTGTTGAACTGTGGAAGTGGAAAGATAGAAATATAATTGGCAAAAAGCTGACCTCATCAAGGAGAGCTTAGAGAATGGTGAGCTGGATTTCAGGAAAGTGATACAATATGACTGTAATATAGAAGAGAGAAGTATTGTTAGCAAATACACATTGATGTGTGAAAAGACCCAGACATAAATGGAGATGTATGAAAAGCACCAAGGCATTAACAGAGAGCCTGGTGATGCACAGGATCAAGTATGGTTTGTGCAGAACCATACTATAGTGTCCTAATCTAATTGTGATTGAATATGGGCTTTGTAGACTGTAGTAAGATGAAGCGATCATTACCCAACAATGTATGAGAAAGCATTTTAAGGCAATTTAACTTTAGAATACACCTTTTCCTAAGGTTCAGTAACTGTTAAAATTTAATTTCTTGTTGAAAATGAGACCAAAAAATGTATTTGAAATTTGATGAAGTTTAAGGCTGCCAAGTGTCAGATTGAGTTCAGGAAAGATCCTTCTTTGATGCAGAGAAAGCAAAGCTTATATACTTTACCATAATACTTGCAATAATAAAACATATCTACTTCTACAAATTTTTCCATTTCATTAAGACCAAATAACAGGGCCATTCTTCTTTATTCAGTGTTACTATTGTGGTTAAGGATTAAAAAATGACAAGAAAAGAAGAAGAAATTATAACATGCAACTTACTTGTTAACATAAAGGTTCCTAAACCCACTCCAAGACCACCCATTATTCCATACATAAAGGACTGCTTAAAACATGGTATTTCTGCCACATTTCTTCCAAATAGATAAAGCTAAAAAAAAAAAATAGTAATTCATACTAAAACATCCAATTAAAAGTAATTGATTATTTTGTATTAAAATCAATATAATTACCATTCATAAAACAAAGATTTCTATTAAAATTATTGAATCAGAAAGACGATTAAAACTTGTAAACATTTTTCTTAAAAACTAATAAACAAAGCCATGAATAATAACTCATATTATTATTATTACATATTTTTTTAAATGAATTTCTGCACTGAAACTGATTTTGAATTATACACTCATGTTTGTGAAAATTGCAACACCATGAAGGAACCATCAGAATGGAAGGAAATTTATTACACACATTACTAATAGTGATACAAACAAACGATTAAAGTTTCAGAGCAATGCAACAACAGTACTTGCAAAAACTCAGTATGGTGTAAAGCCTCCACGAGCTGCAATTTGAGGAAGCATCAAATCAAACAGGCCGTGGATGTGTTCCTGGGGTATCACCTGCCAGGCTGCTTCTATCCAAGTCTACAGTTCATTGGTATTTGCTGCTGGTTGACAATGACGCTCTAGTTGCCGAGTGACCATATCCCAGACATGTTCAATAGATGACATATCGGGTGAACATTCAGGCCAGGGAAGAAGGGATATCAGTCTTGCTTCAAAGATGGCCTGGACATTTCTGGCAACATATCGTCGAGCATTGTATTGTTGGAATATGGTTCCAGGAGTGTGCAGAAGGAAGGTTACGACTTCAGCCTCATCAACTTCTCTGATGTAGCAGTTGCTGTTGAGAGTGCCCAGAATTTGTAGCAGCCGAGATCACCTATTATACCAAATTGCTCCCCAAACCATCACACCTATTGTTCGTGCACTAAGACACTGGACAATGCAGTCTGGAAGATGACACTCACCTTAATATGGTCTAATGCATATGCTGTCATCACTGTAATCCAAGTTGAAGCGGGACTCATCCGAAAACATGACATGGTGCCAATCTGTACATCAGTGGGTGTTTTGTGACCCCATTGTAGCCTGAGGCATCAATGGTTCAGGCCCAAGGGAATCCTCCACAAAGGAATGCATGCACGCAGTCCTCTGCGCAGCAGATGCCATCGAACAGTGGGACCAGACAAAGTCAGTCCTGTTGCAGTGTTCCAACGTTGTGCTAACACTTGAGAAGAAGTTGAACGATCCATCACTGCTATGCTGATAAGGTGTCTGATGATTCCCGTGGTGTCGTCAGATTTTTGGTCCACTTTCGGATTTTCGACTAGTCCTCTTCTCGTCAATCCACTGCCTCACACTTGCATCGCTAATTGTAACAAATTAACAATTTTTTCCAAAATTATCTAAAGACTTGTACGCAGATATCAGAAATATTTTTCTATCTTGATATACTTGTTTCATCTCCACTCAAATAAGAATTTAAATCCTTTTAACCATATAGCACTCAAGATCAGTACAATCAAAATTCCTTATTGTATCAGTAGAAAAGTTAATCTCAATATGGAAACCAATGAAGAAGCCAGGATACTATGAAGACAATTCTAAACTAAGAAAATGCAAGAATTTCTTTGGTTCTGGGAAAGGTCATTTGAAGCAAAAGAATATATTTTAGAGGAAGAGGAATTTTGTCATTATGTCATAAAATAAGTATAAAGTAACCTGAAATTTTAGCTACACTATTACTTCTTGAAAACAGAAACTATAAACAAGAAAAATAGTAACCTCTATGAAAGATGCATTTATTGCATGGAAGTCACAAATCTTTTATTGTTCCCTCTTCAAGTTATAAAAGAAAAAAAAAAAACAGTTATACATGTGGACTCATGTAGAACTGGACAATATCATTTGAAATCTCAAAATTGACTAATTCAGAAAAGCTTCCTTATTTGAGATGACAATACAGTCACTGTACATATTGAAATGAATTATCCTCTTGAGCCCTGGATTGTTGGTTGTTAGATAGCAAGTTCAACCCCGAGGACTTACAAATAAAGGCCAATTAATAAGGATCATTTATGGTCAATTTATTCATTGATACTGTTGCAGATTTTTAATTTTGGAAACTGTAAAAATAGAGATAAGAAACTTTTAGCAAAATATCTATGATTGATTTAATGAAAAAGAAAACTTCTGTATACATAAAATTTTAAAATATGTTGATAATTCAAGGTTATTGAAAAATGATTCTTGTTGGAGTGCACAATGTCTTGAAGATCCAATCGGTAAATTAAATGCATTTCTTGGAAACATCAAAGACATTCTGTTAGAAATTAAAAATAAGACTGATGATCAGAGTGAATTCGTCATCAAATTTCACTGACAAAATGAGCTAGATCAAATCATAGAATGGCTGAACTGAGCATCTCGTTGCTTGTAATACCAGGTAAATCAAATTAAAGAGGAGGTGTTTAGACGTCTCTATAGGAGAAACTACTGTGCGAATAGCAATCAAATTTCTTATACATACTGTCCTGAGTAATCGGTTTCGATTTCTGAAGAAAAAAAAGCTCAAATTTCAGCTGCTAAGGGTGAATTGTGGTGCTACTGTCCCCAAAATTTGCATATTGCAATGTAATCGAACAACCTCAGCCTATTAAAGGAGTTACAAACCATTTTCACAAATCCACAACTAGAGCTGTGTCATGAAACTCACTTTACCAGAACACGCATTACTTGTTACACTCTTCTATCAATGAAACAGCAATGCTTCTGCTGCACTTAAGACATTCCAAAAGTTAAAAGATTTATGCAGAGGTCCACTGACGATTACTAATCTTTGGAAAATGATTTTTCTTTTGGAAGAGACAGGAACTTTTGCTGTAAAACCAGGATGAAGTCACAAGCCAAGAGGACTGCAGAGAACAGACTGCAGGGAATCACAAATACACATTGTAGCAGTAGTGCCCGTGCAATATCATGGGAACTGGACATGCCATATACAACAGTGTAGATAGTTCTGCAAAATGGTTTTACCTCTACAAAATATCCCATAGTCAACAATTGATTTCTGATGATTATGATATGCAGAAAGTATTTGCCTTGACATTCGTTGCTTGGATGATGGTGGATGATGCATGGCCTTGGCGAATACTGTGGAGTGATGAGGCTGATTTCCATTTGAATGGTGCTGAAAACACTTATAACTGATGTATTTGGTCTGACAGTAATCCACACATTCATCATCAAATTCCATTGCATTCACCGAAGGTAACAATTTGGGGTGTCTTCACAGCATCCTTCATCACTGGTCCTTACTTCTTCTTTGAAGAAAACACAGCATCGGGGCCAGTGGCATGTTCTGTGAATGGTTCCAGATATGCTGATATGCTCTGGAGCTTTGTAATTCCATCACTTCAACAGAGGAATTCATGTTGACACCACAATCTTCATGCAAGATGGTGTACCTCTTCACATAACTTTACCTGTGAAAGTCTTACTATGGCGAACATTTAGGATGACAGAGTAATTAGCAGATCATTTCCCACAGCCCCATCACTAGATCCGAACCTCTGGGATTTTGTGGCTATGGGACTACTTAAAGAGCCTCGTTTATCAAGACAATTTTCCAAACTTAGCTGTGTTAAACACAGAATTTCACAACATGTTACACAACTCAACACAAGTCAGTTGCATTCTGCTGTCGAATGTGCTCTGCAGAAATTGCAATTTATAGAGCAAGACGATTGAGGGCAAGTGGAGTAATAACTGTGATGTTAGTGTGATTGCAATAAAGTTATTCCACGTTAACTCTTTTTTTGCCGATATTTGTTAGATAAGTTAGGCAATATGCAAATTATGAGGACAGCAGCACCACAATTAACCCGTAGCGGGCGAAATTTGAATTTTTTTTCTTCAGAAATAAAAACCGCATATTCAGGACAGTAAGTGTACGAAATTTGGATACAATTCGCCCAGTAGTTTTTCATATAGAGAAGTCTAAATACCTCCTCTTTAATTTGGATCACCCAGTACTTTATTTTGGTGCTTTTCCTTTTTTTTGCATTTCTTGATAAGAAAACCGAAGAAAGGGAGACGATGTCAAGCTGTAACAAAATATTTGATGAGTAATCTAGTAATCTCCCACTAAAGGAGTGATTCGTGGTAAAACCATCTTCCTTTAATCTGTGAAGAATTGAGGAGCTTAGTTTCAAAACCTGCCATCTCCAAAATTAAGTTTTGGATATGGTGGGGTTTGATAATGCATTCCCATGGGACACCGCGAGCTTTGAAACAGCATTCGTATCGAAATTGTATCGCAATATAGACCTATTGTTATGGCGGTTTTTGAAGTTAAACTGTATGCAAACGGCGGGATTTGATTTGAATTTAGCAAAAACTCTATTGGCTCAGAATTTGCAATTTTTGAAGATGGCGGGTTTTGAAACTAAGCTCCTCAATTACAGAGCTAGGATAAAACCATATACTGTTAATTTTCAAAAGCCAGACCCGCCACTCGTGGACGATTCTACTTCGCAGATGAGTGAGACACTGAGATGGGCAGTTTCCTAAGATCAGTTTGAAAAAAATAACGGAGGAGAATTTTTGCAATAGTATGTATTCTTTCCATAATTCTTTCCCGAAAAGCGCAAATAGAACGCAGCTACTAGTAAACTAACACTGATAAAAAGTAAACATCCCCTCTTTATTTCTTCACACCCCTATTTTGCTGAAATCGAAGGAGACCTGACGCTTGCGCAAAAGTGCTGAAGGTTCTCGTAAACAAAAACAAACAGTAATGATATATATATTATATAAAGAAATTCATTATTCTAAAAAAAAAAAAATTAGATAAATCAAATCCAAGTAAAAAGAAAAAGAAAAATGATGCTTAACAAACAGATCAATACCAAGAAGAATTTATTACCATATTGCAAGTTTTAGAAAATTCAAAAAACTATTAAGAATAGTTCTATTTATTTCTTAATTACACACTTATGAAGCATTTATTATTATAAGACTTGAAAATAAAGTAATAATTTTCTAAATAAATTAAATCGAATAGAATTTCAAAAAAAATAATAAAAATTGACTTTCACAAATTCATTAAGATTAAATCAACTGATTGAAAAAAAAAATCAATGTTTTTATTTAATTAGTTTCAAAACTTTCAACTGTTGCAATTTTGTTACATTAAAAAAATAAAATAAATAAACCTTAGAAATTTATTTAAAATACAAAGCTATAGATTTTAAAATCATAACATTATCTAAACTCTTGATTATTCAACAATCTTTTAACAAATTTAACATAATTCCATTGTTTAACTGATATTAAAGTAAAATAATCACCAAATATACAATAAATGGCCTAAAGTATCAGGACACCAACTGTTGTACAATCAGAAAGTCACATGGTACATATTAATAGATGTCGGACCACCTATAGCATCAATCAGTCTGCACTCTCTGGCAAGACTTTCCATCAGATTTTGAAATATGTTATCAGGAATTTTCTTCCATTCACCCATGAGAACTGCAGTGAGTCCAGCCATTGAAAAAAGATGGTTGAGTCTGGTGCATAATCTGCATTCCAATTATTTTCAGAGATGTTCTGTTGGATTCAGATCATGCCTCTGTGAAGGCCAGTCCAGTAGTTCAACACCCATCTGTTCAAACCACAGCAGCACAACCTTCTCTGTGATTATCCTGTTGATACAAAAATGGTCTTTCCCGAACTGTTGCCAGAGGGTGGGAAGTGCAGAGTTGTCAAGTATGTCGACATACATCTCAGTGTTAATGTTTCCTGTCAAAGGAACTAAGGGACCCAGGCTGAATCGCGAGAAACAGCTCCAAACCATGATGCTGCTACCATCAAACTTGACAGTTGACACAATACACTTGGGTAGGAAGCGTTCTCCTGGCTTCTGCCAAACCCAGAAAAGGCCAATGGACTGCCAGTTCATACAGAGAGATTCATCACTCCAAAATACTTGTTTCCACTGCTCCACAGTCCAACATTGGTGAACTTTGCACCATTGCAATCACTGTTTAGCATTCACCTTGCTTATATTGGGCTTGTGAGAGGCTGCACGACTGTGGAAACCTATGTGTTTCCTCTCCCGACAAACATTCTCGGTGCTAGCAACAACACCTGAATCTAATTGGAATTCACTAGTGATTGTTGCCAAAGTAAGGTGACCAGACATCCAGCTTTTGGCGGTACAGTCCCGATTTTTAACAATTTGTTCCGCGGCCCGCGGCGTTTTAAAAAAGTCCCGATTTATTTATTTTTTTTTCGGTTGTTGAATTGGAGATTCGGTTTTTTTTTTTTTTTTTTTTGGTTTTTTGAATTGGTATTTTTTTTTTTTTCTTTTGTGTCCCGCTTTACCAATGTTAAAATCTGGTCACCTTACAAAGGGAACTTGCGATTCTTCTGTGCTACCCTCTTTAGGGTTTGATGTATTGCATGAACCAGAGACATCCAATGATCATGCCACTTGCAATTCTTCTAAGCTACCCTGATAAGGGTTCGATGGCTGCGATCTGTGAGTTTCTTTCGCCTACCATAGCGATTTCCTTCCATTATCATTCCCAGACATTTTGACTTTATAATGGTATCACTTACATTTGATCGCGACTTGTAGCAAGGCCAATATTGCTCGAAACAATTTGCTGCACCGATGACATCCAATGATCATGCCATGTTCGAAATCACTGAGCTTTGTTGACTTACTCATTGTCTGTTTAATGCCCATTTAGACCGCCAGATGCTGCGGTGACTATTTTATCTTGTTCTACGACGTCATAGCATGTCACAACAGCCACATCCACTTCTCCAGAGGGGTGTCTGGATATTTTTGACCATATAGTGCATGTTAAAATGTTAATTTCGAAATGGTTAAGTAAGTAACAATGGTATATACCATAAAAAAAAAAAAAAAAAAAAACACAAGTGGGAAAGAGTTTAATTTTATTGATCAGAAATGGTTTTTGAATCTTAAATCTTTTTTCCTAATTTTTTTTTTTTGTCTTTTCTTAAGGCATTCCCAAGGATGCCTGTTCTTTGTGTACCACAAGTTCCACTGAATTGCAGTAAGCTTGGAATTGACGGAAAAGGCTCCCTCCAAAAATAATTGTGCTGTTGATGTTAAAAGTTTTGATTGGCAGAAGTAAATTTTGGGCTAAACTCGAGAATTTGGTACCCTGCACAAGGATACATCGCCGACTGCTTTGATACCACTTCCCCGCAAGGAAGAAAAATATTTTACTAGGTATGAACTCCTGCTGTTGGCGCCCGAGCGAAGCGTATGTGCCGCTTAGCTGTAGGTAAATTGAGGTAACACGACTCCAGGATGTTTAAACTGAAATCATTTCGAAGGTACTATGTCCCACCAAAGGCCGCGTGGCTGGCATAGTCGCTATGACATTAGCCTCTCTCCTCTGAGAACCGGGATTCATTACTCATGTGGGTTTCGTAATGGTGGATGATCCATGCTGGACAGGTTTTCTCGGGGTTCTCCCGTTTCCCCTGCACTTCTCCCACCATACTTTCTCAGTCTTTCTCTCCATCTGTCTTTACTTCTGTGGGTTAGTACAATAGATCTCCGGTCGTAGTGCTTGGCTTCCCTGCCACCCACATTCATCACATAAACATGGCCCACCATCTTGAAAATAGTTCAACGTCGGTGGATACCATATTCTCAAGTTTTAACAAATTTTGCCTTATTGATAAATATTTCTAAAATATCTATAAGCATTCGGCACAATGAGTCTATTGACGCTAAAATGAGGATTACCAACATTACAGCTGACTTGCTATAATTAATAATTTATTATTTAAAAAAAATTGCAAATAAATGCCCCTCCGTCTAAGTATAAATATTGTTTAATGATAATAAAAGAAATTTAAAAAAATATATTTTTAAGAAATTAAATACTTTTCTTTTAGGAATATCTTCATCTGAAGCCATCACAATCTGTTTACACGTGAGTCGGAAGTGGTTTTTAGGAACGGACTTAAAAATAACTAATTCTAAATCTCGCACTTGTCTCTCTAGGATTCCCTGTTTATTGGTTAAAATAAATACATATGTAGTATAAGAAAAATGTATAAAAGAATTTTCGGAATAATAATACTTTCAAGGTGAATAAACCTGTTAATTTGAATTTTTAATATTATATAGAAATTTAAGTTTTAAAGATGTTTGGATTTTTTAGATGCGATGTAAACAGAATGTAATTAAGGATTAGTGCTGGCAAAAGATTCAATTCCGCGAAAATGTTTCACGCACTTCCGTTTTACTGATCACTTGCAATGCTTTTCGTTTTGTTTACTTGAATCGGTAATTAATGATTTGTTTTAATTTACACGTAGATTACTTGTAATCCGTGTCAGTTTATCCATTATTTATAATTTTTAATTATTTTTTTTGTCTCATTAGCTCCTTTGCATTCATCGAAATGACGATAAACAAGGAATAAATGAAAAGTAATGAAGTAAATATTGTTATTAAAATCTAACAAAAATCAAGATCGACTTTTCATAAAATGCAATTACAAATACAGGTACATACTATTATTTTAACGAATTTCTTTTGACTAATTGTTTTTAATTAAAATATTACTTACCAATTTGTTGATGGAAAGTTGCAATGGTTTGCGTAACTTGAAGAAACTAACCAAAATTTTTTTAAAAAAATGTATGAATTCTTTGTATTTTCTTTTGATTTTAATTCTAGAATATAATTCATATAGGCATCAATAATACGATCCTGTACACGTTAAATTGTGAACGTATATTTAGGAAATTTTGAACTTTGAGAATCCTTTACCCAATACTTAATATAGTTTTTGATTTTTTTTTTTTTTTGAGATTTATCTTATCCATCTAAATTAACTTAACCTAACTGAACATAGTTTCTAACAAATGTTTTCTTCTTCATTTTATAAAGTATCTTGATGTATTTAGAATGGCTATAGATGGAATGATAGTGAAAACTAGAAAACTTTCATACACAAAATTTATTTTCATTTACTTTTAGGAAATCATGGATGCGAATAACGATGTCGATATGGAAGAATCTCATTCTATTGAAGAATTATCGGAAACTGACGATGCAAGGGATTTCATGTTAGACAAATTGGCGAAGAGCAATGCTTTTTTTAAAAGTCAACAGATTGGAGAACCAGACCTCAGTTTCCAGGAGAAACGAAAAATAGCCTCTGAGATCCTGTGCAAAAGCCCATCACAATTTCTTTTCAGATTTGGAAAGCATCTGTCATCTGTTGATTTATCTTACTTTAAGACTTTTGAAGAAGATTATGCTGTAGATTTTTACATCAAAGAAATACAGAAGAGTTTGGACAAGCAAAAAAGTAATGTTACAATTAAAAATAGGAGGTATGAGGCCCTGAGGAGATTAGTTAGAGATGGTGAATATTTTAGTGATGCCGAGATGAAAAAAAGAAATCCTCTTTTGTATGAACAAATGATTGGCCAGTATATGACAGATGAAGAAAAAGAAGAAGCAGACAGTTTTGACCAAACCGATTTAAGGTATAAAATAACTTAAAATTTATTAGGTGCTTTATAAATGAAAATTATTGTGCAGTAAGCAAAACATATCTTTACACTTCAGCATTGCTGAATCAAATATAATGAGAGTACAATTTGTTGGTATGTTTTGCAGTATTTCGTCAATCTTTAGCTGATGTCAGATTTACGTTTTTAGCAAAGTCAGAAATAGAGTAATAAATACATTAAAAATTACATTCAAAGAAATAAAGAATTTGCCAGAAACTGACTGAAAGGATCATGTCATCAAATGTTGAGTTAACTTAATCCATTAAGAATTGCAAGATCAACCATAAAAATTTCTTCTTTTAAGCAATCTACTCACTGGTTCTAAAAGTGAAACTAAAACAGCTTTCGTTCAGCCATTTAATTTAATGAAACCTGAAACCGTGTTTGATGAATTTCAATGTCTAAACTTATCTTCAGTAGCAAGAAATTATCTGATACCGAGTTCCTGAAGAGCAGATGATCAATGAAGACATGGAATTTAAAGTTTAGAATACTATTAACCTTCAAAACAATGGTTCAAGCAATATTCACAATAAATTTAACAGAAAAAAATTCAAAAGAATTAGACAAAAACAAAAAGCAAAACAACAGTCTACATTTATTCTATCGTGCACTTCATAAGATTTCCACTGTTGCCAACTGCTGTGATAATAAGATGTATTAATCTTTTGTTATTATTATTGAGTTATTTATTTCAAATTACTGGCTGCTTATATCAGCTTGGAATATGAATTAGAAGAAGAAGAAAAGATATTGTAAATATCTATCTATAGAATAGACATCTTTACAAAGTTTTGATGGAGAGGCACCATTCTTTCCAGAATCATAAAAATAATTTATTGAGGGCGAATGGCACTGCTCATTTATTATGAGCATGAAATGGTGCTATCAGCGTATACATTCATCATTTAAACCCATTTGATCCAAGTTAACCAATGTAATTTTTTTTTTCTTGCTTTCCCTGATATCTAGTAATTTTTAGTAGGCCAACATACTACTTACCAGTATAAATATCAATTTTAAAAGTAACTTTTTGCTTTGAATTCATTGTTTTCTCATGAAATATCCAACACACAAAAGATGGTTACAATTTTAAATAGAAGCATGGGAATTTATTAAAGGATATTGTTTAAATAATGAATGACCTTGAGGTTTGAGAATAATGTGATTGCTGATGAGTTTTGAAAACAAAGTTGGGAATACTGAAATGAGTAATTCAGAAGAAATTTCAAAATATTTGCATTTTCTAAAAAGTGCTTTTAAAGCTTGTATTATCTTAGTTTTGTTAGAAGTTTAAAAATTTTGAAATTAAGAAACCGTTTCAAGAATTTTCTAATTTGGGATCACTGTCTCTATATTTCTAAATATATTGAATTAATTTATAAAAGTTGATTTAAATTAATATTTAAATATTTTAAGTTAAAAATAAAGAAGAAAGAAACTTTTTAGTTGTCATTTCCAGTTTTGATTTTTTTCTTTTTATTGCCTTTTTAGTTTTTCCTGTATTTAGTATACATCTGTCTGTTAATATGTTTAGATTTGATAAAAATGATTCATTAAAATTGCCTAGCCTCTGTTTTTAAGAGACGATTAACAACTATATGTAAGAAATCAGAAATCTTACCTACATAGAAAACATTTTCTTAAGACTATTCAGCAGATCTTTACATGTTTAAATATGTGGATTATGGAACTAGCCTCTTGTCATTCTTTGTTTTCTTAGAATCTTTTACAATATCTACTTAATCAACAAAATTAGTTGGTTTTTCCATTTTCTATAGAAGAGGATGAATTACACTGAGAAATTGTAGAAATAATTTTCTATCTCCTATTAAAGTCAATAAATTCGATAATCAGCAAGTTTCCAAGTGCGAAAGTTACTCTTAAAAATGACAGTTAAAAGAAACAGACATATATTCACCAGATTGTGGATTCCAGTTTGTTGGTATTTTTAGTAAACTAAACAGTCCTTAATAGTGCAGCATGTTTGATATGTCAAAACCTTATGCTTTTAAAAGTGACTGTTCGTGCCTTGATAGTAATAGTGAACGCCTTTAGTGAGTACAAGTTCCTACTATTGAGACAAATGAATCAGATTACATTAGATTTCTTAGATTGTTATTCAGTTTTACATTTTTATTTAGAACATTAGAATAAAAACCTTTTGAAAGAAATTTCTGTAAGGTTCTCATTTGGTGCTTGTTTACATTTTCTTTTATTTATTGTAAATACTTTGGGATCTTTTTCATAAATCTAAACAGTTCCAGTCTCATTTGTGAGAAACATTTCTTTCTATTAATTCTTTAGTGTGCAGGAGTTAATAGGTATCGTGACAGCTGTTTAGATTAAACAGTTTTCACTAGAAATTATGTGCAGCATTATTAATGTGATCATTAGTATCAGCAGTGTAGATATCTGAGAATTCTGTTAACTATTCTGTATTCATTATAGCTGTATTATACTCACAGCACCTACAGACAGATTTTTATTTAAAAATCTAGTAGGACTGAAATATGTTAACTATAGAAATGCAATAAATAAATAAATAAATAAGTAAAAATAAATATAAATAACTAGTTCAACCTAATAACAGTTTTTACTGTGATGTCTTATTCTAACAAGAGAACCTGAGTTCTTCTCATCCGAATATTTCTTTAATCTTTTTGTTTTGTTCATGGCTTAGAAAGTGAAAGTAGTTTCTTACATCAACTTATGGAATAGTATCTGTTCCATAGATTGAAATTAGATTAATTTGAAAACTATGATAGAAATCAGGTTAATAAATTAAAATACTTTAGTTCATTTTGTGTTTGAATGTTTTTATTTGTAATAGTATAGTAATTGTGGGTTATTTGAATAAAAATTGGATATGATATTTCAATGGTCAAGCCATTTTAATGACTAGAATGTATTACAATTCATATATACTCATGGACAAAAAAATTAGCGCACCAAGAAATAATTGCGGGATCGTAACGAAACTTGCAATGAAGGTACATGTCGGGGAGATATGATAATGATTAGAAATGCAGCGTGATTGCGCATTACGTATAGTCGGTAGAGGGCGTTGAACATCGTACTTTGTGGAGTATAAAACAGGTAACCAAAGCTTGTTTGAGTGTGCTGAATCGTTTACAAAAGAAGAGCTGAGGTAGACATGCCATTACGCCGTGTTCGAAGACAGTATACGCAGTTGTCGCAGTTTGAGAGAGGGAGAATCGTCGGGATGATGGAAGCTGGGTGGTCAGCTAGCCGAGTAGCTCGTCAATTAGGCCGCTCTGATTGTGTTGTGAGGAGGTGTAGGGACCAGTGGACCCGAGAGATGTCATGTACACGAAGACCAGGCTCAGGACGCCCTCGACAGACCAGTCGTCGAGAAGACCGCCACATAGTCAGAAATGCACGCGTACAGCCAACTGCTTCATCGGCCGCCATCCAGGCACAGGTAGCACCTTCACTAGGGGCCGTTGTGTCTTCTCGAACCATACGAAGGCGCCTGGCTGAAGGACAGTTGGTATCGCGGCGCCCATTACGTGTGCTACCCTTGACGCCCACCCATCGACGCCTCCGTTTGGAGTTTTGCCGCGCACGAGGAAACTGGACTGCAGCGGAATGGAACCAGGGCGTCTTTAGCGACGAATCCAGATTCAATCTCGGCAGTGATGACAATCGTGTTCGTGTGTGGAGAGCCCGTGGTGAACGCTTCAATCCTGCGTTTGCTGTACAGCGACACACCGCTCCCACAGCTGGTGTGATGGTATGGGGTGCCATTGCCTACAATACACGGTCACCCCTAGTATTGTTCCGTGGCACCATGACAGCCCAGCGGTATGTTCATGAAATCCTGCAACCACATGTGTTGCCACTCATGCAACTGCTCCCAGGAGCCATTTTTCAACAAGACAATGCTCGGCCTCATACGGCAAGGGTGTCACAAGACTGTCTCCGCACTGTTACTACCCTTCCTTGGCCTGCCCGATCCCCAGATTTGTCTCCAATTGAGCATATCTGGGATCATTTGGGACGACGAGTTGGGCATCCCACGAGTTTGAACGAACTAGAGGCAAGGTTACAGCAAATATGGAACGAAATGTCTCAAGACATCATACAGAACTTGAATGACTCAATGCCCGATCGTATCGCATCATGCATTCGCATTAGAGGGGGTCCAACGGAGTATTAACTCCTCCGTTCTTTTGCCTTTTTCTCTGAAATAAATTATCGTTTTTCTTTGATTTTCTAATCATTTACTTATATCAAAGTAGTCATTACGTATGTAAATTTTCGTTTCATTTTGACGACTCCTTCTTGGTGCGCTAATTTTTTTGTCCATGAGTGTATATTCTTCATATACTACACTTGTTATATTTAAACTTTGATGTTCCTCTTTTCTCTGTTTCAAGATATTTTTTAATCCACTGCTGCCCATTAAAAATGCAACACCAGGAAGGACGCATCCAATTGACCCGAAATTTGCATGATGAATAGATCATGGGAGCACATGTAAATGATTAGCAGTGCAGCTCATATGCAAAAAATGTGAGCCAGTAACGTCCTCTGGAAGCAGTATAAGAGAGGAGAACAGAGAGCCACTGTAGAATACTGAAATTGTGTTTGATCACTGTTCTTGAGCACAGATGGCTTCACTATGCCTCGTCAAAGAATACGGCAGCCATACCAGCAAGTTTCCGACTTTGATCATGGGAGAATTGTAGCATATCAAGATTGCCGATTATCCTTCTGTGAAATTGGTGCTTATGTTGGATGATAAGCAGCCACAGTGATGTGAATATGGAATCGGTTGAGGAGGAATGAACTCACTGACATGAAGAATTCCAACATCCCTTCACACCGCCGAACAAGAGGACAGACATCTTATGCACTTGGCTATTATGGATCATACAGCCACAACCCATACCCTAGCTAAAGAATTAGAGTGTATTGCACAGCAACCAGTCTGCACACATACGGTTCAACGTCATCTGCAGCATCAGGGAATTTTTGCAAGGCACCCATTGCTTCCGTTACTTTGACTGTAGACCACAGGTGTCAGCAGCTACATTGGTGCCAAGAATGTTGTGCATGGAGGGACAAATGGCATGACAT
This sequence comes from Thereuonema tuberculata, assembly GCA_023159025.1. Classification (NCBI taxonomy): domain Eukaryota; kingdom Metazoa; phylum Arthropoda; class Chilopoda; order Scutigeromorpha; family Scutigeridae; genus Thereuonema; species Thereuonema tuberculata. The sequence continues at coordinate 91,783,200 of JAFIDM010012231.1, forward strand.
TGTTTTTTTCCGATGAATACCTCTTCTGCCTGTAGCACCATGATGGTCACATCTGTGTCTGGCAGTACCGTGGCAAAAGACTGAATGAGTCCTTCATTATTCATTACCATACCGATTCAGCACCTTGCATTATGACATGGTGTGACACTGGATTCCAGTCCTGCCCTCGTTTACTAATCATTCCCTCTACATTGAATAGCCACTGTTACATCTTAGAGGTGTTGGAGCTTGTTGTTGTTCCTTATCTTCAGGGCCTGCCTGGGCCACTTACCAACAGTACAGTGCAAGAACGCAACATCCAAGCAATTCTCAGCTAGCCACCATGTTCAACTTCTTCCGTGGCCCGCACATCCACCGGATCTGTCGTCATTTGAATACGTCTAGTCCACGATCGCACAAAGACTGGCATACCAGAGACCAACTGCACCTACAGGAGATGAACTTTGGCACCATGTCGAAACCGAAACACACATCCAACATGTCTTCCTCTCTATGCCGGACAATGTAGCAGACATTATTGCCGCCCATGATGGCTATACGATATACTGATTTCTGTATATTCCGCAAGTTGCACAAAGCTATAATTGTAATCATTTCACCCTTGTACCATAAGTTATCTGTAAAATAAATATGGCTTTGATAGTTCTTGTCTTTCATTGTGTTGCACTTTTAATGGCTACCAGTGTAGAATCAAAAGCTTTCAATTGATTTCTGTTACAAATTTGAAATCCTTGTATTTTTTTTTTAATAACTTTTATTCAGTTATTTAACAGTGCAAGTACTTTTAATATTCAAAGTTGAATATTAAAGCTCCATCATTTCTCACATTTGTGTTTATTTCAAAGAATTTAGATATCAGTAATAAAAGTCCAGTCATTAATTATTATTAATACTTGATTCCATTTCAAGAACAACGTGTAAAGAGACAACTACTAGAGCATCATAAAGAAAAGTAGTTTAATTAAAATAATCTGCAACTTATGTATTTATTATATAATATACTAATGAAGGAATTTATTTAGCCATTCGTATATTTTTGTTAGATAGATAGGAGAGATAGCAGGAAAAATAATAGAACTCCAAGAAAACCAGTTCCGCTGCAATTATTAGATAGTAGTCTTTTCACATAAATCTTCTCAGTTAGCGAGTCCAGTGTCTTAGTTTCAATAAGGCTATGAACATACACTCACTTCCAAAAGTTAAGCACGGAGCGGTAAAATGCGAAAAAATGGACAAGTACTGCTTTGATTGACACAGAATGCTGCAAGTAAGTAGCTCTATGTTTATTCATGAAACAAAACAAAGAATTACATACAGAGATAAACAAAATATTGAATTTTCATAAATTATAAGATGACGTCAGATTTGCGTCATTAAATGATGTTTAAAGTCAAAACAAACAATAAAAACCGACATTACTAGGGTATGTGAGCACCCCTCACCTGCATACAAAGTTTACAGCATGTGATCATGCTTGTTACAAGGTGATCAACCACTGCAGAGTCCAGTAATCGCATCCCTCCTGTAGGGCAGTTTCTAAAGCTCTGAGAGTGGCTGGAGGTGAGAAACGTCGACATACAGCACAGCCGAGGGCATCCCAAAGATTTTCAATTGGATTAAGGTCCGGCGAGTAATCTGGCCACTCCATACGTGCAATCCCCTCACTTTCCAGAAAGTCGTCAACGATGGCAACTCTATGGGGACACGCATTATCGTCCATTAAATCGAAAGAAGGACCAACTGCTGCAGCGTACAGTTTCACAATGGGGTTAGGACTTCATCTCGATACCGTACAGCCGTCACAGAACCTTGCCTGTAGATGTGCAGGTTGGTGCGGTATCCCAATGAAATCCCTGCCTAGACCATGATGCTTCCACTGTGAAATGCCTGATGTTCTGGGGCTGATTGCGTGTGCCTTGTTCCCTCCAGACCCTTAAATGCTTATCATCAGGTTGTAGGGTAAATCTGGACTCATCTGTGAACATAACCTTACCCCAATGACATAGTCCAATTCACATGCTGGCGGAACCACTGTATTGTGCCCCTCTGGATTGGACGGATACAGGAACACAAACTTGTGGTACCCGGGCATACAGACCATTCATGTGTATCCTTTGACGAACAGTAGTGGCAGATATCGTCTTACCAATCCAATGGCCGCTACAACTATAGATGTCACGTGTGGAGGTCGATCTTTGATTCCGCTTGGCTACAACAGCAATATATCGATCTTCCGCGGAGGTTGTAACCCTTGAACGACCGGCTACAAGTCTTCAGACAACTGTTTGACTGGTTTGGAATTGTTTCCATAATCGTGACGAAATGATGAACGCCAAAGAAATGAGCAACATCTGTTGTAGACTGCCCTGCTTCAATGCGTCCGACAGCCCGCCAGTGTTCAGAATCTTCCATTCGTCTTCTGGAAGCCATAGAAACACGTCTAGCTTGAAAACAAATTGTACGAACGTTCTAAACACCTTTCATCAGCACTTATATGCAACTCCTGTAACCCTTCACAATGCCGGCTTCTTATACGACTGCCTGTTTGCATAATTCATTGACGCGAACCGTGATTGGCTGTTACCTATATAATTTGCATACTTCCTTCTACCTTTGCAGCAAATTTCAGCTTCTTTAATTCAGATCTCTTACGGAAATTAACATTTTTCCTCTCCGTGCTTAACTTTTGGAAGTGAGTGGATAGATTAAATTGAATTTTCATGCAAAACATTAGATGAAATTTAAGTGTATATTGGAGATAAGTTCTAAGATAAAATCCTAAATGGATTCCTACATTTCATACAATATAATGTTTATAGCCAAATTACTTTTTTTTTTTTTTTTTTTTAGTTAAGGTATGATCATGTTTTCAGTTTTATTAATATTCCTTTTATAGATTTACGACAATACTACTGGAACATATTGAGCGGGATCAGATAAGTAGCCTTCGAAGACAGCAGCAAGAAGCAGAAGACGATATGTTTGAAGAAAGTGATGATGATGATGAAGAAGATGAACATGAAAGTGATCATGATAGAAAAACAGGTAATAATGTTTTGTATTTTGAGAAACTTGGGCATTGACCTTAAAAGATGATTTTAAATTAGGCATTTTATAAATAATTAACATATTGCCAAGAACCCACTAGTGTGTTGATCAGTAGATATTAAAGAAATGACATTAGTATTATACTCAATTGAAAGTTTTGTATGGTTGATAATAAAGTTGAATTTGCTTACTCAAGCTTCATACAGCTAAACAAATGTTTGACTCATAAATATTTCCAGGGGAAGATTTTTCAGTTGCTTGGAATTTACCTCTACCTTTAAGCCTTCAGGATCTTAACTCACAGGACCATATTCATCCTACTTATCAGTTTTGCAATATTTATATATACACTCGCGTGCAACTAAATCGACTCACCCCTTCAGAGCGCACAAAAAGGCTTATGTTTTTTAAATGGCTTAACCGATTTTCAAAAAACATTTTTTTTTGAAAGCCTAATATTTTTACTTTACAATGACACCATTATCATTAAAATCTGTACAATATTTTGTTTTATAATGCATTTTGAATGAAAACGCAAGCACAATGCATGCTTAGGGAAAAAATTATGGATACTAAAAATTACAACAAAAAATTCAAGAAAAACAAGGAAGCTTATTAATCAATACTTGGTATTGCCTCCCTTTGCCTGTACGACGGCTTGCATGCGGTTCCTCATAGACCCTATTAAGGTTTTGAGTCTTGGGGGATCCCATTCCACTCCTCCTCCAGCGCAATCTTGAGCTCGTTGATATTAGATGGTGCCGGATTTCTGGCTCGGACCCTCCGTTTGAGCTCGTCCCACAAATGCTCAATCGGATTCATGTTGGGACTGAGGGCTGGCCACTCCATCGTCTCGAGAACAACCTCCTCCATGAATTGCCGAGTGGTACGTGCTGAATGACACCGGGCATTGTCATGCACCAACATGAAGTCTTCCCCGATATATCCTGCGTAGGGCACAATGTGATCCAGGAGAATGTCCTCAATGTATCGTCGAGTAGTCAGACCCCCCCTCCGGCCTCCAACAGGTATGAAAACAAGATCTGTTTTTCCCTCAAGGGATATGCCAGCCCACATCATGCAGGAACCGCCGCCATACAAGACTGTTTCAGCAAAACAGCACTGTGAAAATCGCTCTCCTGGACGCCGATAGACCCGGCCTCCTATCATTACTATGGAGACACATTCTGCTCTCATCAGTGAATAGGACAGACCGCCATTGCTCGATGCTCCAATTGACGTGTTCCCGAGCAAATTCGAGTCGTGCTGTGCAGTGACTTACGGTCAATTTTGGGGCTCTAGCGGGCCGTCTTGGAGTGAGGTTGGCTTCCTTCAAGCGTCTTCTGACTGTCCATTGACTAACAGCTACTCCACAAACTTGTCTCAGCTCCTGTTGCAGATCGATGCCTGTGAGATGGCGATTTCGCAGTGAAGTTGAAACGAGAAAGCGATCGTCCCTCTCAGATGTGCATCGGCACCGTCTAGTATGTGGTCTCCGAGTGAAGGTACCAGGTTCCTGAAACCTTCTGAATACTCTTGAGACAGCAGATTGGCTCAAGTTTAGTTGACGCGCGACTTCTCGTTGACTGTGGCCTGCTTGCAACAAAGCAACAACTTGTGCGGCGTCTTCTGGCATAGTATCCATGGGTTTGTGAAAACAATGAATTAAACTTGCAGAGATGTGTACAGATGAACGTCTGATAAGCGACTGATAAGAAATATCGGTCCACGTGGGATTTTATAGGAGATTGCAGCGCGCAACTCGTGGTTTCCGTTCAGACTACATTTTGCTACGCTTACATTCAGATGACATTCATTTGGAAAATATTGTACAGATTTTAATGATAATGGTGTCATTGTAAAGTAAAAACATTAGGCTTTCAAAAAAAAGGGTTTTTGAATATCGGTTAAGCCATTTAAAAAACATATGCCTTTTTGTGCGCTCTGAAGGGGTGAGTCGATTTAGTTGCACGGAAGTGTATATATATATATATTACGACTCGACATTACTTCTCCTATATATCACTTTTATTTCTATTAGTAAATTTCATCTTCAAAATAGTATCAAAAGTTCAAGATTTAGGAACCTTGATTTTTTTTTTTTATTCATAGAAGACATTGGATTTTTACTAAACTTCATTTATGCTATATAGTATGTCTGTGATCCAAACCTTTTCCTGCTTCATTAGCTTTCTACAAATTTGATTTTAGATGAATCAACATTTTGAATAAGGAAACAGGTAAGACTTTCTGATTTAATGAATGAATTATAGATTCTGTCTTTAATTTTTCAACATGGCTACTTAATATTGGTTGTATGGCAAGCTTTTGAGGAGATTTAGTGATTGATATTAAGTTGACAACAACTTAAAAATTTCATGGTCTGTTAAATTCATGAAACTTGCTTATCTTTGAATCCCAGAATAAACATATTTCTTTCATACAAAATTTCTTCTTACCTTCTTATTTATTCAGATATTATATAAATTAAATACAAATCTCATTTACAATGATCTACCTCTCTTTTTTTTTTTTTTTTTTTTTTTAAGACTACTTATTTTACTTTTTCTCTTTTACAGATTCATCAGCATCTACTTCTGGCATACCTCAACTACCTGAACTAGAACGGCAGCTTCTTAGAGAAGAGTTTATAAGTAGTATGCATCAAAGTTTTCTGAAGGGAAAGGATGAATTTGATTACAAGTAAGTGTTGTGTTTATTAGTCAAAAGGCTATTCTCCTTTTTATTTTATTTATTTTATTTTTATTTTTTTATCTTGCTGATTTTTGTTTGTACAGATTTCATTAAAATCATTAAGGTTTGATGAAAAGTTGTTGGAATTTTTTTTTTGTCTATTGAATATATTTTTTGGAAAATATCTTGTATATTATTATTATTATCTCTATCTTACATCTGAAAAAGCTTTTTTGCTAAATATTTGCACCAGCATAGTAATTTTGTACAAGAGAGTGAGTATTAAGGGATTTCATTAAAACAATTTAAAATAAAGAAATACCTATAAACACACAAATGTTCAATTAAAAATTTTGTATTTAAAATCTTAATAAAAATAATAAAATATATACAATACGAATAAAACTTAAAAAAAGGTCCTTGGACGTTTCAAAGGCACATGGCCTCCATCATCAGTAAGATGGTGTAACATTGGAAAGAACATGTTTATATAATGATTTTTGTAATTTATGCAATTTTTAGTCCAATCATATAGTTGGTTTTGAATGGCGCTGCAGTCTTTCAGACGTTGTCAGTTATGATTCATTCCGGGTAGTAACTATTCCTGTTTAGGGATGTTTGATGAGTCTTCTTACTTCCTTTTTGGAGGGTTCAACATCGTCCGTGTTCATGATGTGATCTGTTGTCTTCTATTGTTGATTGTTGTTTCTTCTTTGTTATTGCTTAGGTTTTCCATCCTGCGTCGAAGTTTTTTCTGAAAGATACTATTTGAGCAATATTTTTTTACATGGTTGTTTGATAATTT
>JAFIDM010012231.1:91789846-91808267 GCA_023159025.1 Thereuonema tuberculata
AAATTAAAGAGTCAATTTTTATTAATTTATCAACATCCTACAATACAGAATTATCAAACAACCATGTAAAAAAATATTGCTCAAATAGTATCTTTCAGAAAAAACTTCGACGCAGGATGGAAAAACCTCGTTAAGTCATCACTCAAGGGACCAAACATTTTTGACGATTTAAGCGGAGTGACGACTTAGGCGGAGTGGGAATTTTTGAAAAAATAAAAACCAAAAAAAACACTGAAATACAGTATTTTCATGAATTGCTGTAGGATTTGGTGAGAAAAATAAGATTTTCAGAAATCAATACATGCAAATAAATGAGTGGAAATTAAAAAAAAAAAAACATTTTTTATTGTTACCACATTTTAATCGTTTTAAAAGAAAGGCAATGTCTGTTTTTGAATCGTTCCAGTCAACCATTGCTGCCGCCGAAATCTTCAATGTTCAACTCCTTAGCAATTTCCATGGCTTTTTCTTTGAGAATCACGGCAGAAATCGGCTCATTTTGCGATCTGGAATGTTTTAGCCATCGAACTAAAACCTCTTGATCTCGTCAAACTTCTATTTCCTCATTCTCTTTCTTTTATTTTTGCAGTCAGCTTCTTCAATTACTTGTTTCGGTGAAAAAATATCGCTTAATATAGTCCTAGGAATATGATGTTTTTTGGCAAAAGCTGTTTTCGAAACATTTGATTTTTCAAAAAGTGCAATTAAGTCTTTTTTTTTTCTTTAAAAGATAACAAGGTAAGTTTTTGTTTCCCTGACATGTTAAAAACATAATCGAACCACGAAATTGCAAGAGAAAAAAATAGCCCTTATAGCGGGGCTTACTCGCTATGAACTGAAGTCACACTCAGGAGCTGTCAAGAAAAACGTCTACACTCGATAGAGTCGCAGCGAGATTCCAAGAACCCAAATCCTCCGAAGGGGTATGAAAGGAATGAAGTGACAGGCATGATCGAAAATTCCCTGTAAAGGCTTGGCTTTTTTAAAGTGAAGGGGCAGGGCTGAAAAGACAACAAGATAGCATGCAAAATGGAGAATAAAGATGTTTTGACCATTTTTGAGGGTGATGAGTTATCCAGAGTAGAATTAAATTTGGTGACGAGTAAAGGAGGGTTATTTTACATTATTGTGTATGAGACCTTATCGGGACCAAAGGAAAACGACGACTTAAACGGAGTGACGACTTATCCGGGTGACGACTTAACGAGGTTTTACTGTATATGATTGAACTAAAAATTGCATAAATTACAAAAATCATTATATAAACAAGTTCTTTCCAATGTTACACCATCTTGCTGATGATGGAGGCCATGTGCCTTTGAAACGTCCAAGGACCTTTTTTTAAATTTTATTCGTATTGTATATATTTTATTATTTTCATTAAGATTTTAAATACAAAATTTTTAATTGAACATTTGTGTGTTTATAGGTATTTCTTTTATTTCAAATATTTGATCTCACACGTAAAATATCTCTAAAACAATTTAAAGAGGAAAAATTATGGTATTTAGCTCATAACTTTTATGAGGCAAAGCCTAAACTTCTGTATAGTATAGAAAATTAACTTTTGAATATTTCTTTCTTTTTAATTATGCTAAAATACACAACTTCTCAGTATTTGAATTATATAAAGAAAACTTTGAGAGATATTTGTTTCATTATTGCTTCATCATGATTAAAGTTTTGTCTGAATATCTAAAAAAAAAAAAAAAAAAGTATTAGATCTAAACCTGCATAATTTCTTAAGATTAGGGAATCTTCTGCTTTTTTCACCATCTATCCATTGTTTGCTAGGATTGTTTGGGCATCTGTGCCCTTTGAGTCCTTTTTTTTTTTTTTTTTTTTTGCCCACTAAGAAATAATTTTGTAACCTATAGGGATATCATAACATTTAATCTTTATGTTTGTTATTGTTTGGCCTTTTTTGTTTATTTTTAAAGGATTTAGCTATTGTAAAACCTACCAGAAGAACAAGTGTGATTTACTTTATTTTTAATTTATTTTGGTTGTTGTATGATTGTTTATGGTTTTATGTAAGTTGTTATATGTAAATTATTGAAACATTTAATGATAAAAATTAAAATAAAAGATTCTTGAATAATTAAAGTTTAACATTTTATTTATATATCTCTAATATTGCATTAATTGTTTTTTTTTTGGGGGGGGGGGAGTAGGGGAAATTTCTGAAACTTTTCCTCAAGATATTAACATGCAGTAGCATAAATTGAGATAACATCATGCCAAAGATTTGGATGACAGAATCACATTGAATCTGCCCAATGGGTCTAGTGAACAAACGATTAAATGCAAACAATTCTGATTTGAACTCTTGAAACATGATTCAAGATGAATGATACTATTGAATGAGTCATATCAGAGAATACAGTTTCATTGTGAGGGGTATCATCCATGCCTGTTGCACTTAAACTGATAAAAAAGATTTTGTGAGGATGACAAGATATATATCTCCCAGTGATATCCAATATGTGTTGAACAGGGTTTTATGCCTGGACCTGGCTATCAGTCTACCTATGCACGTTTATCACATTTTGTATAAAACAGGCTGTTTCAATCAGTTTGACTTTTATATTGTATTTGAAAATATTACTTTTATTTATGTATTTGATTAACTTAAATTATTCATTGAATTAATTCTATAAAAAATATACATTTAGTTATAATGTTTATAATATTAAAAAAAAAAAACATTTATGATTGCTTGATCAGTTTCACTTTTCTAAATTTCTTAATTAAATTTTTATTGTAAATGAATGCTGCCATAAGTGTACCTAGGATTTTAGAATGGTCATTCAACAGAAAGAAAAATCTTATCCTTTTACTGATGGGGAGGGTTATACATAGAGCAATCAACTTTCCAACCAAATAAAACAAAAATACTAGTTCTTTTTTCCATTTTCAGATGCAGTTGGGAGGGAAATAGTGTATTAAAACTATCCTATTACTTTTGCTTATAACTACATTTTATTAACTATTGTGTATTTCTTTGATAGCAATGTTGACGATAATGCTGAATATGACAATATTGATGAACTAGATAAAGATGAAGAAGAAAAATATTTTGATTCAGAAGAGCCTGAACTACTGGAACATCAGCAGAACCTTCCAGATGATCTGAATGAAGACAGCATAGAAGATGTCCTCCCTTCCAATTATCAGGATCGTTCATCAGATAACGATAATACAAATGGAGTGGATTCTTAAATCAGTAATTCATGTAATATATTGTTTTTATTTTATTGCTTGAATTATAATTCAAGTTATGAATAATCATCATTAATTAAATCAATAAATTATTTTTTTGTTTTCATACATAATATTGTTGTTTTATCAAAGTTAAACACAGTCCTACAATTTTTTGCATTTTAACAAGCCATTGCATTGATAAACTAAAATTACATTTCTCTTCATAATACACTATTGCAAAAAAATGACACCTTAACCTAAGAAAAGTGTTCTGCTATGAAACTTCATGTATATAATGATATGTAAAAACAAAGAAATTATTACATTTTTTCATTGTAAAAGCACTTTTATTACAGAACATTCCATAAAGCTCAAATGTTAATACATAGTACATACTTCTCTGGTGCAACCCAGGCTAATATACAATTTGACATGGAGTCAGTTAATGTTATTAGTGAATATTAAAGGCATTGTTGTTGAGTCTCACCATATGAGGTCTGGCATTATTATGCTGAAAACAGCCATGGTAGCATAGGCAATACAGTTGGCTGCAGAATGTTGACATACTGGTGTTTTGTCAAACTATTTTATTGCAGAACTAGGGGAAATCAGTTGTTACATGCGGTAGCTGCCCAGACTGTAACTCCAGGTGATGTGCTGCACAACCATTGCAGCTGAATTGGAGCAACGACCACATTACTCCATACACTGATACAGTGATCATCTGAGCCAAGAAAGAAATGAGATTCATTGCTCAAAAGAGCATGACTCCAATTAAACACCATCCATGATTCCCAGACTTGACACCATTCCAGACAGTTCTGCCTGCATTGGTAGTTAAAGCAACATGTCTAAGGAATGTTGAGAATGAAATACAGTCTCTGCTAGTTGTCGCCAAATGGTGTCCTTTGATACTGTATGATGAGTAGAGGAAGTTATATGCCTTTGGATAGAGGACAGGGGATACCATTGCTGTTGTTATGGCTATTCTTATGATCTCAGATTCTCTCAAGCACCTGTTTTCCTGGGCCATTTGAATCCTTCGTGGCAATCATATGTGCCCTCTTGGATCCACTGCTGCCAACAAAGACAGATTGTTGCATCGCTCTAGTCAAGATGGTGGCTGGCACCTCTGTTTGACCACCAGTTATGTTATTATGATAAAACCTCTCTCAAACTTGCTCAGTTGCTGTTAGTTCCGACAGATGCATCGTAGAAACATCTTCACAGACTATTTAACAAAAATAGCAAAACCAGTCAGATTTGTCCTTTCATGCAAATGCTGCTCTTTCTATTGGCCCCAGAATTCACTCTGAAAATGCCTAGTACATTGGATTGGTGATGAGATTTTAATCATTTCCACATCGAGTTTCATTGTTCTTATATTTTTTAGGGATGCACCATTTTGCAACAAAATATCTCTTACATCTGACAGCCAAAAGGATTTTATTTTTATGAGATTTAAACTTCTAAACAAAAGTACTTATTATTTTTATTATTACTACTAAAAAAAAAAGTTAGCCTTGTTTCTGTTTACTTTTTTTAAGTTTTTTAAATTTTAATTTTTGTAAATGTTGCAATGCCTTCTATACACTAACAACAGTATAATATAGGACATGGTGATTTGAGTAAATTATTGAGGAACATTTTATTAGTTCAATTAAAGTTTAAAGAGAAATACATTGAAAACTGACATTCAGTCAAGCAGTATTTGTAAATTTGCTGATTAGGTTATTTATAACCTGTGAAAAACTAGTATTTTATTTATTTATTTGTGTTGCATCTGAATATGTAAGTGTAACAGAGGCTATAGTGCACCAAAATTAAATCATTATATTGAGTAGTGCTTTACTTAAGAAAGAAAAAAGATAGAATGAGACAGGAAATTTCAATTGATTTTCCCCTGCCTTTGGATGAACAAAACTTTTGATGAAAAAAAAAAATCTTTGCTTTACTTAGATTTTGAACCAAGATAGTTTTATTCCAGTTGTCATACTGTCTAAGTTGGTTTACAAAACAAAAAAAAAATATTAAAAATAATTTTAAGCTATTAAATACTCCCTCTGTCCGAAAATGTGGTATACATTTTAAAATACATTTTAACGTGTTATCAGGATGCCCTAGAGAAGTCTAGATCCCATTCAATTAAAATAATTTTGTATTTTGAATTTTTTGAATAAATACTGTCAATACACTTAACCTACTTAACTGAAATTGCAATTTCTTCTAAAGGTATACCATGTATCCGGACAAACGTAATTTTAAAATGTATACCATATTTTCGGACAGAGGGACTACATGATTTTAATGTTACATCATTATTTTAAATATAGTGCTAATTAGTCAAACTACAATATTAGTTGGATATGTCTAATCTACTTTAGTGAGTGTAAGCCATTTGGAATGCTATAATTCAATTTGATAAAGACAAAGGAGAAATAATGATGTGAATTATAATCCCAAGGTCATTGGAAATTTTGTTGTTATAAAGAGTAATCAAATATCATACCACTGCCATCAATAGATGCTCAGAGCATTTTGAAACCAGTCATTTGTGCTAGCAATGCTGTATAGTACTTTGCAAATTACTATCTGATAGATGTACATGTGTACCATCTGTGCATTTAACATTCCGTCGGGCGCAATATGGTGTGGCACAAAGTCGGGCGCATTGAGCCTGAGAGGCACTACTTTAATAAATTTATTTTCGACAGATAAAAACGTTTTTTCTTACTAAAAACAATTGTTAACTATTCTTTGGAAACCTCTGAACATTATAAAAATACTGAAGGAGCAATAAAATAGTTCTATAAAGTCTTTAAAGGAAACGGAAATTTAGTTACCAAAAATGACCGAAATGTGTACATCCCTTGATTTAATAATCTTTTCTACAAATAAAACGTTTTTTCTTACAAAAAACAATTGTTAACACTTCGTTGTAAACACCCACACTGTATAAAAATACCAAAGGAACAGGTTTAATTAGTCTTTAAAGAAAACGTATATTTATTGAACAAAAATTAACAAAAATTAGCGAAGTGAATACAAATAATTACTCAAAGTGGTATTTGACTATGAAAAATGACATTGAAGTAAAACAAGAACATAATATATTTCAACAATCGCTCATTCATTTGATTCATCAGCATATATTGTCCTTCTAGCACTCTGTGATAGCATGAAGGACACATGAAGACAGCATGTGAGACGCAGATAGCAGTATGGCAGTTTTTACATTCATATTGATTCAATCGTCTGTGACGAGTCTGTAAATGGCATGTTTCACATTTGCATCATTTTGGAGGTATCTGGGGCTGATCATCAGTTTGATTTGGTTGTTCATGGGGAGCGTATCTCTTCAATTTGTATTGGAAGTATGCTGGCATCCCAATGGACTTCAGACTGCGTTGAGCAAGTTGACCAAGCACAATTTCGTGAGAGAGTTGGTTTATGAACAGTCTTCTTCTCAGATCTGCGTTCCCATTACCCACATATATCATCTGCGAATTGATTGCACCAATGTTTAACATTGTAAAAAAGATTACCATCGGCCACCGTTTTATATTCCGAGACACGTTATATGCACCACTCATTTTATCTACCATATCGACTCCTAACTTTGTTGAATTGTAGAAACTGATTTTTTCTGATTTATGTTTTTCACCAGTCGAAAGATCAATTGCTTGGTCGTCATGCAGGAGGACAGTTTTCTTTTTTTGCGGAATGTATGATACCAACGTATCCCCATCAAGACTGAAGCCAAAAGTAGAGGAGTACTGTGCTCTGTCTTTGGTGACAATGAAATTTCGTGGCAGCTCTCTTCTATTTTTTCTTATCGTGCCAACATACAGCAGTTTTTTCTGTTTTAGTTCATTGACAAGACTCACCTGTGTGAACCAGTTGTCGGCTGTGATGTTTCTTCCTGACCCAAAGAATGGCTCCGCCAATCGTTTCACCACATCTGGTGCCTTGTTGCTTACAGAAAAGAGTCCGTTCTCTTGTTTTCCAGCATAAATTTCCATGTTGTATGCTCAACAAAATGTCTTTGTACCATGATTGGGCGCAATGTGCTTGCAAAACAGATTCCAAAAACATACTCAAGTTTATAGATAATTATGAAATATTTTATAATATGACATTACTAATGAAACAATGTGATATAGTATTAAAAATAACTGGAAAAACTTTTTTGTCAAACTGTAATGTAATCGGGCGCAATGAGCCTATGAGATCATTTCGTCTGGCAACCGGAAATGTAAAATGAAAATCACTAACTGACCTTGCCATTGTTATTAGCACTGGAAAAGCGGAAGCTACTAGGATGGAGACCTCGCAAAAAAATTTAGCGGGGGAGAGGCAAACAAAAGAGTTCAACGTGTGCCTAGCAGATCGGTTGCGCCCGACGGAATGTTAAGAGACTAAGTAGTGTCATGCAGTGGCCTTTGTGAAACAGGATGGTCCATCTATCAAATTGTGTAATGAATTGGACATGAGGTGTCTACAGTGTATTGGTGTTGGTGACAATGGGAAGAGGAGAGTTGTTCATATATCTGTAGATGCATTTCAAACATAAAGACTGACATATCAAAAGAGCTGTGGCAAAAACAAACACCTACAGTGAATTACATCAGTCATTAACTTATTAGTAGCAGTTACTCGAATACATGCAATTGTCTTTCTTCAGTAAGACTACAATCATGTGTGAATCTGGCATAACTGCATTCACCTACTACCTTTGTCTGTAGGTTAGAGACATGATGAAAGCAGTTTGTTTATGTTTTTTGTTCACTTTCTATCAGTGTATTTTTAACATTTAAAAATATATTTAATATTCTCTCAAATGCTCTTTTAAATTGATTTTGAACTTGAATTAACCTTCATTGTTAAAACAAAGTAGAATTCAATTTTAATTTTCATTTTATAAGATTATTTGTTAAAAGATAAGAAAAATTGTAGTCAAGATTACAGTGTTTAGCTGTGTAAAACTACAAATGCATTTCCAGGAATTTCTTCTGGTCCATCAACATCTTCCTCAAGACACATTAGAGTGCTGCAGAACACCCAGTTGAGAAGTTAAAGAATCACAGGAACTGCATTTATGAATATTTTTTTTTCTTTTTAAAATTAAAGTATTTTTCTGTATAAATCATCAAATTTCCTAATCTTGTACCTAAGCTCCAAAAAAGAAAAATCCTCTTACACATTGTCATTACAAGATTTATGACTGTTCCAGTTATTGTTGGAAAAATGTAAGACAGCTTGCTTTCAGCTTCATAAACTTAATGAAAATTAATTTGATAATTACAGTAATATGGATGACAAAATAAATACATTTCCGTACAACAATTGGATTAATGTCAAGTCTAAAATTATACAAAATTATACAAACACTATTACTTAATCTACAAACAATCCAGAATGAGTAAAAATAATTAACCCATTTTAAATATAACTAAATTTTGTCGATTTTGTTTTTATGTATTTTCAGCCATATGCATAAAAACTTACCAAAATCATCTAGTAAACGTTGAGGTGTTTGATATGAACTTACAACTATAAAAATAAGTGCTTTTTTTTTCTTTTGTTAAGAACAAAACTGTTTTGAAAAAACAGTAACAAGAATTGTTATATGAAATTCATGCAAACTACAACAACAACTTGTAACTAGCAATTTATGGAACTTAAAATGGAAGCTGCTTTTTTTTTTTTTTTCAACACGCACTAATGTCTATCCCTCTTCATTGTATCCCAGACAAGGAAGGAAAGAAATGATGGGTTTTTGAAAAAAATTTCATTAGATGGCAAAGATTTGTTTTTGTTTGGCTGGATTATTTGATTTCCAGTATCTTTAAAATAATACTAATATTTCATAATCCTCCCATTTAGAATTCCTGGGCTGTCTACCGCTAGATTTAATTTTAATTTAAAATATTTTGATTTTGATGAGGATGTATCAATTAATACAAATGCTGAGAACTAATACAATAAAAGTAATGTCACACAAACAGTCTTGGAAGTAAATTACAGCTTCTAAAAAATACAAAAACAACTTCTGCATAAAACATGGATGATAAACGTAGAAATGTAAGGCTGCAAAACAACTGTAGATGAGATTGCCAGAGATAGAGGTACAGTTTTATTTGTAATGCTATTCAGTATTATCATGATTCCATAGCAGGTAATTTCATCCATAATGCTAATAAAAGAATAATAAAAATCCCAGAGACATTTCATTGATTTATGTATATTGCAATTTCCTTAGTTCTGGTCTCCAGCGTGAGTAGTCACAAGTATTTCAGAAAACATTGAAATGGAAGGAACATAGGGTTTTTGAAACTCTCCTTAAGACGGCTCAAGATGACAAACTGCAATATTAAAAATTATCATCCGGAGTAGAAAATTCCTCAGTCAGTCAATATTTAATACGTTGATCAAGGATATTTTTTTTTTATTAATGGAACAAGCAGATGGGAACCAAACAGGGTCATGTTTTTATTTAAATTCTGTAGTTCAATCCATGGGTGACCACATGTATGGACGAGAATTCCATACATCCTGGAATTTTCAATTTAAAATGTATTTGTGGGTTTTGTTTGCTTTTTTTTCTCACAAGAGGACTAACAGATAGAAAAAAATGGTCAATTATAACTTATTACTTTAGTTTATATAATTTCACAATGTAAAGTATAATTTTTTATAGACATTTTCATATGCCAATATATTTTGTCTCTCGGAAATAATTCTATAGGTACCCATGGTTCAATCAAAGTTTTATGACCATCCCCACTTCTAAGAAGCACTCAATATATAAATATTATGATTCCGAACATGTATTAGTGCCATCTATTCAAAGTTATTGATCAACATGACAAGAGAAGGCTAGTAGTGGAAAGAATTTATTATGACCACCAAAGACTGGAAAAAAAATTCTTCTTGGATGAATCTTGTTTCCAGCTTTGCTAAGAGGATGGTAGGTAAAGGGTTAGATGGGAACTTGTGGAAAAGAATCACCCTGATATATATAGACCAGCAGAAACATGCAAAAGGTGGCAGCATTTTCGAATGGATGATGTTTCCTGGAGATTCTCTTCGATTCTAAATGTCCATAGACAATTCTTTGAATATTGCAAAGTGCATATTCGTTGTGGCTGATCAAGAATATCATGATTATTCTAGATCTACTTATCTAGAATAGGTGAGTTCCAGCAGTAAAATGTGCAGTTCCAAATCAATATTGCTTATCAACCAGATGTGACCGTAATAACTTGGTTAGAGCATATATAAGATTACATACACTGACTGCTCAATTGAAAGTGAATACTGCTGTAGTGGAACAACCCATGCAAATTCGGGTTCGTCGGTTGGGCTGCTGCCCACAACACTAACATCACCCCTGTAAACATCCAGTGTCGTGTGGCCTGGTGTAAAGAGCGACAGTCTTTGTCGATGGACCGCTGGAAGAGAATTATGCGGAGCTATGAATCATGCTTCATACTCTAATCGGATGGGTGCACCTGGTGTGGCATTTGCCAGGGGAGCGGCTGCTACCTGAGTGTGTCATCCCAACAGTGAAGTTTGGTGGTGGTCGTGTTTCTCCTGGTTTGGACATAGTCCGTTGGTTGTGATCGAGGGGAACATGGCATCCACACAGTATCTGAACATTCTAGACAATTCCACGCTTCCTACATTGTGGTCGCAGTTAGGTGAAGGGTCATTTGTGTTCCAGCACGACAATGTGCTGTGCCTGTATTGTCACGCCTGGTTTCCGGAGAATAATGTTCCGGAACTTCAGTGGCCCAACCAGAGTCTCAAACCTATTGAACATCTGTGGGATGAATTGGAGCGCCGGATTCGTGCGCATCCGATGAACCACAAACCCACGCATCCAACTTGTGCAGGCTTTGAAGGAGGAGTGGGCAAAAATACCAGTTGCTTGCTATCAGAAACTGGTGGAGAGCATGCCACGGCGTGTGGATGCTGAGCTTAGGGCAAAAGGCCACAGTTATGCGCTATTAGACACGCTGTAAATAAAGCATCTGTTCCATACCACAGGTGTCCACTTTCAAGTGAGCTGGCATTGTAGATCTTGAAATGTGGTGTTTGAATCTTCCATCCAGATAGTCACAGTTTTATGGTAAGGAATCGTTACAATGTAACATCTATTAGTTCTTTTAAGGTTTGAAGATTTATATAAATTCCATGTAACACCACTTAACAGCAGTTCTGACAACAAAAAGACTTATGAATTATTAGGAAAGCAATCATAATATTTTGATTGGACATTGTATTGTTAATAGCAATATTTTTTTTTTCTTTTTGAATAAGGAATAACAGTAAACTTACTTAAAGGACAATTTTTATTAATTAACTTTTTTCTTTAAGATTCTGTCATAATAATAATAATAATAATAATAATAATAATATTCAGGTGATATTTGTGAGCGAACCCAATTTACCCTATGGAATAGCTCTACTGTACATAAGTGCCGACTTTAGTTTCCGATAAATGTTCCCTCCAATAATTTTCATTGGGAGCCTTTCAACATTGAAAATAAAGATCGTTATTTCGTTATCTATTTAGATGTAAATATCTCATTTTTTTTTAAGCTTACTTATCTTCTCGTTTCATAATAGGTTACAATTAACAAAATCTGGACAATTGACTTAGAAGTCACTCTACTATTAGCTAAACCCATGGCCTTTTTTTAAAAAAAAGAAAGAAAGAAAGAAAGTCGAAAATAGGAACTTGCTTCCAAGGGCCCTCAGTTTAAGTGAAAGTTTGTCTACGACAGTTGCAAACAGTTTTACACATCATTTTTAATAATTAGGTCAAGAAATGAAATTGTAAGTTTATAGGATCAGATCAACAAACTTCGGTGAACACCAATGTTAAAACAAACTTATTGATTCAAGTGGAGTTGTTTTTATATATCTGTTGATCTCTATTGTACATTGATT
Source organism: Thereuonema tuberculata (assembly GCA_023159025.1). NCBI lineage: Eukaryota > Metazoa > Arthropoda > Chilopoda > Scutigeromorpha > Scutigeridae > Thereuonema > Thereuonema tuberculata. The sequence continues at coordinate 91,802,009 of JAFIDM010012231.1, forward strand.
TGCTCATTGACGTTTACATCTAGCATAACAACTTCGGCAAACAGCTTAGGTTGTTAACTATTTGGAGTAGGAGGATATTGATTTAATTTTCCCTATTATGAAGTCAAAAGATAAATAAGTTTTAAAAAAATTATGAGAAATTTACATCTAAATAAATAACGATCTTTATTTTACAGTAAAACCTCATTAAGTCGTCACCCGGATAAGTCGTCACTCCGCTTAAGTCGTCGTTTTCCTTTGGTCCCAACAAGGTCTCCTAGACAATAATGTAAAATAACCCTCTTTTACTCGTCACCAAATTTAATTCTACTCCGGATAACTCGTCACCTCAAAAATGGCGAAAAGCATCTTTATTCTCAATTTTGCCTGCTATTTTTCAGCCCCGCCCCTTCACTCTAAGAAAGCCTAGCCTTTATGGGGAATTTTAATGTGGGAAATTCACTTGGGAAATTACACACTTCTCGCTGCGACTCTTGTCAAGAGTAGATGTTTTTCTTGACCGCTACTGAATGTGATTTTATTTCATAGTGAGTAAGCCCCGAAAATTTAAAAGCGATCGAAATTGTTTTTCTTCCTCCAAATGTAACTGCACTTCTTCAGCCTTTAGATCAAGGGATAATTCTTGACTTTAAATGAAAGTACAAAAAAATGCTTGTAAAGGACATGATAAAAGCCTTGGATAGGAACGAAAAGCTAGAAGATTCGGTTTTAGATACGATTAACTATGTGCACAAAAGTTGGAGTTCCATTTCATTACAAAGTGTTTCGAATTGTTACCAGTAATCAGCACCTTCATCAATCAACACTGTTGGATTATTTTAATGCCAGTAAAAGAAAATAAAATGTGGTAAGTATAAAATGTGTTTTTTTTTTATTATTATTTTGCATTCATTTGAATGTATTGATTTCTGAAAATCTTGTTTTTCTCACCGAATCCTACAGCAATTCATAAAAATATTGTATTTCAGTGTTTTTTTTTTTTTCAAAAATGCCCACTTCGCTTAAGTCGTCACTTCGCTTAAGTCGTCAAAAATGTTCGGTCCCTTGAGTGACGACTTAACGAGGTTTTACTGTAAATGCTGAAAGACCCCCGTGAAAATGTCCAAAACATTCGTTAGTACCGGTACTTATGTATAATAGAGCTGTTCAATAAGGTAAATTGGGGTTCGCTCACAAATATCACCCATTGAGGTAAGGTTCCCGACGTCGTTTCACTGACCTCGGGACTGAGATGAGGTCAGGTGGTCAGCCCAACGCTTGCCCGTCTGAAAGCAATCCATTACCCATTCCATAGAGGGCTGGGTTGCCCCTAGGACCCGTTTGGAGACGAATTAAGCATGGAAAAATCCCTAACATTTGCCGAAGTATGGAATTGAATCCACCTCCTCCAACCCACAGTCAAGCAACTTACCATTTGGCTACCGGGCCCACCGAAGATTATTAGCTCTTAAATATTATTACAGTAATACCTTGAGATACGAATGCCCCAACATACGAATTTTTTGATATACGAAGAAAATTTTCATATAATTTACGCCTCGAAATACGAAGATATTTTTGAGATACGAATAGCTAGTACAGCTAGATGTTGTGGATCTGGTGCAGAAGCATGCAGAAGAACTCACGACGGAAGAGCTGAAGAAGTTACAAGAGATGACGCACTCAGAGGTGATGAAGGAACTCAGCAGAGAGGAGGGGGTCGAGAAAGAGGAGGTGATATCTTCACGTGAAATTTGTGATATCCTTGCTAAGTGGCAAGAAGTGTCCGATTTTGTTGAAAAGAGACACCCGGAGAAATTGTCTACAGGGAGAGCCAGTGCATTGTTCAATGACACGTGCCTTGCGCATTTTAGAAACATTCTAAAAAAGAGACAGAAACAGATCTCTCTTGATCATTTCCTTTGGAAAAGATCACGTCTTAGTGGCGATACACCCACTGCAACTGAGGCCAAAAGGGCCAGACTTGAGAGTGGCAGTGATAGTGATTAGTCTTAGTGTAAGTAAAAAAATAGTATATTTAATAAAAAAATTGTAGTAAATTTATATCATGCATACAATAAACATTGTATTAATCTTATATTAAATCTATATTTGGTTGGTATTTAAAGCATGTTAATTATTTTTTTGCGGGGGTAAATTCGTATCACTGGAACAAATTAATTCTATTTCCATTAATTTCTATGGGAAAAATTGATTTGATATACGATTTTTTTGATATACGAATATCGTCACGGAACGAATTAAATTCGTATGTCGAGGTACCACTGTATTATTAAATACTATTATTGAAGTTGATATAAATAATCTCCTACTTCATCATCCTAATAAGTGATAAATAAAATCATTATTGTGGAGATTTCAATTCAATTAAACCCATAACTAACTAAATAACTAAATAAAAATTAAAGAATAAATAATAAGACAGAGAAATTCAAAAATCACTTATTAAAAAAATGTTCTCGATTATTAAAGAGAATCTAAAATTGCTTAATACTTTGATGTTTTGTCATTGTCATTCTAAAAAACTTATTCATTAAACTGCAAAAATATTTTAATTGGAATTAGTTGGAATATTTGAACATTGTTAATCAATCTTGATTTTTGTCAATGAAGTTTTGTAAAAACGCTTATGATATAAATAATTTATAGCTTTTTCAACAGGTTTATTCTTGCTGTTTGCGAATCTAGACATGCTAAATTACTTGGGTTTAATTATTGTGGAAATTAACTATAACTTAAGTAAAAATAGCGCTTAATTCAGCTTTCATGAGGAAAACTGGTTTTATCAAGGATGGCGGCAGATGAAAGAAACGACTGAACAACTTCAGAGTAGATTTCCTAACTAATTTAAGGCGGATCGTAGATGAAAGATTATAAAATGAACAGATAATGTAGGTGTTTCAGTGGATATACAGTTCAGGATGAAGCAGATTAAACGATGAGATCTTTATTAACTTAATTTTATATGTAGGATACATAATAATGTACTAACAAAAAAAGATATATTAACATTAAGGAAATAACACATTTAAAAAATGGACGAAAAAATTATAGTGAATCATGATTTGATCAGCCATCGTTTTTGCAGAAATTCACAAGCGAAAATGATGCGTAAGACTGTTTGTAACTGACACAAACTTTGACTTAATCTGAGGGCCCCTAGGAAGCAAGTTCCTATTTTGGATTTTGTTTCTTATTTTTTTAAAAAAAAAAGGACCATGGGTTTAGCCAATAGTAGTGCGACTCGAAGTCAATTGTGCAGATTATTGGTGGTTCACCTATGGTTCCACCAAATGATCGAGTAAGAGTGAATCATTACTCGGTATATTTTGTCAAAATACGTGAAATTTCGTGATCACAATTAGGCCTACGTTTCGGATTCATGCTTTCGATTTCGTCTTATTTGTTAGCTTTTATTTGTTTGTCTCTCTCTCTCTTTTAGAAGAAGGAATGTATGCGCATGTAGGATATGGAATAAATGGAAAAAAGTCACAAATTTAACAGTTGTAAAACAGACGAAGGCAAGCCCCCACATCTAATTCAGGGTTCAGATACCAAATGTAGCAACGCCTCCCACGTTATGGTCAAAATCATACTGTAGATTCTTAGTTAAAAATATTGCGAAACCACCACACAATTTCATATTTCTCCCTTTTAAACAAACCACACACAGTTATTAGCATTATTTTAAGAGTAAATTAATTTAACACCAATATCTACTTTTTCCAGTTCAAGTTCAGATACATATGTGGCATATTAACTAGTCTAACATCTTCAGTTTTTTTTTAAGGCGACTCCTTTCCGTAGTGCTGTTCATTCTTTACATGGTGACATAACGGAAACTTAAGACACTGAAATGATAAAACTTAAAACGGATACTATTTACACAGCCAATGACTTTAAAACACTCATTTCCATCTCTTAATTTAACTTTTCTGGCTTTTCTTAAAGCAAAATCATTTATTACATCACTAAAGTCAATGTTTGAAGCCAGTTTATGTTCAATAGTTAAACGACCGAGAGGGTTGAGGCGTTCCTTGCCAATAGAAGCTCTTTGCCAAGTTTTAGTTGATTTCCTAACTTATTAAAAGCTCTTTCTGCTTCTGAAATGGTTACTGAAGTGTACAGAATACACGTAGAGCAATACAAACATTTACGATAACAGCTTGCAGATTTTTGGACTAAATTTCCTTTTCCTTCTGAAATGTTGAATTGGGATTTTTTTTTTTTTCAAATGCAGTAACTCATCTTCTAAATGCGATGACAAATATTTAGGGTTTGGCCAACAAGTTCTTTTGATTTCTCTTTAATCTTCATTGTGGAAATGAACATAATTTAATACAGGAGAGAACACATAGGCAATTTCTTTGTGTACTTCAATCCGTTTTTCTAGGTCATTTATGATGAAGTGCAAGTGGGAAAAATGATTTCTCTTTTAAAGATATCTTCAGTGTTGTTTCTTTGTTAGTGTTTTCTGATTGACTCTCATCAAGAAACGTCCTTCTTTCTTTTTTGCCGTATTTGCAGCTTCAGGGAAATTTGGTTCATACTTTTTTGCTATTAATTGTATTTTAGTAAAAGTGTTGTGACAATATTTCGTAGATTCTGCAGTTCGTTAATCAAGTCATCCATTAATTTCATCTCAATTTCAAGGGAGATGCGCCAAGATTGTAAAATTAGTTTTCGTTCATTTATGGAGACAAGGCTTTGAACCAAAATGCAGCCATAACTATACATCAAATGAAGAGAAATATGCTTTTAGACAATTTGTTTCATTGTGATTTTTTTTTCTGGCAATTTTATTTCTAACATAACACGATCAAGAGACTTCAAAATTCTAGGCACATGGTTTACAATGGCCTCATCACGGGAACTCCAGAGTGGGACATTACTGAAACATCTCTTAAAATGCTTCACTTTGCAGGTAGGTAAGTAGGTGTATACCACTGGGGTCCACTGTGGTCCATGGGTGCACTAAAAGTAAGACTCAACGTTTCATTGACTTCTGAACTGAGATGAGGTCGGTGGTCAGCTCAACGTTGGCCCGCTTGCATTCTCGGGAAAGAAACCCAGTGCCCATTCTACGGCTGGGTGGACCCTTGGATCCGTTTGGAGAAGTATTTAACGTGGAAAAAATCCCTGACATCCCCCACCACAGTCAAGTGCCTTACCACTAATGGCTACTGGGTCCACCCACTCTGCAGGGTTGTCACGAAAAAGCACATCTCTGAGCACAGCCAAAAAATCTGATCACACGGGAATTTATCTTAGCAGCATTTACACCAAATAGGTTAAGGGTATAAGAACTATTTGGAGAATACAATGTAAGACTGTTTTTTTTCCCAGTATGCGTGATTTTACACCCTTTAACTTTCCACTCACATTCGAATCATTATCATATCCTTGTTCACGACTATCAGCTGAAGGGATTTTATGACGTTCTAAAGCTGAAAGTAGCTCCGATACTTTCCCCAGTTTTCTCATTGAAATTGAAGAATTCAATAAACTTTTCTTTAATTTCAAACTGTCTAGTCTCCTTGTTCAAACATACAACATTTCTTAAAATGAAAACATTTTGCTATTCGTGGGACACATGGGATGTGGTATCAGCAATAATACTGTAGTAAATTGCTGCTTCTCGTTCCTCTAGAATACATTTCAGCAGTTTGTTATCAGACAAGCAGATACATTTATTTTGACTCATCCATGATAAATAGGGGCACTTTTCCTTTCATCTGTTCACCATCCACTTGATTTTTTTGTATTTAGCTAAACATTCTCGTATTATTGGATCATAATGTCCAAGCAATTCTAAAATACCTAGGAAGTTGTCACTATTAATGTCACCAATTTTCGTACAGTCACCTTGACCATTTGACCATTTTTTTTGCCATCTTGAAAATACTCAAACACAGCCATGTTTCATAGGGTGCTTCCGCAAGGAGTACCACCTAAACTTTTAATTTTCTTGAAAAACTACAGAAAAAAAAAGAAAGAAACAGAGTTTTCCATTGGTTTTATATGAAGTAAGTATTTCGGAATCCCTTCATTCCAAAATTCGTCTTAAATTCGTCACTGTTTCTGTGTCCTACACAGTAATCTAAAATATTTACTTAAAAAATAAAAATGCAACCTACATGGATTCTAGGAATTTATAACCTGATTACAATCTTAAATTAATCATATTTATTATCTTTTCTTACAATTTCTTTAATTTATTTAAAAGTTTTAATATTTTCAAGTATAAAATGGCATAAAG
>JAFIDM010012231.1:91814586-91844453 GCA_023159025.1 Thereuonema tuberculata
AAATGCTTAGGATCAGTTTTAATATGATCATTAAGGAAGTCGTGAAAAAGACGTTCTTGCACATGATATCTATTGTTGAACACATGTAGTAGACGTCTCTTGATTAAAACAGAAAAGTAGTTAATATAAAATGCAGACTTTATTATATAAAAAAAAAGCCTAGGAATGATTTCGATTAAGATCTCAGTCTTGTGCTGAGGGGCCAACTGACTCCCCTCTTGTAGGGGACCTGGATGTAATTCTTAACTTAATTTTCAACTTCTTTGTGAATTTTCATCAATAAACCATTTATTCTACAGAAATACATTTTAACCATTTTTAAGAAAGCAATAATTTATTAAGCATTGGCACTCTTCCAAAGTCAATGGTTTGTATATACCGGAAGTAAATTTGATTTTCGTAATTTTAATAATGTTTTACAGAGTAATTTTGAAGTAGCATAAATACTTCAGCTGGGTGATTTTTAGATTAAAATTTTTACTTGAAATAAAATAAATTCTATTGTAAAAAATGTTAACAAACTTAATAATTTTTTTGAAATTTCAACTTGATAGACAATTAAAATACAAGCAAATCTGATTTTTTTTTTTTTTTTTTTTTTTTTTTTTTGGAAACATCTAGATCAGCAGTTTTCATTCTCTTTGGGATCGCGAACACATTTCAATATTAGATTACCTTTTCACTGCGAATCTTATAGACTACTATCCACTTAAAAAATGAGGTTCAATCAACCCAAAAAAACAAATAAATAAATGAATAAATAAATAAAAATGAAAACCATTACAGGCAATCTGTAAATGTTGACAGTGAAATGTAGTTTAATGGAGATACCGTTTAGGAAATTTTTATTGTGAACGCTTCTTCAATCCCAGGGCTTGTAGACCATCACATGTATAGTGATCTAGATTCTCATAATTTGACAACATTTTCGAGATTAGTTCCAGTCCAGGTGTGGTTGAATACTGCGACTGTCTTTAATGTATCTTAATTGTTAGACTCCGTTTACGTTTTCCACCCTGTTTTACTTTCAGATGCCTTGAGACATGTTTCCGACCTACCAGAACTTTTTTCGGACTTCTACTCAACAGCTGAACATTCACGAAAGATTTTCGGAAATAAAATTTATTATAATTCTGGTTCATCCGCTTTCATTCTTCCACTGAAATAAATAAATTAAGGTTGAAATAATTTGCATATATCACTGATTTTTTTTTTTAATTCAAACTTATTATTTATTTAAACAAAGCTGTATAAAATTAAAATGGAATAATGACATTTCCTTTGAAGGAATTCAAAGTCTTTCAGTATGTTATCTCGTCGTCTAAATGTTAGACAAATTTTGCATTTATTAAATATATAAAAAAAAATATTAATAAAACAAATAGAACAAAAAGTTTTGCTTATGTAAAAATCACTGTAGTTATTGTTTTAAATTAATTGAGTTTAATTTTTTTTTAAACCCGACCTCTTTGATATTTAGAATCGCCCATTTGCTTATAAGGTAGGGCAGTGAATGAATGAACTATATCCGTTTGGTTGTACTGAAAAATTTAAAAAAAAAATCTGTTTTGATTATCATGTGGCTGAAACTTCTTCAGATAGGTATTTTAGGTAAAAAGAAGAAATTTTATAGTTTTTCATCTCGATAATTTTAGAGACCTTGATAATTCAAGAAAAAATGTTTAATTCTTTAACTTAATAGAATTTGCCGAACTTAATTATTATTAAACCGGACCATTAGAAATATGTAATTGTTTTAAATGATTATTGTTGTTTTAATATATTGTAATCATTTAGAAATTTCGAAGAATTTTTTTTTTTCTTTTTGATTGTGTATATTTTTAGTTATAAGAATGGAATACAAACCGTGATATGTGACAGTAGAATTATTTACTTATTTTGGCGCCGTGACAATATTCTATTAACCATAGGCATTTTATTTAAGAACAAACGATGATATTATAATAGGTATGAATTCTCGAGAAGATTACTAGATTTACGTAGCTTTATCACCAGATTTCAATTCTCTGCCTCAGTTTGTATGAATTTCATTGTTCTATGGTACAAATTAAACGTTCAACAATCAACTTAACATTTAAACTTCGGCTTCTTCGAATTAGTGAAGGATGGTTGTCTGCGGATCGAAGTCGAGAGGGAATTCTCCTTTTGACAATGTGAACTTAATGAATACGTTTCGTTTTTTTAGTTGAAGTAATTTGACTTGATTTAAGATGAATCACCTCTTAGCGACTGAAAGTTGCATTGCAAAGTAATTTTATTCTTTTTCTGCTCAACTATGCATGTTAGGTGTTAAAATTATTAGACCAAATCCCCTGAATAAGAAAAGCTTGAAATTCGTAAATAATAAAATTGATAATTGCTCCCTGCGCAGACAGTAATTTTAGATTTGCTGAAAGGTTTCATTAAAAATTAAATTAATTTAGATTTATAATACGTATATTTAATCAATGAGAAGCAAAATAGTTGATTTATTTATTAATTTTTCTAAATCAATTTCGTTGAAATTTGGTAAGAACGTCTATGGACAGTCAATTAGATGCTAATAATGAATATATCTGAAATTTCGCGAAAATTCCTTATCACTACTCGTATTAAAAAGAAATGGCATTATTTATTTTATTTTATTTTTTTATATATCTTATTTGTATTTGGAAGAAGGTCTTTTCAGAATACAGTCGAAAATAAAATGGTTTCTTCATTTATTTACTTTTAAAGTTAAATCTCGAAGAAAGGTTTATGATTATTCTAGATTTTTATTTTAAGCAGTGTAATTCTGAATATTTCTCATTTTAAAATATGTAATGACATTTAATATCTATTCTACAGGCGTCTGCATTTTCTGCCAAACTACAACAACGGTGTTCGCACAAAATATTTCTGTAAGTGAGGTAAGATTCATTTTCTTGTATCGTAAGAAGAAAGGAAAACTTGAGATAAAAGCCTTAATTTCCATGGCGATTCCTATTATCTCCATCTTCTATCTCCTTGTTTCCGTGGAATGTGGGATTTCAGATTTCGAGGCGCAAGGAGTTATTAGGTAAAATGATTTCGTTGACCCACCCATGGCCTCATTCGTTGGGTTCTATCGATTAACCTATATTTTTCTTTAAATGGAAAGATGCACCTGCCATTAACCAGAGTAATTGCAATTAATTCATTGGAAAGTTGCTAAAGTATTTTTTATAATTGATAATTTTTAGGTAAGGTCATTGCTTTCTCTATTCGAGGCTATAAATGCTTCATAAATAATTTCCTAATTAAATGTCTTCAAATTTTTTATTTTATAATACAACATAATGAATAAATTTAATTTAACAAGTACAGCAAACTGGCTTCATTTCAATAGCTTAGTTTTGGGTGGAGGGGGAAGTATAAAATCTCTGTAATGGAAGGAAAAGTGTTTTATAACAAGCCTGCGTGTGCAATAAAACTCGTAAAATTTTCCTCTCATCTCGCTTGCGACTTTTTAGTGTTTTTTCTATTTTAAAATTTATTTAACTGAACTTGCTTTTATTGGGGGCATTTATTACTTTGTTATTGCTTTGTGATTGGAATCGTAAAAAGGGCAAAAGAGGGGGAGGAGAAATGAAGACATTGTATTATATCGAATATTTATTTCTCGCATTAATTTAATTAAATATTGAGCTTAATGCTCGTCCTGTGAATGTATCGCGTCCCGAAACGAGCACACTATGTATCGGGGAGACTGTACATATATCTGGGAACATGTTTTCAATTGACGAAATGAGAAATCGTTGTAACGTGATGGCTCCTTTTGATTATAATATTCAATATTATTGAATACGAATTTAAAAGCTATTGATGACTATTTGTAAATGTTTTAAATTTTGAAACTTGATTATATTATTTTTGAGCATACATTTGTTGTCTTTAGTGTCCGGATTAGTACACGTTTAAATAGTTTCCAATAGTTTCAAAACTCGGACCCTTCCAATTTGAATATATGCAAGATGTAAAAAAAAGTTTAAAAAAAATAAAATAATTCTTAATGAAATATTGTAAACATATTTCTTGCGAACGATGGAATTAATCATCGCACTAATGTTTGTTTATGGATCAAGAATCATTTATTACTTACTTCCACATCTGAAAATTTTTGATTTTATTCATTACGAAAAAAAAAAAAGTAATGTGAGTAAATGTCCTGCAATTTCACTACAGTAGTTGGGTGGGTGATGGTTTTTTTTTTTTTTTTTTTGTTTCACCCCCTCCCCCAAGTAATAATGTATTTACAACATTTTATTATACAGATTAAATGATCATTTTGATCTCTTTTGAGTGATTAATTGCCATGGCATAGGAAATCCTAAAGCAAACGTACAATTTATCGTATTAACGCTGTTCGGGTCTATTTTGACTTTGAAATGAAAGATATATAGAAAGATGGTGTCTTTCAATTAAGAAACATTAAAATGTCTTTTTTTTAAAAAAAAAAAATGTTTTGATTTTTTTTTTTTTTTTTTTTAAATTAAATGCACTGACTGCGCATGCGCAAAGTATTACTGAAGCATTTTAATTCTGTTTCTTTTCGAACGCGCATCACATAAAATTTTTACCCTAGCTACCAAAAATCAAAAAATACTTGTTGAAATTTGAAACAATTTCAGTGCCTTTTTTTTAAATGGGCCTAGTATTAATTTTTCTGCGGTTATTCCTAAAGATTTTTTTTGCTTAATTTAAAAATAGAAGTAAAAGAAAATAAATTTTCAATGGAATTTTGGAAACTTCCGAATACTAAACGTTTTTATTTACGAGAACCTTCAGCGCTTTTGCTTATGCGTCAGGTCTCCTTCGATTTCATTGAAATAGGGGTGAGGAGAAATAAAGATGGGATGTTTACTTTTTATAGTGTTAGTTTACTAGTAGTTGCGTTCTATTTGCGCTTTCCGGAAAAAAAATTATGGAAAGAATAAATACTATTGCAAAAATACTCCTCCGTTATTTTTTTTTCTTAAAAGCAAAAATATCCAAAAAAATTTCTTAGGAAAGTGCCCATCTCAGCGTACCACCCCTCTGCAGAGTAAAATCTGTCTGCCAGTGGTGGGTCTGTCTTTCGAAAAAAAAAACAAAACATTAAGATTACGCAAATGTTTGTAAATAAAGCGATAAACATATCCACCCCACCCACCCAAAAAAAAAAAAATATATATAATTTTCAGAAGTAATGAGGGACTTAAAAAAAAACCATGCTAATAACACATCTAGCCATCGTTATGCCAATTTCATAAATATATATTTAATATGAATGGCCTTCTGAAAGGTTTCTAGATTCGTACAAGAAATAAATGTATATAAAACTTGGAAGTCTCCAGAAACCTTTCCAATCAGTCACCTGAATTTAATACTGAAAAGCCTTTCGCCAAAACCGAAATTTTATGGCCTGCAGATCAAGAAGGAAATCAACTCAGAAACCTCTTCGATATTAGAAGATTCGGAGATCCTAATGTATTATGCAAAATTTTCTGTCCACACCCATATACAGTCTGTTACAAAATCTTCCATAAGTCATTGTTCATGAATTGTTTCATCTTCGTTAATTTAGTTTCGTTTATGGCAAAAGGTTTTGTTGATTTCAAAGTTTCAATTCTCAAAAGTTCGAATGAGAAAATATATCTCCCCCCCCCCTGAGATATAGCTTGGAATAGTTCACTAGTGGATTCCATGCAAGACCAATTATTTTTTTTTAATTTAATTTTTTTTCCTTCTAATTCGAAATCGGCGAATTGTGAGTTTGTCCAAACAACGAGTAAATTCATAATAGCCGTACAGTTGAGATATGTTTAATTAAAATTTGTGATTTTTGGAGTAGATTTAGTGAAATACTTTCTGTTTTCAATTCCAGAGTCCTGATAACTTCAATGTCTCTGTAACTCCTTGTGAATTGCAAAATTGTAGTAAGAATGCAGACTGCGTTTTCGTTGCTAACCGAACATCAGTCGAGTGTCGATGTCGAGGTGGGTTCCGAGATATTCTTCCATCAATAGCTCCTGGACAAATATGTCGAGCAATTTGTCCCAAAGACTACTGTTTCAATGGCGGAAACTGCATCGAATCTGTAGTTGGATTATTTTGCAGGTAAGGCTTTCTTTTTGTTATTACTTGCGTAGTTTCTAGGCGCGAATAGGATATTGATCCGTTGCAACCTAATACATAAACTAACGTATATATTTTTTTTTTTTTTTCTTCTTTAGATGCACCAATTTTTATACAGGAGATCGTTGCGAAAGCTTTCGGTTAAGTAAGTAGTTGTTTTTAACAAATTAAAGCAATTAAGATTCATATTTAATGTACTCAATACACTAACAAATCTAAAGTTTTAAATAAGCCGAACTCAAATCAAATGGCCTTATGTTTAACAATTCTTTAGTCTTATTGAACTAAAAATAAAATCTTTAAAAATATTTATTAGTTTTCTTCTAAGAGGAAGTAAAGATAGACTTCAATATTTGGCTTATTAATAGAATGCAAGATTCTACAATATTTTTCAAATGTTGCCCGGTCTGTTTTGTAAGTGTGAATGTGTTTTATATGTAATAATTTAAATGTAATGCCTGTTCATTTAAACTTAAAATGATGCTTCTGTAAATGAATATTAAACATAATGTCCGTTTTCAGCCCAAAAGATGCAACAGCTTAAGTTTGGTGTCGTAAACAGATAGTCTATTTCAAACTACATTCTGGATTATTATCTGTCGTTCATAATTTAATGGGGGTGCTACTCAGATTCGTGAACAGCAACGTTTAGATAAGTTTAACTATGTCACAAATCGGCTAATTTTGTTGTTTCTGCATTGCAAGGTATGACTAATTTTGGCATAAAATATTGAGGAATCTGCAACAAACTGTAATAATATGTTGAAGGCATATTTTATTTTTTTGGTTTGGGAAATGCATTGCCATGCAAATTGTTCCAAGGATAGAAAATGGCAAAGACTACGGAAGTTAGAGGTGAGGCATTGCTTGTTCAGAAAATAGCCTTACGTAAAATTTTTATTCAGTAATTACTGTCGTATTTAAAACTTGCTTTCATATCGAATTAAAACATCGAAGACCTAAATAAAATGTGATTTGAAAAAGTATTTGAGAAGTTATGCCGCTTTCCTGAACGGAGCTATCTTAGACTGAAATCTGAATTTTTAGCATCTTTTTTCACCAGTCTCTCATTCTTGTTTTGATAGTTTGAAAATGAATTAATTTGAACAACGAGCATGCATCTGAGAAAGAGGTGGATGAAGGAAATTTCAACCAACATGTTCGTATGTATTATCTATTTTGCTCATTCTCGAATGTAAACAATATTCTGGCTAGTCTTCTAGAATCTTCCTGTATGAAACGGAACTTTGTTTTTTATAGTTAACTTCGCCAAGTTGAGTGGGGGATTTCCCCCCCCCCCCCCCCTATAAACTGGTATACTCTCCCCTGTATATTTATTACGCGAATAATTGACTTACGTCAATGTGTTAATATTCCTCTCCTCCCCAAATATAGCAATGTACTAGTTACAGATGGATACTGAATAATTAATTTTAGTAGTTATCGTCCTGCTATGGTTGGGGGCAGGAGAAACGTGTAGTCTAAGAATTTCCATTTCGGGGGAAATGGAATTTCACCTTAAGTGTTATTTCGAATCAAATAGTTTAAGGGGAGTGTTTTTGTTTTCTGTTTAAAAATGAAACTGAACGCAGATACTAATTTCTTAACTCTTTTGCAGCAATTGTTTTCGTATTCATGGGGATTGCAGTAGTTTTACTTGTGGTGCAGAGCTTTTTCCTTCTTATTGTCTGCATAGAGAAGAGGAAACGGAAGACTTCTCCATTCCGATGGTAAAGTAGAAGTATTATAACATTCACTAAGTTTACGTGGAACACCTTATTAATAACACGAGTTTCCTTATATACTTAATAGCAGCTCGATTAATCTTTTATTTTTGAAATCTTAAATAGTGGACGACAGATTTGTTTTCAATCGATCAACTGTTACATAGTACAGTGTTTTGAAATGAACAAATATTTTAAATTAGATACAATCCAAAATTTGGAATACATTTTATGTAAAATCAGAACATTAAATAAGGAAAAAAAAAACCCAGTGAACAAAGCCTGTACAAAGTGGTTCATTTGAAAGTGTTTTATTTCTATATTCCTATAAGATTTGTAAAATTTTGAATTTTACTAATCTTTTATATGCTAATTAGAATTTCTTCACAATTCACATTAAGAATAAAAAACAAAAAATAAATTAAAGCTGGGATTTAAGTAAAATATTAATCTATGACATGCAGCCAAATTTTACGTTAAGTAATGCCAATATCTTACAGATCAATATGAAATATAAATATAAACAATCAATATGAAATGAAATATAAACTGCAAACAATTAATTGAAAGTTAAAAATTAAAAAAAAAAAAAAAATAATGAAATGAAAAAAAAATGTCTTCGAACTATTTTTTAGGAAGAAGCCGGTTTTGCCTTATTTGACACCAGTGCACACTCCACCTCGAAGTAGACTTCATGAATGAACTCTTTTTACTCTTGTGATTTTTAATTTGTCATTTTTCATTGATATTTTCTTTTTAATTTCATTGCTTTATTATTCATTGTAACTTTTAAGAATAAACTTCTTTCATTGAGAATTGTATTAGTTCATAATTACTCTACCTGATATTTAGACCAATTTCTTTTTCCTTCTGTAAATAAACTGAGGAAACAGCTTTCGATCATTCCTTCGCATGACTTTGTATGAAAAATTCTTATTTCAGTTGATTTTCTATTTTAAATGCATAGTAAATATTGCAGTTTAACAAGCTAAAATTATTAGACATTGTGATTCGTAATAATTGAGTGAAGTATATCAATAGATAATATTGAAAAATGTAGATTATTAAAATTTTAGTTTATAATGTAGAAATATAATCCTCCTCGAGACATCGTAATCAATTTCGAGCAAATAAAATATGACTGGAACTTAAAGAATTAAAAAAAACTATTTTATCCTCCATGTTCACAATGTAAATTTAGGATCTTGTAAGAAGACTAGAGAAGAAAGAATGTTGATGTCATTTATTTTAGAATAAAAACTTGAAGATACTTCAGATTTTTAAATCGCATCCTGCCTATTGTATACACACACACACATATATATACATAATTACATAAAAATTACATAAAAATCGAACAAAAATGGGAATTAAAGCTTTTATAAGACTACGTTATTTAACCCCTGCTATCGAAATGGATCGAGATATAGATATACCTACTATGAACGAAAACTTAATAGGTAAAAATTACCTATTAATTTTACGCGAAATTTATCTTAAATAAAACGGTACTGTTTGATATTAAAAACAAACAAAAAACCCAGCTATGAAATGCTCGATAACTTTAAATCTTATGCTGACAAATTTGAAATCGTTAAGTTCAAAGCTTTTCTCTCCTGTTACCGAGGTTCCATAAGATCGCTGAAAAGTTGAGACAGTCGCCGACGTTGTTCTTCTGCATTCGACGATCGATTAAAGTTTCGTGTTTCAAATGACGCAGACTCGTAGCGTTCTTCCCCCGTCCCCTACACAATCCTCCGGTTCTGAACGGAAACGAGAAATAGTATCTTTCGTGGCTTCATAAATTTGAAGAATAGACGCTATAAATGTCAATTTCAGTGATATTCATTGTTGATAGTAAGTTGAGTGGTTGGAACGTTTCAGTTTCATATCGATTAATTCTACCATTCTTCTGTGCTACTGACTACAATTTTAAGAAAGCTCTACCTTTTGATAGAACGCCTTGAATTCAATGAATTTTCGTTAACGTTCTTTTGGAGTGAAATATTGATCTTTTGTGTAACTCGTTGATACCTTAAGGTTACCGATACAAATAATTGTTTCTCTTATGTAGACATGACTTCACCGATTAATTGCACTTGAACTGCAACAACAGATTTGAATGAATATTGGAATCGTTGGCAGTTGTTTTCGATTGTAATGGTCCCAGCTATCGATTCTGAAACGCAGGGGAAAAAGGCTGGAACTTTGTGCCATTAAAAACTTGAAAGTAATTCTATTTAAATAAAAACACAGATCATTTACACCCTTCTAACGATAGCGTTCAGAAGATTCGTATTTTACCCAATCTATTATCAAAAATATTCTTATATAAACAAGAAAATGAACATAAAAACGCACACATTTATAAGGATTTACTGAGCTATTGGAAATTTTGTATCGGGAATCCAAGACAGACTGTTTCGAGGTTTATACCTCTCGTCAGTTGGATTCGCCGAATACTCACAGCTCGGTGGAATCCAAAGAAACTTATACAAAAGACAAAATTTAAACAAAACAATGGCCCTTTTTTTTTTTTTTTTAAGAATAAACAAGGTAGGGATAGTGATTAGTAAACCAATCACAGTGCTTCGCAACGGCTTCTGAGTCGCCTTTACTTTAGAATAGACTGCGCCGGGATGGTCTAGAAAATGCGCGCGCGAGTCTCTTTGCGACCCCATGCTATCTTACCCACCCCTATTTATATGGAATAATCGTCATTCTTAACTGACACCTTGTTAATACACTGAATTCCTAATAAGGATTTAAAAAAAAAATAAGTTGAGAAACTGTGAAAAGATTTAAAATGTGGAGAAAAATTGAAGAATAAGAATGGCCCATGAAGGGATCGAACCCACTACCTTCCAAAGACATATATATATATCTTTGCTACCTTCGGGTTATTAGCACGACGCTCTAACCAACTGACCTAATAGAAGCCGTTGCGAAGCATTGTGGGATATGTCCACAGATCAGACAAACCTGGGATATAAGGCGTCTTTCAGAAGCCTGAAAGGGCAGTAAATTAATCCCCGCTATCAGAACACTTAGCTTATAAGGGATTAATTTGTAAAGCAGACATACACATAGCAAAATTTTTACGTGCATAATGCATATATAACAAGAAAAATAAGCATAAAAACGCACACATTTAAAAGGATTCATAGCTCTACTTTTGGAAATTTCGTACCGTTTTTTTATTCTTAATTTTTTTTTTATCTTTTTATTTTTTATTTTTAAACTCGATGGCCATTGTTTTGTTTAATTCTGTCTTTTGTTTGTTTCTTTGGATTCCACTGAGCTGGGGGTACTGGGCGACTCCAACTGACGAGAGGTATGAACCTCGAAACGGTCTGTCTTGGGTTCCCGGTACGAAATTTCCAATAGCTCAGTGAATTCTTTTAAATGTGTGCGTTGTTAGGCTTATTTTTCGTATGTATTACGCACATAAAAATTTTGCTATTACAAATATATTTTTGTTTTCTTTGGTGTGGATAGTACTTGGTGGAAAGTGGGGAGGGCGATGAACTATTATTTTGGTAAATTAGACGATTTCACATAGATGAAGAACAGCAGAGGAGGGGGGCGGGGTTGAAAAAAATTTTTGTCAAGAAGATTGAACTTTTTGAATGTAAAATTCATCAACAATTTCCTTTTAGAAGATTTCTGTTCCATTTCTAACAATCTATTTGTCTAAGCCAAGGTTTTTCAGCTCTGAATGCAATTAAAACCAAATACTAGTTCAAAACTAAACATTACTGAAGAACTAAAGGTTGCTGTTTCTGAAATTACAATAACTTTGATGAATGTCCTCCTTTTGAACGAAATTTATCTATTGAAAACGTTTAGAAGACCTGTATAACTATATTACTAAAACTTCATTCATTATATATATATATATATATTATAAACTGGCAAAACTCATAGCAGCCTCTTCGAGTTTCGCAATGCAAAGATTTCAATCATTTGCAATTTAGAAAGTATAGAATATAAGAATAAATTTAACATATATTTATTTTATTTTATTTTTCATAACTTTAGTTCATATTATAGATTTTGCTCTTTTTAATTTTAATTTTTAATTTTAAATTTATAAAATTAAGTAAATTTAATAAAGGATTTATTTTAATGTTTGGTTAGAGTTCTGTTTTTAATTTTAAAAAGAGCAAAGTCTTGGTATATTGCGTTTTTGTTTTCTAAATTCTTTCTAAATTTCGCCGCTGAAGATGTGGAGATAATTTGGCCGTATCTCCATAGAAACAGTGATTTTTTTTTTTTTTTTTTTTTTTTTTTTTTGTGTGTATTTATTTCCCATAGCACTGTCCGGCTTTATATATATTTTATTTAAAATCTTAATTCCTTTACATTAACTCTCCCTGTTACATGAATTTCAGTAATAATTTTGTGGGGGTTAGTTTCTTTTAAGGCAGTTACGGACCTGATATTGAAAATTTGATAGTAACTACCTTAGATTTATTTCAGTAGATAAATGGAAGGTTAAATGTTTCCTTCGAAGTTGATGGGATTTGAATTCGCATTTCCCTCTTTTATTTATTTATTTATTTTTTCTTTGAATAACAATCCTGACGACTTAAACTTCGTCCCCTCATTAAACTGATATGCGTCTTAAGTTAACTGGTCAACTATATCGCAATACAACCAAGTATGGCGAACGAGTTCCTCATCTACCGCCCGGAAATTACCTTCGCAGTTTTATGACGCACCGCAAAAAAGTTAAAGTTCATCTGTAAATGGTTTATTTCCAAATTAGGCGACTTTCGTATCAAAGCAGACATCGTTGTAGAACTTGTCGTCCGGAAGGACAAAAGCTGAGATCTATTACATTAGGCTTAAAATCATGAGTTTCGACTGCGATCCGGCTTAGCTGCAACATGATTTATTATTAAAAATAAAAGTAATCAGAATAAATAATTTAGGCTTAGGCATGAAACAATATAAAAATATTTATAATTTTTATATGTATTTTCAAGTGGTATAAGAAATAATTCATTAATAAATAATCTCGCATCGGATAAAATTATAAGTCGATGAATAAATGATTTATTTTTAACCTTTTATAATAAACGTGAAAAAAAAAAAAAATGTAAAGAGAAATGAAATATAGAAGATGTAAATAACATCGGTTTAAAATAAATAATATATATGTAATAATTTAAACTACATTACTATCAGTTCTATCTTTTTTAACTAGTTAGAAACACGGACAGGTTTGATAAAAGCTTTCTCATTCAACAGAGGCGGGTTTTGATCTTGATAGGATTACAGATCATTGTGCACTAGTTGACTTGGGCTGGGCTTTTAAGAAACAGCCCCGACAGATCACTGCAGGAGGTCTCCTAGTTACTCAAGAAAAATATAGCTCGAAGTTTTGCCACTTCATCTATTATCATTTTTCCCGATTTTATAATCTCATGTAGTGAATACAGAATTTTAAGATGCCAAAAAGAGAATGGGCAGATCTGCCCCACCACTGTATAGCCATAAGATATATACTTAAAAGGAAAGATCTCCATAAATAGAACATTTTTTATTATTACGACTTGTCTCAATTATTAATCCGTTCGGAGTTATTAAATTCTAGATATGACTTATGTTATGTTATGAGGTGAGTGTGGGTTGCAGGGAAGCCGAGCACCGTGACCGTTGATATGACTTTATCTACTGTAGAGCCCCGCGAAAAAATTTTTTAATTACGAACCTCAAAAAAAAACAATTTTAATCCAAGCCAACAACAGGGAAAGTACAATAGGCCCTACACTCGAAGGTCGAAAATTACTGACAGGTTTATTGTGCATCGTAATCCTATAGGCCTTCTCGGAATTTGTGGATGAGTGGCAGGCTCTTGCTCTGCAGAAAGGTTTCTGCTGTACTGTACATATTTTTAAAGTTTTGGATATTATGTTTTTTGTGTAATAAAACGTAATTTTTATGCTGAAATAATTTTTTTCGTGTTTACACCTCATTTTTAGTCTTTTTTCGGGTTATCCGCGATTTTTACTATCCGCGGTACCCTTGCCACCCAATTCCGCGGATAATCGGGGCTCTACTGTAGTTGACATCTTAATTCCCGGATGTATTAATTAGTTATCATTTAATAATTATTTTTAGTAACAGTAAATATTATTTTCATTTATTACATGTAAATAATTATTATTTACTTGAAATAAATGATATTATTAATTATGCATAATAATAAAAGTTAATTAAATAATAAATTCGACAATTACGATGCCAACTAGATAGTCACATCTACAATTATATAACTCCGAACGGACTAATAATTGAGACAAGTCGTAATAATAAAATATGTTCTATTTAAGGAGATCTTTCTGTAGTATATATCTTATCACTGTACAGGGTGGGGCAACTTCCCATAGATTTGTGCCCATTGTCCTTTAAAATGGACGTGTCGTAATTATATTAAAAATTGTGCTTACTTATCATCGCCTGCTTTGAATCGAATTAAAGTTATTCTTGCTGAATGCTGCAGGTTGTTGATATTTTATTGTTTGATTTAAATTAAATGAATTTTGATTAATATTAAGGCAGGAATTTACAGATTTAATTTTTACTGATATCCAACAAACAGAGACAGCATGATTTCATGCTGATCAGACTGACAACAATTGCGGAGGAATAGAGGACGACTCGCGATTTATTTCTGCCTCCTTCACATTAATTAAGGTTGACATTAGCGAGACTGAGAAAATATCTCTATCAAATATAATCTGAAAACCGTTACTACTTCAAGGAATTGATCACAAATGATATCAGATATGTAGCAGATTCCAAAGTTCACAATTTAGTCTACGGTATTCTGACGTCCATGGAAAAAAAAAAAAATCAGCTAAGACCTTAAAAGTTATAATACGCAGCATAGACTTTTTCTTGCGTTATTCTGAGAATTATTCTGATTATATGAAACTTGAAATGTTCAATTTTCGCTGTAAGCTGCCAAGGCCAGATCCTCATAGTAGCGTTATACCTTTTATTCAATAACTGAAACGATTCAGAGGCAGGATAAACTTTCAAAAGTGAAAGCGAGTATCAACTTAAAAGTCCAAATATAGTAAATGCACGTTACCTTTAAAAAATAGAGGGTTACTCAATACATAATTATCAATTTTAATTAGATTCACTTAAGAAAACAAAGTAAAGACGAAAGCAAGCTGCAAGTCAAGTTAACGACGATTGCTTTAGTAGACCTTGAACTATCTAAATAGCTTATAAATTTAAAACGTAGGAGTGTTGTAGAGTAGATCATTTGCTTTTCATAGAAATGACACGTTGGCCCAAGACATAAATGGTTGTCTTGATTTTTAAACGTTTACATATTTATAGGAATAATTAAATTTGTATTTACAGTTTTTCATTATTTTATTTTTTTTTTTTGAAATTTTGAGAAATGCATTAAGCAATTTATTTTGAATGTAATCCTCCAGAGGCATTTGTCGATGTCATAATGTGATCCCGATATTTTTTTTTTAATCCCTTTATCATTAATCATTACTTTGACAAAACTATGGTAAAACTAAATGAGGTTTTATTTTATTTTTCAATTTACAAAGATGCAGAGCTTTGAGAAGAATAATTCTTTTAAGAATTATGGGTAATTGCAACTACTGCAGTATACAAAATATATCAACATCAATGCAAGTATGGCTTTATAGAAATTCAAAGACAAGGTTCGCAGAGCTTCAATGTTTCACTTTATTAAGTGTTCATCCAAATTATTACTCTATTCTTCGGAGTTCATATAAATAGATTATAATGTTTAAAAACAACAACTTTAATACTGAAAACTCCCTACATAACTCGGATATTTCGAAGGAATAATCATCCTTCTTCTTCAGCCTCCTTAAGCCTTTTTACGTAAAGGGACGAGAGAACGTCTCTCTCCTTCCCAACTAAAAGGTTCTCTCGTCCCTTTATGTAAAAAGGCTTAAGGAGGCTGAAGAAGAAGGATGATTAATCCTTCGAAATATCCGAGTTATGTAGGGAGTTTTCAGTATTAAAGTTGTTGTTTTTAAATATTAGCAGGCCTACGAAGAATTTATTTGGTTTTTAGATTATAATGTGACTAGCAGCAAAGCCTGTCGGACGACAGGCATTAAAAAAATCAGAAAAATCATTTTATTATCAACTATCAACTATAAAGTAAATGTAATCTAAACACAATGAAGTAATATTTTCATTCAATTTGAGTACTTTTGATTCAGTGGTACCATTGAGAACCGTTAGATCTATCTTAATAGCTTAATTATATCGAGTTACAGACAGACAGACAGAACTTAGCCAATTTATATGTATATATATAATATAATTGTTGATTCGATTTGAAATTTTTTTTTTGTTTTTTTAATGTTTATCAGACCTATTTAGGTGTACTTCTTACCTGTACACCTGTAATATAGGTTCTGAGAGTTTAATCTAAAGGATCATTTTCCACCCAAAAAGAAAAACGAAATACCAACCATATCCAAAGTTTCATTTATCTAAAGAATAATTATTATTTTTGACTCATTACGCCGAAAGTCATTTAAAACTCACCTTTGTATAATCTAAATACTGTGCTAACTTGTGAACAAAAATTCTACGGCAAAAATGGTTTTGAGTTTCAAAATCAGCGTAAAAAACTGAGTAAGTATGCCAAATTTCATTCAAATCGGTGCAGTGGCAACAAAATTATATCGAGTTACGGACGGACAGACAGACGAACTTAGCCAATTATATAAGTTGATTGGTAACACATTTACAAGAGAACGTAATATCAAAACTTCTATTTAAAATAACAATTACTATGTACATTGTGACGAACTATATTTATTTTTTTTGTAAATTACATTCCATTAGAAGAACGAAGCGAATCTCTCCACGCCCACTCGATCACATTTTGTGAATCGTTTTATTCAAAATCTAAAGTAGCTAGAAATATGAAATTTTGCTTGCCCACGTAGAAATCCATATAGAAGTGCACAATCATATTTTCAACACTTAAAACTGTAAATTTTATAAGAATTATTTGTTTTTAAAAACTTGGAAAAAGTCATAAGAAAGGTCATAATAAAAGTGCCATTAGTTCTTAAACCGAAACAAAACTTTGTAATTCCTAAGAATCCTACAGCGTATTAATCTACAAAGATATCATTTGAATAAAAATGAACTTTAAAATGGTATTTCATCGTTTTTGTAATAAGAACAGATCCAAATAAAACAAAGATTTATCTTTTAAAAATAAACGATTTATTATTTTTTTTTAAAAATATCAACTTCTGACTAACTGGAAATCAAAACGTTCTTTAGAAACAATTTTTTAAAACTTTTTTTGTAATATATTTTTATATACTGATTTTTTAAAACTTTATCACTATAAACTAGACACATTAAACCTTAAAAAATATTGATTTTTTTTTAATCTAATATAAACGTAAAATAAGCTGAATCAGCAAGAAGCTTTAGATTTTAACAACAAAACGAAAGTCTTACTTTTTCGCTACGTCCCGAACCATGTGGGGTTAAAAACACCCACACACACTTACTAAGCACGTGTTCACGCTATGACATCTTACGCTTTACTGATTTGCTATCACGGCACGAAGCGGCAACGTCTCAACTCCAGCTACTCTCGAAAAACCAGACCATTTGCGTATATTTTTAAAAAACTACAGCAGTTTTAAAACTTCTGAGGTTAATTTCACTCCACATGGTTCGCGGAAGGTTAAAATGACTCGTCATTCACTCACTGGACGAACTGGCCCAAAACAGATATAGAAATGTTATGAAAGAAATTCGCAACACTAAATTTTATAAGAATTATTTATTTTTTAAAAATTAAAAAAAACAAACAAAAAAAACATAAGAAAGGCCATAACTAAAGCGCCATTAGTTCTTAAACCAAAACAAAAATTTGTAATTTCTAATAATCCTACAGCGTTGTAGCATTAGTCATTTTTAAATATCTTCAATCTGAACTTGTATATATATTTATTATGCAAATTGCCGGAAGTGATTTTAACAGTGCGCGATTCTACTTAAAGCCAGTCGTTTTGCTTGTGTATCGTATATGCTCCAATAGAGGCCTCCGGCGTTTATTTGCAAAACTAGCCTCGGCTTCCGGCGCTTAATAGAGACCGGCTGCTATTAGAGGCCGGCCATTATTAACAAAAACCTTCAGAACGCAATATTTTTACACATGAATACCGGCTAATATTACAAGCAGCTACTTTATTTGAATTTCACATGCTACATAAGACTGTTAAAGATAAATGGCAATGTCTTTCTGTACCTTTCGCTGCTATTCGTCGTCCGTATCCGCAATGACGGGCGGCCGCCACACCGGAAATTTCTTTCGCGTATTCCACCGCGAGAATCTTAAAGGCAATGTCAAATGACCGTTTTGGCGGCATTTTGTAAGGCAATGTACCGTAAGGTATTACGCACGACTGTAAAGATACGGACGCTTACACTAGTACCGATAGGCAAATATCAAAGACCCGGCTACTATTAGAGACCGGCTGCTATTTGGCCGTGTCCCCTCTGCAGCCCGGCGCTTATTAGAGACCGGCGACAATAAGAGACTCGGCGTTTATTGGAGCATATACGGTATATGTTCAGGATTCAAGAGACACTTTCGATTTTATCTCTCATAGGATAATCCTGGTTATATATTCACTATGATTGAGGGATGAATTTATGATTTTTTTGTAGCCTTGCACCATTCTAATTTTTCACTATCTGGAGAAAGCTAAGAGTTGGCTGTAGCGAAACCGTTCTCTTAAATATTTTTTTAAAGTTTTATTTTTGAGTGTTTTGTTGGATATTTGGTCTAATTTTGTCGTCTTTGAGTTCTCAAACGAAATAGATTCTCTTAAAAAGTTAACAAACAAACAAACAAATATTAACTAAAACATTTCATGCGGATATAGAGAATTAATTCGGACAATTTCTTTTATTATTATTATAAGTATAATTGAAATGAGCAAATAGATATAAAACTTCATTCAATAAAACAGTCTAACTGAGTTAGATATACTCTGTGAAAAAAGAAATCGAAGCACCAAGAGAAAGCGTCCAATTGGAATGAAATCGTAAGTGACATTAGATGAAGAGAATTGGAAATGATTCAAATTTCAGTGTTAAAACAAATTTTTATTGAACAATAACAGCACCGTTGTTATTATTGTTGGTACTATGTTGAGCCGGCTTCTGGTTGCAACGCATACATGGAATGGAGCGAAACAAATTTTGATGACTTGTGGCAGATCACAAGTGTGCTGCTTGGTAACGTTCTAGCTTGTTCCACACATGCTCAATGAAAACAAGTCTGGGGACCTGGCTGGACAAGGAAGGGTTTGAATTACTTGTGGGCACTGCTGAGAAATCTGTGCAGTGTGTGTGGATGTGCACTGTTGGAAAATTGCTCCTGGAACACGTAACTCGAAGGAGAAAACAGCGGGTTGCAGGATCTCCTGCACTTATCCTTGAATCACTAAGAGAGGGAATTTGATGTCGTAAGAAATGGATCTTCACAATGTTGGCTGTGTACCTCTCGACAATATTGCCAGGGATTTCAGCGCTGCCAGTCCTCCTCCAGACGCATGTATAGGCATCTGCTAACAGTGAGAAAGAAAGGTGAGGATGCATATGACTCATTCGAAAGAGATCATCTGGAAAAGAGAGAGGGATTTTTCGACTCCTTAAAGAAAAATAACTTGAAGACTTTTATCCCAACTACAACAGTGAAAGGCAGTGGAAAGAACAAGAACGTGATCCTCAAGGCAGATCGCAAGATTTTTTGCAAATATGTTACTCATAACATAAAACCGATATTTAAATATGTTAGAAGTGTTCAGCCATCCCTTGTGACCTTTTACCTTGGAGTCTAGCCAACCCCCCCCAAAGAAAAAAAAAAAAAAAAAAAAAAAACTGTCTATCAAGACAGTGTTGGGAAACACTTGCATAGCCTCATTTCACCTGAAGACGGAAATATTTCCTCATCAGCTACAGTATTTGATAGGATGGCATTAATTCAAAAACTGCATGGAGAAAATAGGACACTTGATGAATTATCTAATACGATCCTCAATCAGATCTTAAACACTGGCTATTATAACAACAGAATTGATAGGCTATAGTGCTTAATACTTACAACGATAAATCATTCAAATCTGCTGAACGTCTCAGCAGAGGTTCAGGGGACGAAATTTCCTTCAAGAATATCAAAAGTGGTCGCAGGATTGTCAAATGAAGACGTCTTCTACAAAACGGTGATAGTAAGAATAAACTAACAAAATTCCTTGTTGAAAGTTGGCAAGAAGAAAACAAATGGAAAAAGGTTGGTGATAAGACATTACATGTTACTGTAATAATTGCATCAAAATAACTATAACTATAGTGGTTTCCACGATGTGGAAAATCTTGATTCTTTCCAAGAAGAAGCAGATGCTCGGATGATGATACTTATAAGGGATGCTGCTGGAATACTCAAATGTTGTTTCTGTATCTGATGAGACTGACATTTTGGTTTTAGCTCTTTATATGTCGTCTGATATTAATCGGGAGAGCAACCTGAACTTCAAACGCGGAATAATTGGTCGAGTCTGCCACTAGATAATAGGTAGTGGTTAATAGATATTAAGAAACTTTCATCTGCGGTTGGCTCTCGTGTTAAATCAGCATTACCTGGTTTACATGCATTGACAGGTCGCGATTCAGTCAGTGCGATTTCTGGACAAAATAAGCTCAAATCTCTGAAATTTCTACAAACCAATGAGGAGTTCCTTTCATTGCTTTCAATGATGGGAAGCCAGTTTTCATTATCCAACAACGACCACTGTTTGGTCCAAAAGTTTATAAGTCAGTTATATTCAAGAAAAACTAAACAGAAACCATAAATGAACTGAGATACCAAATATTCCGAAGAGACAAGGTGAAGTTGAATTAGCACAACTTCCTCCATGTAAAGACTGTTTTTGTCAATATTGTCAACGAGCGACCCATCAAGTATCAATTTGGAAAAGATGTTAGGACAATTTTCCTGAAGTTCCAGAACCAGAAGATCATGGATGGATGCTAGACAAAGATGAATGCTTTGCATCAAATGAATGACAGAACCAACAGCATCTAAAGCAGTGTTGGAGCTTCTGCATTGTTTTTGTGCGAGGTCGTGCCAACCAACATCTTGCACTTTTATGATAAATCCGCTAAAATGTACCAACGCATTTAGGCTGATTAAATGCGATTACATGAATGAGCCCGAGGAAAGTGAGTAAGATATAAGCTGTTATGAATGTTACGAAGATGATTTATGAAACTTTTGTTAAAATGCTACACTATGGAAAATTATTAGATTATATTTCATAAATTTATTCTCATGATAATAAACTACATTATAATTTACCTACTATAACTTGGTCGTTGTTTCATTATTATTTCCAGAATCAAGAAATGTTTTGAAATAAATGCTATTAAAAATTATAAAATCTTTATTAATTATTTTCAATCATTGATTTATTCCACTAAGTGCCGTTGTTTATTACTGACCACATTTCAAGCCTGAACTTAAAAAAAAGAAATGTAAAGAAAAAAGAAATTTTAAAATCAGAAGTTCAGAGTCAACATCCGTCATCTTGGATGAATACGTTAAGGCTACGCTGCAATATTTTTATTTTTAATAAAAATTTTATTAGAAACACTGTCTTCTCAGATGTCTAGGTTTTTGGTAAATTAATCAATCATAAATCAAAATTTATTTATAAAAATTACGAAATAGTATTATTCTAATCCGTAATTTACTAATTAACGGTTGCTCATATCGAAAACTCTAAGTTAACCTTAAATATAGGTTACCTTTTAAGCTTTTATTTAAAAAAATAGAATATTGAAATCGGACCTTTACTTTCAGAGATATAGTCCTTTTTTCAAAAGTCATCATCCACCATCTTGGATTGGCCGCCATTTCTATTAGCTACCACTTTCAGATGGTAAACATGGTTTTTTCTATACCCATATAACTTTGGTATGAAGGAAATTTAGTACCCCCAAATTATAACAATACCTTGGCTGGCCCATAGACTACATTACGGCCTAATTCGTATGAGTGATTATATTGCTCCACAATAAACACCTTTTCCTCTGTTCTCAGCACCATTATCACATGCCCAGTAACAGCCACGGCAATGGAATGTTCCACAGCATATTGTGTTCGCGCGAAGTCATGGTTCTGACGCATTCTGCTCGAGGGATGCGGCACCGTGTTTCAGTACTGTTTGTTTTCGATCAAATAAAATATCATCTCGATCAGAAGCGTAACTACAGAATTTTTCTGGGGGTGGCCAGGCCCTTTGTGTTTGGGAAAAAAAAGAGGAGAAATTTAAAATTTAAACTTGTACCTTCGAATAATTGCATTCTTATTGTTGCAAATAATGCATACAATGCCAATAAGTACAAATATTTAATGTAATTTATTTTTATATTTAAAATATAAAATAATTATACTAATATGTATTTTTCTGGAGTTTGCCGTGGTCATTCTGGGCCCCCCTCCCTCCCTGGCTCCCCCCTAATTACGCCTATGAGCTCGATGTACTAGCGGATATACTAACGGATGCAACTCCACCACGATTTAAAAAAGTCTGAAAATTTTAAATTCTTAATGTCAAAACTCCGCTGAATTGAAGTTATCAAAACTAAATAATTAGCTTAAAGCAGCAAATATTGAACCTTTATTAAATTTAATTTTCTTATACTTTTCGTTTACATAATTTTAAATACTTCATGAACAAATACAGTCTCTTCCAATTTAGGTGATACACTCCGAGTGATGCTTCGCGACAAAACATTCGGTTTTCAGAGGTTTTAGGATAAGAAATTGTGGACTTCTAATATCAAAATAAAGTTTGTTATAGTATTCAAATGTTTCTCCAATTTTTATCGATTTTTATGTTACTTTCGAAGTGCATTAATGGAATTATATAAAATTACTTATTAAAAAAAAGTTGTAAACCTAATAAATAGAACATTTCAGTAAATTAACAAATTATAAGAAAGTTTATTAATTTTTAAAATTGCCAAAAGAGTAATATCACAAGATCTCCCAAAAGAACCGAAGGAAATTTATTCCTTGATTTAAATGGATGAAAGAATGACTATTTTATTGCTAAGCTGTTCTTGGACCTGTTCCCCGATGAGTTGTAATATCTTTAACCGGTTGGACGACGATGTAGCCTTTTAAAGTGGGCGTGCGTTGAACAACTTCAGGAACACGCTGCGTAGAAGGTGTTGGCGCCTTAGTTAAATGATTCATTTATTTCCACTAACTCTTTACTTGGTATTAATCGTTCCTTGTTGCTAAATAGAGATTATTTTCTTTGGTTTTGTTTCGTTATCACGTTTTGCTACATTTGATAAGACTTTCAAGAGAGATTTCAAATTTCTTATTCCAGCGGCCAAAATTAAAATTCGAAAACATTTTAACGTGATATTTCGTATCCGATTGCAAAACATTCTTCAGTAAATTATTCATAGATTTATTAATAGATTTTCTTAGTGTCAAGTTTCATCAAAGAATCCATTGAGTGACATCAATTAATTATATAGATACGTAAACAGATAAATTCCGGTTCCTAAAACTGCACGTAAAACTTACATTAGAACCAAGCAAAAAAAAAAAAAAAAATTAGTCCTATGTAATTTCTGTTTGTGTATATATATATATATATATATATATATATATATAATATATACACATATGTCATATATATCATATATATATATCTGTTTGTGTATATATATATACAAATTTCCGCGGACCTCTCCTATTTCTATTTCTTTTACTGTACATAAATTACGAATTTAAAAAAAAAAATAAATCTAGAATAAGGTAAACAACAAAAGAGGCTAACAAAGTAAGTGAAGACAATTATAGACAAATAATAATTTAAAGAACGACCTTGTGGGCGGAGCTTAGGCCGACAGGTTACACTAAATTACGGGAAAGCCTTCCCGTAATAATAAAATTTAAAAATAAATAAATAATTTAAAATAAAATAATTGTTTATAATGTATGTACTCATACTGTAACTCTATGTAATGCTATTTTAATGTAAATAAAATATGTTAAAAGCATTTTTGTGTGATTTTCGTCCTATTACGGATTATCTGCGGAATTCGCTTACCCGTTTTTGCCGCGCCACCCAATTCCGCGGATAATCGGGAGTTTACTGTATATGTATTTCAATTAATTTTTCTTTCTTTCTTTTTATACCCGTTTTAGATTCGATTTTACTTTGCAAAATCTACCTTGTGTATTCTGTTGAGTATAATAGACTACATGTTATCCATATACATTATTAGACTACTATAATACAAAAGCTACATTAAATGATAACTCCTACTTATGGAGTACGGGTGGAGTCGCTGTAACTTGGTAACATGAGAAAAAATATTGTTTTGTTTGCAGTTAAAGAAGGATGAGATAAAGAAATACATGTTTTAAAAGTCTCTTTACAATTCATTTACCATACTTTTAAGTGGCAAAGCTCTTAGACCTTTCCAGAGGGGACGGTCACCTAGCAATTATGGATCCTTTACCAAATCTGGAACAGGGACTCGACAGCAGATGTTAAGGAAAATATGGGAAAACTTTATCCTATCAATCTCAGTAGCATTAGTGTTCAGGTAATTATTGTTTGTTCAATTACTGATTTGATTTTTTTTGTTTATGAAGTATTTGAATTACAATCGTAATGGTTTGGCTATGAAAAGTCATACGGAGTAGTATTTTTTCTTAATACTTTCTTTTATCTTTTCTTTCGTGCACCTACGAT
This sequence comes from Thereuonema tuberculata, assembly GCA_023159025.1. Classification (NCBI taxonomy): domain Eukaryota; kingdom Metazoa; phylum Arthropoda; class Chilopoda; order Scutigeromorpha; family Scutigeridae; genus Thereuonema; species Thereuonema tuberculata. The sequence continues at coordinate 91,839,293 of JAFIDM010012231.1, forward strand.
CTGACTCCTAACCGGAATAACCTAAAAACTCTTGCAACACTGCTGTATCTGACTACAGGCTTCAAATGATGTAGTTTATAACCATTTTTTCCCCTTTAAGTTTTCTCGTTGTAGTTCTATTAAAGAGGCTCAAATAACCGTCTGGATGAAGAAAATGTGAAACCCGATAATATATTATACTAATCGTACATAATTTCTAATTTTGTTCCGTTAAAGAGATCGTTTACCAATACGGTTATCGTTATTGAAAAGCCCTGTACATTTAAATAGAAAAATACCAATTATTTTAAGATTATTTTTTACTCTAAGTTATTTAAACGCAAATAATGATGTCATGGATGTAAAAGATAATCATAGTTCGATTTCGTTGCAGTTAAGGTTTAAGGCTTTAATTTGCCTAACTTGGAGGTTGGACGTTTTATCGACGGAACCATGCTCGCCCACTGAATAAGATAACTGAACTCACCAATCAACCATAAAGAGAATAGAATGTTAGAATTTGCTTTAAAAACGATTATCATTTCAAGGATTGCTAAAAATTCAATAAAAAATTCAAATAAAAAAATTAATAAATAAAAATCATTTTGAACAAACTGATGGAGAAACCATCTGAAGGCTCTAGGTTAAAAGTAATACGTTGTTAATCGAATTCAAGAAACCAAAATAATTCTAACGAAAATGTAGGCTAGTCGTAATAATTAAATAAGGAAATGTTAGAAGACAAACAGTTCACAAATATTAGCGATGTCTGCTATTTCAAATAAATTTGAAGAAGGTCTGAATTAATCTCAGAAGCAGTTTATCAAATGACAGGCATTTTGTTTTTGTTCTTTTAATAAGAGTAGTTTTATAATCAGAGGGTTCATTAGATAATATTATTTTTAATTTCTATCTTTCCGTTTCTGAATGAAAAGGCATAACGAACTTGTAGTAAACAAGTAGTTAATAAAATTTCATTAAGTAGAATAAATATATATTGAAGTATTTTTTTTTTTTTTTTTGGTTAGACCATCTATTATTTCTTCTGATGTAATAAATTCGATCTTACTGAAGGCAATAATAGTTGAATGTTTTATCGACTTGAAAGCAATAGGAAATGTAGAAGTTCTATCGTTGCTTTCAATGGTTGATATTCCTTCGTTTTTCATTGTATTTAATTATTTATATTTTTAGCCTACTTTTTTAAGAAAACTCAATAAAATCATTCAGTCTGAATGTGGGTCTGGTGGCCTCAAATTTCTTTTAAAACTGCTGAATGGATCTTCTTATAACTTTGCATGCATATTGATACAAAGTTGAGAAGTCCTTTCGATTGGCCAGTTAATGTCCTGTGATTGGCCGAATCGGGGGACCAATCAGCGACCTGTCTTATCCTCTCACCAACTGGCGGACCGAAGAGACAGCGTCGCAGATAGCGCTCTCCGAGTGGCGGACCGTACAGAGAGCTCTAGAGAGATTCTTGAAATCCGATCCCATTTGTATATAAACCTGTACATAATTGTAAATAAACGGTGTGTATGCTTTACACTAAATCACGGCGTTAGTCTCTGTCATTTCGACCATACATCAATATATACGGACAAGAGACGATTCAGTTTTTGTGCTTGAAACTTTTTTCGTGAAGGTCTTTGTAGGGATTGTAAAAAATTTGATAGAAAAGTAATAAAATCGAAATAAGGGATTTCTATCTGTGTTCAACAGTGAATTATAATCTACCTAGTAATTCTCTGCGTGCAGTTTAGAAAGATTAACATAAAGGGGATTTAGACAACATGCATATGCATTTGCCCTTTAATTTCTTTCTTTGTCAGAATGTGAAATATATTGCTGGTATTCATTATAATTTAAAAGTAAACAAAGACTTTCGTTTGTATTATTCACGACTTTAAAAATACATATAAAAAAAAAAAAAAATCAAGGAAAATAGAAATAACAACATTTTAAGAAAGGTAGACTTTACGTTCTTTCAGGAGCTTTTTGTTTAATATTTGAATTAATAACAAAAATTACCTATTAATAGAAAGTTATAACTTATATTGAAATCACTATGATAGTTAATTTTTATTTATTTATTTTTTCTCTCTTTCTTAATGAATATTAGTGATTTACCAACAAAACTTATTTTCGAATGGTCTGTGAAATACTTACCGTATTTCGGAATTACGATAGGTAAATAATAACGCTTGTTTCAGCTGGAATTTTGATTGAAAACTAAACAAATTATATTTTGGAGAAAAGGTAGTTGTACATAATTTCTGTTTTGTATATTACTTCTATTGATTGCGGCTAATTACATCATTAACATCATTAATTCTAAATATGTAATAGATATTTAAAATAGCTTAAATAGGTCATGGAAAGTTTATTCTGCTGAATTATTCGATGTTTACGAGGCTAATCATTAAATACTGATGAAACCACAAATTCGGAAGGATGTTTTTATTTCTCAATAACCTCTTATTCCGTTCAATTATAGAATCATTGTCATTTCCAGTCACACTTACATTTTCATAACAGTCTTAAGAAAAATAATTCAAGCGTGCAGGAATTGATTTGGAGAATCCGTTTGTTGGCTGTGATCATATTTAATGACTGAATCGAAAAAATAAGCAGTAAAAAATGTTGCCTCTCGAATAATAGGGTGACCAGACGCCTTCGTATTTTTCGGAATTATCCCGTTTTTTGAGGTTGTTTCCCGTAGTCCCAATAAATTTAATACGGGACGCATAACTGTCCCGTATTTTAATGCAATTTCAAGATAACTAATTATCCTCATTTCTTTGTTTTATTTTCAGCTGTTGAGAACGTGAGAAACTGTGAAAAGATAAACGTATTTTCACTTTAACCAACTGCATTGAGCGGCTCTGCAGTGCAATATTGAATCATTCGTCGAACGTTTCTGCACTGTAAAGTTGTCAACAATGAATATGTTCGCGTTTAGACTTTAGATTGATTAGTTACTGAGTCTGCTATAAGGTTCATATTAAAAGCTTGAGTATCCATTACAGTATTGGTTATATTGTCCGCTCATTTTTGTTTTCAAAATCTGGTCATCCTACTCTCGAAGGAAACGAAAAATATCGTAAAGAACAGTTACTTTCCTTTCTTTCCACTTCCAGTTTTAATTTTCCAATATCTTCAGTGTTTCTTTCATTGAAAATTTCCAATCATTCGGTTAAAGACAATCTAATTACTTAATATACGTTGTTCTATTTTAAATTTGCTATTATTTGGCGATGTTAATAACCTAATCATTACATTTTAAACAATTCCATCAATAAAAAAACAAGCTATTTTCGATTACTTTAAAAATTTATTGTTAATGAAATAAAATACGCTAATGTATGCAAAGTAGTTTTAATTCATTGAAATTTATAGTTTGAGACCTTACGATCGCTTTTTGCCGGAATTTATTTCCTTACTTTAGAATAATAAAAGGGATATATTCTTAAAGACAAACTTTTAATTAAAACGAAATGGAAGACGTTATATAAAGTCTGTTACTGCATCTCAGTTTACTCAATTATATATGCTACTTTTATATTTAAGTTTTAATACGAAAATGATAATTATTTTTATTATCATAATTTTTTTTTGTCAACGCCCGGGCTCTTAGAATTGAAACTATTAAGCTACGCGAATACCATGCAACTTTCCAGCAACTTTAGTCGGATGACTTCGAGTCGGCGAACTTTTGTCAACCCCGAACACCATGCAACTCGCAAATGAGTCGGCCGTGATAAAAGGAATCCCAATCACGGAATCCCGTGATAAAAGGAATGCGTTTTTCCCAGCCGATGTGGAAAATCCGAAAAAATCGAGGTTTTGAAACCTCTCTGATAAATTTTGCCGCATACAATTACTGCATTTCAATATAAACTTTATTTATGCATGAAAGAAACTCACAAAACTCTGATATTCATTGTTTACGAGCTTGTCTTCGAATCGAATCGGCGAACACATTTTGGGCGTGACGTCCATGGGCGTGACGTCACGACTGACGTGTTCCAACGCTGCCCTGTGATTGGGTAATTCCAAGCAGCTTTCCCAGTTGCTGGTATAGGAACGACTCGAATCGGATGACTAAAGTTGCTGCCAAGTTGCTGAAAAACGGGCTCAAGACTATCTGTATCAACTCGTGACGTCAAAATCGGCCGATTAAGTTGCTGGAAAATTGCATGGTGTTCGCAAGGCTTTAGCCTTAACAAGGGGCGAGAAATGTGATCATTTAGCCGATGAAACGTTGCCCAGGGTACGCTATAGGAGGCAGCTCACTCTATACCCGCAGAAACGGATGAAACATAGAAGTAGAAAGGAACATCCATGCCAACGCCGGGATTCGAACCCGACACATCGGCCTCCCGGCAGACCGCCGTCTAGACCGCTCGACCATGCCGGAACGGCTATTATCATAAAATTAACGGCCAAAACAAAGGACAATATTAAAAAAAAAATGTAACGTAATAAAAATACATTGCACTACTACCGGTTTCGCCCAGGCACGGGCTTTGACGAGCGACAATAATTAAGCATAAGCGAAGGTTTATAAGCTTATGTGCTACTTAGGTTGGATCACATGATTCATGAAACCACCTCTAACGGGATTACAGGTGACAAAAAACGGAAGCTACGAATCTGAGGTTCCCCGTCGTCTGCGAGATTGGAAAGGAAATATCGGGTAGAGTAACTGGAAAACCACGGAACTGCGATCAAGAAGCCCGGAGAACCGTCATCTGACACGCTACTTGGCTTGAAAAACCTTGAAGGTTTCACGAATCATGTGATCCAATCTATGTAGCAGATGAGCTTATAAACCCTCTCGTATGCTTAATTATTGTAATTCGTCAAAGCCCGTGCCTGGGCGAAACCGATAGTGGTGCAATGTATTTTTAATATGTTATAAATGTTTTTTCAATATAATCTTCTTTTATTGGTCATTAATTTTGTGATAATTAATGTGCACACGTTAAAATTATTTTTTGAATAATTATTTTTATTTAGATAATTTCGTAACCCTAAAGCGCTTTAATAAATATTTTTCTTTTTTACAAAAAATAAAAAGTCTTATTCTTTATACAGTCGGACCTCTATTTAACGAAGTCGCTAAATCCCGAAAAAAAGTTCGTTATATGGAAAATTCGTTAAATAGAGATTCACCTTT
>JAFIDM010012231.1:91844553-91855864 GCA_023159025.1 Thereuonema tuberculata
AGGTGCGAAATCTTTTTAGTTCCTTTGTGCCTTCCGTAGTTGCCATTTTTTTTTTAATTTAGTTATTATGTTGTTATTATTATAATGTTATACTTCAACATATCATACTATGGTGGAACTTATTGCAGTGTCTTCACCAGAATTTTCTCGATATTGTTGGTGTCCTGGCTCGTGAAAAAGAAGTAGATTAGGCTGAAGTTGGATCTAACTGGGTTCTGTTTATTTAAGGAGAGCAAGGGCTTGTATAGAGTATTTACAATGATCTGTCATTGGCTGAGGGCTTTAACAATTCATTGGGGGATTTAAAATAACACGTGATTAATAACTGAAATTAACTGAAAATTTAAAATTACAGGGAATTATGGAACCCTCAGCCATTAAAATTAAAAAGTAAACAAACATAAAAGATCGTTAACGTTCATAATTTGAAATTTACAAGTGATTAGATTATAATTGATTGGACAGTAAAATACATATAAAAGTAAATAGGAAAAAAATAGAATAAGCAAAATAATTATGAATATACAGTAGAACCCCGCTATTCCGAACAGAGTTCAGAAAAAATATCGATTTTTTTTTTAACTTAAAAATAGGAGAAATTAAAAAAACGTTCGTGAAAAAACGTACATTTTATTGTTATACAAAGAAGTAAAATAGAGACATACATAGTTTTTTGCCATTTTTCAAGAGTTTTTTCACTTGAAGCAGAACAAACTGCTCAATTTCAACGCGAATCTTTTTCCAGTCACTAATCGTTGCTTTTCCGACACCATATTCGAGTGATAATTTAGTAGCACTTTCTCCCTTATCCAGTCTTTTTGCAAGTTTTTCTTTTAAAGTACACGAAGAACGACTTCGTTTACTTGCCATGTTTAATGTTTAACAGCGGAAATGCAGTAACCCGGTAGTAATTCTTGGATCGCGGGAGGGAGGGGAGGGGGGTAGGGTAAGGGGATGAGTCGTCGAAGGTCACTGCCCTTCCCTTCCGACTTTCACTGAATCTGTTTCCACGAGCCGATCAACGCTTTATAGAGCCGACACTATCAGATGTCACCGCACCTTAATTTACACCTTAACAAGTCAATACGTTAATTTTATTCATGAAATCCGCCTATTCAGAATTCCCGCTAAACCGAACAGTGTTCGGTCCCAATTAGTTCGGAATAGCGGGGTTCTACTGTAGTTATAAAAACTCATCACAATATTACTCTTCGTGAAATTGGGAAACAAATGAATAAATAAATTACATGCTTTTACCAGATATCCAAGAAATTACATGAAATGTTTGAAGCGCCATACGTTGATAAATGTTAGGCACATCGATCTCAGACTTTGATTGTAGGCTTATGGGAGTGCAATCATGAGACAAAAAATAATTCACATAGTCACCACCAGGAGGTCTGTGGCACTGCTGTCGGTTATGCAAATAGAGCTTCCCTTGAAAAGGCTAGTACTAGTCATGCATAGTCTTCAGCAAGAGCATAGCAATGCCGTTAACACTTGTTGATGGCGCTGTACTCGTGAAGTTTTATTATCAGTTGCATTCGAATGCCTCTAGGGCTTTACGTGATTACAGAGGCATCAGAAGGGGTCGAGGATCACTATTGGTAACAAATTTACGATGTATGGATCACGTGCACCGTTACAGGGGTTCGCTACGCATCTTTTTTGCGAAACCAAATGTTTCTATTTTACTGACAACAGCATGTCTAGTCTTCATGCAAGATGTAGCTACACCGCACACATCAAGTGTTGTTAGGACGGCGATTGCAGTGTGCATCCCTAATGATCGTGTAATAAACATTATCCTTATGCATGGCCCGCACGATCAATTTTGTGACTTTTGGCTTTGGAGTTATCTCAATTTCGGACTCGGGAGGTTGGAGTGGAAAACGAGTTATATTATTAAAAACTCTATATACAAATGTTGATCGATTACAATAATATTTCGTTAAGCTGGGAATGTGAAAAAACTAAATGTGTATAGTAAATTAGGGTGGCACATTTAGATATAATTTATTCTTTTAAAAAGCCTTCATTTCTCAATCAATGAATTCGTTCTGTCCATTTATGTCTTACTTCCTAGATTTCCTGATTAAATCTTGCGAGCTTTTTGTTCCCGTAATTCTTCTAAAAATATCATCGAAATTTAGAATTTTAGCTTCATTACCCTTATAGATATTATTGTCAAAGAACTAAATCTGCCTTGTAGATTTTTGATGTTTTTAGTTTAGAAACCTTCAGCTCCCCTGCAGCAACAGACTCTGGAATTGTCAGATATACCCAAAGAGAGACGAAAAAGTTCGGAAAGGCAATTCTTCTCTCGTTCTCTGCAAGAAAATATAGAATTTTGGGATCAAGATTGACGGGTGAAGAAACCGCGAGTGAATTACCGTTGCAGTCGAGTATCTGTAAAGGAAATCATTGCTGCCTTGGAAGACCTAGAGTAATATGATTCTTCCGCAGTCTTGTGCAACAATTTTTATTACGCAAAGATTCAAACCTTGGGTTTCTCCAGCAAAGACAACATGGCGGATCAAGGACCAACGCACATATTGCCAATTGTAAAACAATGAGCAAGAATGGTTAAGGATGTGTGGTTATGTCCATAAATTTCCTAACTATGCGTGTTTTTTATTACTAATATTATTATTATTATTATTATTATTATTACAATAAGCTGTAAATTTAAAGCATCACATTTTTTTTTAATAATCTTCTAAATTTTAATCCACCCTGAGAAGTGCAGGGCCCCAAGAGCGCGAGGCACAACTGGGCGAAATCGGTGTAAATATGAAAATGAATCATATCAATGACGACAGGAAACAAATAAATAACTGTTGATACATAGTTTTACTAAATTTCAAAGTCTTTTCTAAATCTCGTAGAGATTCTTGCGGATGTTGTTAGTTATTTACTGTTAGTATTTCAGCTGTTATATAATTAATCTTGCTTCATTTATTTGCGGCCCATGTAAATCCGATCATCTCACTTTAGCCAATGGATTGAATTAGTTCAAGACCATTGCTTCACTGATAGTCTTTTCCATCGCAATAATAGATGATTAAGTTGTGTTTTATGTAATAATATCCGTGTATAACAATATCAGTCGTAAGATGAAATGCACAATTAGAAGTTCAGTGAATAGCTTCCAATCGATCGTTTTCTTGAGATTTCCGTCCTGCGTAGTGCGAAAATAATGATGATGGTGATCATACAGTAAAACCTCGTTAAGTCGTCACTCAAGGGACCAAACATTTTTGACGACTTAGGCGGAGTGGGAATTTTTGAAGAAAAAAAACAAAAAACAAAAACTGAAATAAAGTATTTTCATGAATTGCTGTAGGATTCGGTGAGAAAAACAAGATTTTCAGAAATCAATACATGCAAATGAATGAGTGGAAAATAAAAAAAAAAAACTTTTCATAGTTATCACATTTTAATCGTTTTAAAAGAAAGGCATTGTCTGTCTTTGAAACGTTCCAGCCAACCATTGCTGCCGCCGAAATCTTCAATGTTCAACTCCTTAGCAATTTCCATGGCAGAAATAGGCACATTTTGCGATCTGGCATGTTTTAGCCATCGAACTTAAACTTCCTCGATCTCATCAAACTTAGATTTCCTCATTCTCTTTCTTTTGTCTTTGCAGTCAAGCTTCTTCAATTACTTGTCTCGATGAAAGAATATCGTTTAATGCAGTCCTGGGAATATGGTGCTCTTTGGCAAAAAGCTGTTTTCGAAACATTTTGATTTTTCAAAAAGTGCAATTAAGTCTTCTTTTTCTTTAAAAGATGACGAGGTAAGTTTTCGTTTTCCTGGCATGTTAAAAACGTAATCGAACCACAAAATTACAAGAGAAAAATTGGTCCTTACAGCGGGGCTTACTCGCTATGAAATGAAGTCACACTCAGGAGCGGTCAAGAAAAACGTCTACACTCGATAGAGTTGCAGCGAGAAGTGTGCTTTGAATGATTAGTAGCGAGATTCCAAGAACCCAAATCCTCCGAAGGGGTAGGAAAGGAATGAAGTGACAGGCATGGTCGAAAATTCCCCTTAAAGGCTTGGCTTTGTTAAAGTGAAGGGGCGGGGCTGAAAAGACAGCACGATGGCATGCAAAATGGAAAAGAAAGATGCTTTTGACCATTTTTGAGGGTGACGAGTTATCCGGAGTAGAATTAAATTTGATGACGGGTAAATGAGGGTTATTTTACATTATTGTGTATGAGACCTTGTCGGGACCAAAGGAAAACGACGACTTAAACGGAGTGACGACTTATCCGGGTGACGACTTAACGAGGTTTTACTGTATTTTTTTTTCAATAACTTCTGAGTGAGAACATTAAGAATAATATTTTATTAGCAGCCCCGTAGGGAGAAGCTATTAGGATTCCGTTATTTTGCGTGTAACAGTCGAAACCGGGAGTCGGAGTCCCATGAGTCAGACCTCATTGAACTCCCCATAGTTGGGGAAAAAAAAAATCCGAATTCCGATCTTAGGTGGCCGTTGACCGGATCAGGAAATAGTAGTAAATGGGCGTAACTGGATCTATCTCTATTGAATCGATTGTGCTGAGAACGAATATGATATTTTCGATCCAATGTAGCCATTTCCGGTTCAAGGTGGACACTGTCCACTTAGTCAGAGTCAATGCTGGAATAAGTGAGTTTTCCCCACCAATCAATAGTAATCTCACTTTTAACAACGCAAGGGTTCGGTAGATTGCAAATCTTACGGAGTCGCGTGGTTTTAGGTTGACTACAAAACTATGAATTGGTTTGTTATTATTACGCAATTACCCCCCATAATCATTTAATTTAAAATTAAACCAATAACGTTTTAGAACACTTCCTGTCTTCGTATTCCATTAAACAATGATTATTTGGAACATATGTCCTGTTGATAAATTACTGAATCTGTTTTCCTGTAAAGATATTTACATCCAATTGCGGAAGTTCCTGGTCAGTATTGGACCTACATTCGAGTAACCAGTTGTTCGAGAGACTGCCATTGACCGCACCTCACATGTGAAGGATTTATTGTTGATTGTTCACTTTATTATTTTAAATGATTCAAGGCTACATTGGATAATTCATCAAACCCTCACCATAATATAAATAGGCCTAAAGGCGTTTACGACCAGACGCAACTTAAAAAAACAAAACAAGATAGCATCAATTCACGATTTGCGTTACAGAAGTAAAATGCTCTTTGATAATTTAACTTAATTGAAAATAATAGCCCAACCTTTATTAATTTTCAATATAATTTATCTTTGAATTTTTGTTTTTTTATTCGAAATTATAATTGACAGCTAGTTGCAGAAGATCATAGTGGCAATCTCATGTGCTTTTTATTTTCTTCTATGTAGATTCAATCACATATTTCGTGCGAAATTAGAAGGAAAAATTTGCTAAGTCGTTCGAACTGCCTCGAAAGTTGGATGAACAATGAACGCATTAGCTATTGAGAGAGAGAAAGAGAATTCATGTATGGAATTCTCTTTTTAGAGATTATAAACAGCAATCTAAAACATATTTCAGGTGAAGCTATAGGCATTTCGCGGGACGGCAATATAAGATTCAAATATACATGTACAACAGACAAAGCAAAATCATTATAAAGCTAGAACAAAATTTCTTTTTTAAAATAACAATAACAAAATAGTAAATTCAAAATCCTTAATGATGTTTGGGGGCTTTTTCCCCCTTTTCTGATTTGAACTTTATTTTTCTCAGCCTGAAGTGAAAGCGAATCTTTCGAACTGAAAAACAGGCCTAAAACTGTAAATCATGACTGATCACAGAAAGCCATTAAGGGCTATATCTTTAGATGCTTACATATTACATGCTTTAATAGTATTAAATGATTAATAAGCATTAATCAAATATTCATAAAAAAGATTTGTTATTATTATTATTATTATTTCTAATTAGATATCACAGACTATTTGTTGCCGTCCATAAATCAATGTTAAATGAGAAAAATTAGTGACATTCCATCAATCATTTTTATTGTTTTATCCTCCTGAGATCTGAAGTCCTACAGGAAGGACTTTTGCAAAATGATTACTGCTCATGGTTAATTTGAAATTAAGAATTTCACTCCCTGTAGACTTATAGAAGGAATTTTAAATGGTTAAAAATGTTTTTTGAAAAAGTTACACATATTTTCATGGCACTGAGGTTGTAATAATACAAATTTTTGGGAGACCCCAAACGATTTTGAATTTGTCAGATGTTGGTATCCAGGAGGTTAAAATGCAGTTATTATTCAACGTTTTATAAAAGCAGATTGTTAGCGTTGGAATCCTATTTGATTCGACGTAACCTTAAACCTTGAAATATTTTTTTTCTTTAAACTTCCTTTTTAAAAATTACTAGAATTAATTATCTTAATTACCAAGCCATTCAGATGATTTTAATTTATTTTGATTATGTTTTGAAAAAGTTTAATCATACGTAAATCTTTTTTAAGACATCTTTTTTATGTATTTTTTTCTACTAAAAATTGAGTAATGGAATAAGATGAAACTGTGACTGTTGACCTAGACCGATATTTATTGTATTTCCATTTCAGGTAATGTAAACAGTTGTTGACTTATTCCGCTAATTGGACTTGCGTGAATTATCCTGTTGGACGACTAGTTTTTGTAGATAACTGTCGTGTTTCCGACATTTCTTGCCAGAGGTTATGTTCTGCCCTCCATGTTGGTAAATGCTACATCTTTTGTTTGTTTGTTTTTTTATTTTTTTAAATTAAGGTCTTAAGATGTAATATTACCTTTTTTTTAAGGTTAACATATTGAAATTGTTAAAGTCAAGATCTAACCAGGGATGGGTTATTGCGAAAGAAATGCAGCATTTACATTAGGTGTTTGTATATACAGTATCTTAGTAACCACATATTGTCTGGACGAAAAATTAAATCATCAAGAAGTATTTTATAAGATTTCAAAACTTTTTTGAGTAATGCTTATGTCTTCCAGTGAAGCGAAGCAGAGTGTTGTCTCTCTGATGATGTATACAGAGAAGTTCGCGACGTGTTATATAAAAAAAGACAGCAATTTTCTTTTTCTTAGCTAAAATCGGACTTAAGTCTCCAAACTGAACTGAGACAACATTAACTGTTACTAAGCAATTGTTCATCTTAATGATTTAGAATTAAATAAATTATAAAAATTAATGCTATTCTGTTTCATTGCATAGTACTAAATAAATGAATGCGCTGAAACAAACGTAAATTAATTAAAGACAAAAACAAACAAATAAGAACAACAGTTGCCTGAAGGTGACCTCAAGCCTTCCGGGCTTCGACTTAACGAAGCTAATGGAATTACATGAATCGAATTACTAATCAAGTGTTAAATAAATTTGACAACATTATCCAAAAAAACATCTACGACGGCAAACATATTTACTTTTCAGAAATTTTAATATTAAAAAGTGACATGAGAGTTTAAGAATTAATTTATTTATTGAATTCAAATTCACATTTTTAATGTTTTAATTAAAATTTCATGTTTTAATGTTTCAAATTTTAATGTTTGATATCAACATTGAGGGAGTGAACAAACCCATTTGGACTTAGTACAATAGACCTCCGGTCGCAGTGCTTGGCTTCTCTGCCACCCACATTCACTACATAAACATAAACATAAAACCCATTTGGACAAAAAAAAAAAAAACTAAAGCAAAATAATAATAAAAACGATAGACGCACGCTTCTCAATTTGCTTTTTGTTTTTAATTTTATTTTAATAATCTTAGAAAAGAAGGCAAAACCCGCAGCCTTACTTATGAGCTTCGCACTGCAATAACTTCATATTAGTCAATTGCAATTTATAAAATCCACATTTCTATAAGTCTTATATATCCATCTTAGTTGTCTATCTATCTATCTATCTATCTATCTCAAGATATTTGAATTAAAGGTTTAATTAAAAATGAAGAGACTTTTCCAATTTTAATGAGATTATTTTCTGTTCATCAAATTTCTTAGAGATTATTTTCCAACTTAATTCATTCATGTAAGATTTAATTAGAAAGTTTTGACTGAAATTTTATTGACAATATTTTCACTGTTTATTGCAAAGTTTCATATCGCGATTCGGACCTCCATTTCGTATCTATGACTGTGAATCCCCCTTGAGTCTTCATTATCTGCTGAAGGGGATTTTTTTTAAAGTATTCTTTACTCTACTGAAATAATAAATGCAGATGATTTCATTTATTTATCATTAAAAGATGTGAGTTTGTTTTCAAGAAGAATGTTCCGTATGGGGCTGGAGCAATGTCCTGATACTGATTTATTTTGAATAAGACAATTTTTAATAATGAATTAAGTTGAAGTCTGTAGATTTTGAAGAAACCCCAAGTGAACACAAGAGAGAAATATTTAAAACAATTATTTTATTAAGAAACCTCTTTAAAATAAAGAAACCACAAACATCATCTTCTCAAAATAATTCATCAGTAACACTTCAATATTCCAACTCTCTCAGCGAGAGTTTTCATCAGGAAAATACATAAGAGAAATATAAAATTTCTTCTTCTATATTCAACAGAAATAAAGTATAACAATCATGAAATAAAATGTTACACTGAAGACACTTCATATATAACTTATATTATTAATAATCACAATCGTGAAGATGAACTGTTATAATGAAAATTTCATGAAGAACAAACATCAGTTACTTTAATAATCTAATCTCGATTTAGATTTAATACTATTATTATTATTATTATTTATAACCTTTTCAAAAAGACCATACGATATCGCATTCATCTTTAAAGATTTATTTCTGTTCATGCATTTAAATAAATTAATGAACCCTGATTCTAAAATAAAACGTTACGACTCGTCGTGTCGTGAGATTCGTAAATAATATTACAATATAATCAGGGTTGTGTTGCATTTTTAGTGCATGATCAGCCCAGTCCGTAACTCCTAATTTCTTATTCTTATAGGCTCGTATGTGTTCCTTAAGGCGTTCCTTAACACATACGATATATATTTTTATATTTTTATATATTTTATCTAAACCTCTTTAAACTTGTCAAAACGGCTGAGAAAGAAGAGTGATAGAATGAATTAGAAAAAAAAAATATTATAACTTTTCTGAACAAAACCTTGACAAGTAAGCTCTGATTCAATCATCAAATATCAAATCCTATATTGCATCAAATCCAATATTGTTTCTGCTGGGCTACTCCTTCATAGAAGCATTAATATATCCATACTAATTCACAGACGCTACATGCTTTTTGTTACATGTTGAAGTAAGTGATTTTTCAGGCTTTCTTAGTACGGATATATTCCCCTCAGCGATTTCTTAAATATATTTAAAAAAAAGGTATCTTCTGATTCACTTGAAGCGATCCTAATTTCGAAATCAATTGATCTCAATCTGTTCCCTGCCAGGGATAATCCCTGAAGTTTTCGTTCAGTGATTAGCGTATTAATTAAGCAATGTCAGTGTTGCCAGATTAAAGAACTAACTAGAAAAAAAATTTGCAAGTGCAAGGCATAAGGAAAGTAATTTTTGTCATATTTCGAAAATAATTGGATTCTCTGGTTTCCTTAGCTTTTCCGAGTTAGCTCTGGTTACTGGTAATGAATTGTGTACCGATTTCCTCTGACCGATCTAAGATAAAGTTTAAGAGGAAGGATTTAATATCTAAACTAACTTACATATTTTACATTAAAATCTTATGGTTTCTTTTTTTATTTTGTACATAATTTGCAATTCCGATTTAATGAAAAGTTTTCCTTTAAAATATTTTTTTTTTAAAATAGCTATTCGATTTTTTTTTTCCTAATCTGTTAAATTAGATCTTTTTTAAGCAAATAATAATAATAATAATAAAGCCTTTATAATAATTTATTATCAGGGAAAAATAGTGACTGAAAAGGGCAGCATATTCGCTTTAGTTTGGTCACTTTTACAGTTCGTTGCTATGGAGACAAAAATACTGTGGCGCTAGTACCGAATAATTTCCTTTTAGACAGGCTTCATAAGAACCACCTGCTCAAGATAGCTTCGTAACGCACAAACTATTTAAAAAAAGCCTCCATACATATTTTTTAGGATACATAAATTAACTTAATTATTTTTACTCTTTAAATATAACAAGTTGTGAAATTAGTTTTGTTTTGTTTTTATTTTAATCCTTTTTATTACTTTTCCCCCAAATTTTTTCCTATCTATTTCTACAGTAATTTATCTCAAAAATATCCTGAAATAATATAATATTTACTTTCTTAAAGATGTTGTGTATACTATTTATACATGTTTTTGTTTTTTTTTAATTATAAAAACAAAACAAAGGATAAGCCTCCGCATTTATAAAATTTAATACCAAAGACAAACAAGCTCGCTGCCAAATTTTCCATTCACAGAATTAATTAAATCCGCAAGTAATTCCTTAAATCTCTTAAAATTAAATCAAAATAAATCAAATCAAGTAACTGAAAAACTCATTGGTTTAATGTGCATTGTTAAATGACGATGGGAATTCATTTTCACCATCCTGGAAACAATTGTTTTGCTGTAATGCTTTTTTCTATTGGAATCTTTGTTGCCTTCACGTGCAACTTCATCCACGAATATCCAAATGAAGAAACTTTAACGTAGATGATCTCTCAGTCAACAAAAATCGATCGTCTTTTGTCTGTGGAGAAGCATTCAAAGTTTCAAAAAAAATCCATTCACTGGTTTCAAAGTTATTAGAAGACACAGAGGCACACACATTCATCAGTACAATATTTTATGAGGCAGTTCTCTTAAAGAAGGTAGGCTAAAAACTGTATTTTACAAAGTCTGAAAAGTATCGCTAGCTGTTGATGTAACGACAAGAAGGTTAGTGCCAATATGTATATATATATTCGAAAAAAAGAACGTATATTATATTACTACAGCTTTTATTTATTTATTTGTCATTTTTATTGGTTTATGATTCTTTGTTTGTTTTATGACTCCCCTACTAAACCAAAATCCCTCGTTTAGCCTCTGTGTTGCGATAGATTTATCTATTTAATTACTATTAAGATTAGAAGTATTAAGGGAAGTTTCAAAACTAGTTAGAATCTTGTTCAAAACTAGTTAGTTAAGCTTAAAACCTATCTTATTACGGGAACAATTACAAGATTCTATTTCCTATACTACTACTATATTCTTTGAAAGGAAATAGCAGGCGTATTACAACCTAGGCAGTGATGATAATTAAACGGCAAATACTTGCTTAAGATGTCTGATCGTATTAAACGAATAAGTTTTTACGTATGCAAATGCTAAAAATGATCTAAGTA
>JAFIDM010012231.1:91855964-91946385 GCA_023159025.1 Thereuonema tuberculata
TCCGTTAGATTTTTAACATATTTTTAATCTGTGTGTGTTTTAATATATACAGAATTAATCGTATTAAAACTCATGCAGATATGTGCAGATCCTGTGTTTAAGACATTGATAGAAATCCATTGCTTCGGTTCTAATGATTTCCTATGGGGATTTTTGTCTTCTTCTCGCGCTAATTTCTTGACAAGGAAAAGAAATTCAAATATGGAAGTTCAATCGTCTCGTATCTTTAAATGTGTATATCAAGTTTTAGGAAGATTTGTCCGGCAAATTCAAAAATTATTGAGGACACAGATAGGCAACAGACCGACTGAATCTTACCTTCCTAGGAAAGTGGGCTAAAAAATAAATCAATTTTGAACTTCCCAATAGTTTTCAAACGTTAACGAATTACATGTATTAAAATTCACTGCAATACTTCAGTTGCAAGTTTCAGTCCTAATCCTTCTCTACAGCGTACAGAGAATTGATTAATGATTTATTTTTATTTTAATAAATAAAAAGGTAAAAAATTTATCCAGTATAGTTTACCTTATGTAGTGAAGGTGGATGGTAGAGAAGATGGATGGCATATCCTTGGAAATTCCAAGGATAGATGGAGAGAAAGACTGAGAAAGTATGGTGGGAGAAGTGCAGGGGAACCGGAGAACCCCGAGAAAACCTGCCCAGCGCGGATCGTCCACCATCACGAAACCCACATGAGAACTGAACCCCGGTTCGGTGAGAGGTGAGAGGCCGATGTCATAGCGAATAGTGTACCTTAGTAATCATGATCAAAATAACATAGTTAATAAACCTGGTTATTGAAATACAGTAATGGAAACTGATCATCATTCCACTACTTTATTGAAGGAGAAAGAACATTCTCTAAGTTTATGAGATGAGTTGTCATCTATGATGAGGCCTTCGTAACTGCTTCTGTTATCAGCTGTTTCTATTTGCCCTAATTTTAAATGGTTTCCGTTGAACATTTTAAGCAGTTTGATTCTGGCAAGAGCTTCAGTAATTAATAGCACTTTGTAAATGGAGAGCAGCTGTTTTATTTCCTCTTATTGATCTCTTGGTGAAACACGGGGTTTCAATCACTTGGTCAATATAATTAGTACAAGGATTGCCTCCGTTTGAAAAATCGACAGCTCACGTGAATCGATATCTCGATTTTTTCCTTCGAAAACGGGTCACTCGGAAAGGGAGACAAAGAACCTAAAATTATAATGACCCTGTTCAATGTTTATTTATCGACTGGACGAAAAATACGTCCCAGTTATCCAATCCAATGGAGATCCAATAAATACTGAACAATTTGGAATCTCCAGCTTCTCATCTTCCTCTGACATATGATTGGTTGATTTTCATCCAATGCTCTGATTGGCTACCAACGGAAAATACAAGCAGATGCTTTTTCAAAAGATTCTACTCATAAATTGTATTGTCGTGAGTTCGTTCAGGTGAATGAATTTCAGGTAGATTTAGCTTTATCGGAGAATGTTTCACAGAAATTCAGTGCCAGTAATCAGTCGGAGGAGACAGGTAACAAATCTGGATTTTTTTTTTTTTTTTCCATCTGTGATTCGATCCAATTATTTTCAAATTTTAGGGGATAATACCAACGAAGCAAATTATGTCATTTTAAATTTAAAGGTTATTTCCCCACAAAACTAGAAATTATGTTTGTTTGGCTTTTCTGGTATTAAATCTCACAATCATTATTCGGAATTGAGAACAATGCCACAATCTTATTAGTTATTTTATTCTCTGCGTTCGAAATGTCCTTCTTTTTATAACTCTAAATATATAAAAAAAAGGAAAAAAAAAATTCCTTATATTTAATTATAAGTACTATAAAATAATATTCGGCTTAACATCGAAGCGCTATTCAGTCCCGTGATAGTTTAATTTTTTTAAAAAAAATTAAGATATTTTTTGAAAATAACTTCATTTGAAAAGATGGAAACAGTTCAAGAAAAAGGTAAATATAATGTGGATGTAATCCTACAAAAATTAACCTGTAAGAGCAATATTTTAAAGTTAAAGTGACCAATAATGTTAATTGAACACAAACATTTCTGAAATACGTAAATAAAAAAACTTAACCTTCCTCTAGAAAGGAAACGGTGGTTATAAAGCGGCGTATCTCCGTTTATTTCACTTCTGTAACAAAGTGATAAGGTAATTTTATTTTGTAACCTACTTCAAAACTAGAACGTCTTTGTTTGAAATACAATATCATATGATAATGGGGAGAATTTGGAAGTTTGTTTCCTACAATTGTTTTGTTCTTTAGTATATAATATTTTTTTTTTCAATCATGAAATCCTGTATCTAATGTCTTTCATGAAACCGCTATTATCACTAACAGTTGATTTAAGATGTATTCATAGAGATGTCACTTTAGCTATTTTGAGTCTATGATGTCATAGATTTGTTGACATGAATATACTACAGCCAATTATGTTTTGTAATAATGTTGCTTCATGAATTGAAAAAGACATCCTCTGCAATTCTCTGTCCTTCTTCTAAATGTGACGGTCTCACCTGTGTGATTCGATTGTTTCGCTTTTGTCCTCTTCTTCCTCTTCCTTGAGATCCTTGAGCCAAAAACTCTGACATTTATACAGAATAACATAGAGAAAAGGGAGGAAAACGAATTTTAATTTCACAATTTCTTGGTAACCATTTATTAATCGCTTATTCCAATAAATCTCTCTTAACATTTTTTTTCTGGATTTAATACATCCAATATATCTTTATTTATTTATTTATTTTTTTAGTACATCTCATACTATTATAAAATTAAGCATTTTTAGTTATTATTATTAAATTTAGAATAAGCAAAACATTATATACTTAATAATACGCTTACTAATTCTACCTATTTTAAAAATATAGGAATTTTAATTTACACAAGTGTTTTCAAACATAAGTTGAAATGTTTCCAAAATAAATTATTTTTTCCCATTTATTGATATAATTTATTTGGAGTTAAATCTTTAGTATTAAAAAAACTAATTATTAAGATAAAAAGTGATTGTATAGTTACTTTTTTTTATAAAAAATTAATTACTCACAAGATGTAATTATTTAAATAATTTTATTAATGTATAATTATAGATGTTTTTTTTTTTGTTTTTTTTTTTTATAATTTCTTACTTGAAATTTAATAGTGGTTAGTAAGTCTTCAAAGAAATACATTATATGTTGAATAGCAAATAAAATAGCATTATTTTTTCATCTGTAAAAAGAATACACTAGCATACAAACAGTGATAAACATTCACTGAGATAGGAAGAGGAAAACCTCCACTTGCCAGGGTCTGCTAATTTTGCCTAACGACCGATTGTTTATATTCAAGATGGCTCCGTTGCTAGGCATGATCTCATCCACTGTTGGATTTAATAAAAACCGAAATAAAAGGCTATTGTATGGATAAAGAAAAGAAAAAAAGAGGGAAAAAGATTAAATAAAAAAGGAAAAATAAAAATAAATAAAAACAAACTAACTTTTTTTTTTATCCTTGTTCAAAATACATTGATACAAATCTTCGCACGAAATTACAACAGGATATTCAAAGATTCAATAAATGTGACAAATTTAAATATATATTTATATTTCAACAACATTTCTATGTAAATTAAAAATAAAAATGAATTTGAATATTTAATTATCGATCGACACAAGGTTTTAGCGCAATATATATCATCCTTCTTTTAGAAAGAAAAATATTCTTGCTTGGAAGAATTAAAACTATAATTTTTAATAATAATAATCCGATTTAACCAATTCTATCAATTCAGTCATGCTTTATATTAAACAAGAATTGTTGACTGATTTAATTTTGCTTGCAATTTTTTTTTGAAAGTTCTATATATCTTAAATCTGCTCTATCAAATTCCCATTTTCTATTTATTTTTTTGTTAAATTAAAACAAACTGAAATATTATAATAAAAAGTTTAGAATTTAGCAATAGTTTGAATCGATTATTTGTTAATATTTTTCCTCAATTAAAGCTTTCAAAATGGTTCTGACAGTACCAATTAAGAATTACTCTGCTAGGGTATAATAATGTCAAAGAATAGCAGCTTCGTATTTTTATTTGAAATGTTTTTATAAGTACGATGAATTATTGATTTAATCGTTAGATTAAATAATTAAATTAAATGACCTAATTTAAATATAAAATATTAATATTCTATTTATTTATTCTTAAATAAACTTTAAACAAGATACTTTGGATAGTGTTTAAAAATTTTGTAGAACCAGAAAAGAAATGAAATTACTTGGCCTAATGCATTGTTATTATCTATATTTAAGTACACAAAGGAAAGAAAAAAGTATGCAAATTTAAACTGCTTGAAATTTAATCTCCCCCCCCCCTTTTTTTTTCTTTTCTTTTTTAACTTATCATTTACGAATATCTAGAATAACTGTGATGTCATAGAGCATCATCATTTTAGCTAAGGGCCGTTGGACGCAGCCTGCGATTGGTGCTGTAAATTGAGCCCGGGGCTGCAGGCAGCAGGTGCGCTCACGCCGTCGTGTTTTGGTCGAATCGGTTTCATCCACCATTTGGCGGTAACATCGCATTCGATTGTGCTCTTTCCAATCGTTGTCTTAAGACGAAGTAATCTTCAACGCAGCGTTGGTCTTTGGATACTCAAATTTAAAGTAAGATTACTTATATTTTGATTCTGTAAGATTTAGTATTTCCCAACTTAAGCCTTTTGTGTTCGTTTCTATTTTACGACGTTCCCTCCAAAAAATCCCAACGGCACCTTAGAATCATATTTTTGTTATTTTATTACATAATGTAGTACTTTTATTATATATTGTAGGCTTGAATCGTAAATATGCTTGTTTTTAAAGAATTACGCAAGACAATTATTTTACTAATTCAAGGAAATTAAATCGCTAATTTAACTACAAGGAAAAACTAAATTGGAAAACGTTCGTTATTTTAATGAAAACCTGAGTTCCTTCGTGTTTTAATTTCCCTGTCACAATAGATTTTCATAGGAAAATCAAAAACTGTGATCACCATTAGGGGAAGTGGGCTGTGATGGCTTCCGGACTAACTGCGGAGCAAGAGGATGGGAATTCAAGTGAAGATGTTTCCGAATCGATCTTTGATTTTGGAGAGACAACTTGAAGAAGGAAATGTCTTCACAGATCTTTGGGATGGTCTGACATCCGGTAGACGCTGCTGGGCGAATCCAAATGCCTATTATTTTTATTATTAATTAAGCATTTTTTTTTTTAATAAATGTGAAGGAAAATGAAATTTTGAAAGAAGTGAACTAAGTTAAAATTCCGTATTAAAAAAAAGAATAATCTGCTTTTTACCAATTTTCTACTTTCGGATTCAATGCTAATAGTTACTTTAAGGTTTCTAATAATTTATTTCTTTAAAACTGATTTTTTTTTCCCCCCAGTTTAATTTACTTGTAGTTTCTTAAATAAATTTATAATTACGAAAGTAGCGAAGTCAAATCTTGCAATCAATGTTTGTCAGTAATTATAGTTTCAAACAATAATACAAAAACTCAAATGTAACATACATTCTGATATAAACCAAGATTTCTCCATTAAAAAAAAAAAAATAACATTTAATCCTCACAATGGGTTTCTGGAAGGATCTAAAAATTAATTAAAAGTAAGAATTAAATTTAGGCAAATGAAGTAATAAATAAATATTGTAATCAATATACGACTGATGGGAAATCTTATCAAAAAATAAAACGCATTTCTTTTTTTCTTTTTATGCTGAAGAAGATTTGTCTTGAATTTAGGTCATTTGAATTAAACTAATTGGAACTAATTGGTTCATGTTTTCAGTTTTATAAGTGCTTGCTATGTTCCTCATTCAGTTGCTCAATCAGAAGTAATTAGAGAAGAATTTAAAAGGATCTAAAATTCAACATTTTTTCCTTCCAATTGTTTTTTGCTTACGAGTTTTTAATCGATTTGTGTAAAAGTTGTTTTTGTTTTTATTTTTGTTTTGTTTTACTAAGTAAATGTTTTCATTATTTTTTAACATTATCTTTATATTGGAAAAAAAAAAAAAGAGATTTGTAAAGATATATCACTGTGTTTGAATAAGCAGTTTATAATGCACATGTAATATGCTTTACGAATTACTGATCAACGTAAATAAATATAATTTTATTTTGAGGGCGGGATGAGGGCGTGCAGTTAATAGATCACTCTTCTGATCAAATAAAAAAATAATATTTCAAAATTTCGGAGGGGGAGGGTAAGTCACCTCATTCGATCAATCTCACCAAAAATAATAACATTCTACTCCTATATTTCGTAATTTTGCGTTGGGGATGAGCAGGGTCTCTCCCCTCCCCCTCCCACTCGTGCAAATGAGGGGCTCACAACCATAGTGGACCAAGTCCATCTACACCCCTGTTTCCCAACGTAGGGCAATTTGATTATAGAGGGGGGCAATTCGAAAATGAAATGTTTTTTTTGGTTGTGAAAGTAAAAAAATGTTGGTAATTTGTTTTTTGTTTTTTTTGGTTGTGAAAGTTATTTTTTTCTTTTTGAAAGTTATACCTAATTTGGTGGGGCATAGCATACTTTAGATACTTTAGGTGGGGCACAGCACAAAAAGGGTTGGAAAACACTGATCTACACTAAATTGAAGAAATCAAGTTTATAATGTGTAATTAATTCTAGTCAAGTAATATTGTAAAAACAAATATCTCTAGGAGAGAAAACGTATTACTCACTTGATTCACTATGGCAGTGAATAGAACATGTTTTTAGGTTACTCAAACATGAATATCTCCATTTCTAAAAAATTCAGATTTGGTCCACTATAGTTGTGAACCCCTCAAATATGAAAAGTAGATTTTTTTAGGATTCTTAATTTTTTTATTCTCGTAAAATCAATAAACTACGTTTACCTAAATAAGTTACGGAGTTTAAGTTACGTATTTTATACTCTTATTTATATCTTATAAAAGAACTGTATTTCAGTTTTAATATCAAAAACAATTTTGAGAAGAGAATCATTAAATCAAAATCATTAATAAAACGTGCTTACCAAAAAAATATGAATGTTATTATATTCAGATTTTGCATCTAATTAAAAGAGGACTTCTGTACTTTAAATGTAACAATTTGGTAACCTTGACATTTTATATTCTCAGTATCTCTTGTAGAAGGTCGGACAGAGAAAGACAGTCTTTTTTTTATTTTAATCATTGGCTGAAGAAAAACACACACATTAATTACAAAACTAAGTAATCTATGAGTAATGAACAAGCCTTCAGTTTGTTTTCGTTCATTTTAAGTATTGATTTTTTGTTTTTAAAGATAGTCATTCCAAAGTAAAGTTTTGATTCAATCATTTTCTTTCTAATTATAAATCTCCGAAATAGATTAAAAAGAAAAGAAAGAATAAATGAACTTTTACACAATTTGAAGCCATATAATATTTTGTATGAATTTAAAGCGGACATTCTTGCATTTGATCTGTTGATGATTATTTAAAATCATTAACATTCAACACGGGCTTTTTTCCTTGAAGAATTTACCGTAAGTTCTGGAAGGAAACTTTCTGTAGTTCTTTAGTTCATTTGATCGTACATCTTAGGAAACAAATAAAATAGATAGTAAAAATAACTGTTTTAAACTATAACTTTCCAATCTAAACCGGAATTGAACCACTGTAGATAAAACATTTTAATTTAATCGACTACGCTGCAGCTAGTGAAGCCATCTGTATATTAAAGCATTTGCTCATTCCAAATCTTTGCAGTCTAAATCTTTAGTTCGTTTTACCAAAGCTTGACCTTTTACTTTTAATCAAGTATCCAAATTCACAACCGGAAGAAACATTATCTTATTGTTCAATTTTCCAATAGTTACGACATGTCTCTTTTCAATAATAACATCACTAAATTAAATTGGATCTCTCTCTTCTGAAGTCTGACTTTCCTACTCGATCGATCACAGATCCACCAACAACCAAATACTGAAGGATAAAAACAACCAAAGGATAAAAATAAAAACTGGCATCAGTCGTGTACACTTTTAACAAAATTCCAGTCGCAGTCCGTATTAGATTTTTCTTTTTGTTCACTATAATTGTAATTAGCACTATTGACTTGTGTTGTAATAAAAGGAAAACATAAACAGACACGCAAGAAGTAAATAGACACCCATTTATTTACTATAATAATTTTATCTGTACGTTTAAAGTACAAAATAAATTTTTGAACAAGTAAGGCTTAACTAATAATACTTTATTAATATTTTGTTGACTTTAGCAGCTTTAAGAGCAACAGGAATAGAATTAATAAGTTCTGAGATTGCAGCTTGAGGTAATTCCTACCATGTTCGGCGTTAGAGGTTCAGCATTTGTGATCGTGTTGTTGGTTTTTTGGCCTTTTTACATAGTCTTGTCTTGTATTGCCCACACATGTTCTATGGGATTCATATCAGGACACTGATTTGGTCAAGTAAGTCATTTGATATCGTTTTGGTCCTCCCATTCTTTTGTCGTTCTTGCAATGTGGCATCTTCCATGAATAAGTAACTTTTTTTTTTCCATTTGACCACTTGAAAGTATTGGCATAAGTCCTTTTTAAGGATAGAAATGTATTTTTCGAATAGAACGTTGCCAATACACTCAATCAAATGTGATCGTCTAGTGTTCCAAATTGTTCCCCAAACCAAAACGGAAATGCCACAATGTTTTACCGTTGGTTGTAGTCTGTTTATATCAAGCTCCAGATCCATACCGTCCACTGTCGGAAAACTGAGCAAATCTCGACTCGTCATAAAAAATTATGCTGTGCCAAAAAGCCAAGAACTTATCGCTCATCTCGATAGTCCACTCATAAGGGGCTTCCTCTTGGCAACACGTGCGTAATAACCAAGCTGAGGAGGATAATGTATTTCTGCTCTTAGGCTAATTGGAATCTTTTTGTTAGTTCTAAGCCTTTTAAACGAGGGTTGTTCTCGAACAGTACGAGGACGTTTTCAGAGGGCCCAGGTCGTGACTCCGTTGATGTTTCACCTTTTTCTTTAAATCGAATTATAATTCTGTTAACGGTAGAAAAAGAATATTTCAAGATTTCTAGCGATTTGTCTATGAGACAGTCCACCTTCAGACTGAACAATAGTCCGTCTTCTGTGAAAATTAAGGCATGCCTAAAAGATGGATATAACAATCTAAAAAGAAGAAAACAAATAGTAGTCATAATAATGGCAATAAATTTGAATGCATACATTTTATCATATCATATCTGTATGCAAGTTAAGAATGCAAGTCATTGTTATTCAAGGCACTGTATGCAAGTCATTGTCAGCCATCTTAACAGTCAACCACGGAAATTGGAGACAGACTATTGTAAATTGATATTATAAATTAAAAATCAGTAATTAGAAAGAAAAAAAAAAAGATTTTATTTTACAGGCTTTTTTTTTATAATTATAAAAAGATAGGTTTGTTTTAAATTGTTTCATTTAAAGCATATTTTAAAGC
Organism: Thereuonema tuberculata; assembly: GCA_023159025.1. NCBI lineage: Eukaryota > Metazoa > Arthropoda > Chilopoda > Scutigeromorpha > Scutigeridae > Thereuonema > Thereuonema tuberculata. The sequence continues at coordinate 91,865,462 of JAFIDM010012231.1, forward strand.
AACTAACTGCTACAACAAGGCGGGATTAATGCGAATGCTTTTGTGTCAAGAAACTAGGCTTCACATCCATAAAGAGACATTAAATAATAGAACAACAGTTTCATTGAATGTGATGACTGATGTGTAATAATTCATGAAACAATTAAGATTATGGTAAAAAAAAAATGCTTATAATCCGAAGCATTCATCGCAAGGAATAATCAGTCTAGCACAAAAACTAACGGATTTGTTTCAGTTTTAGATAAACTTCCTTCAACATTACACCATTTATATATTAGCAGTATATCTCACAATGTTGTAATTTTTGTGAGAAAGTAAATAACTAACATTGATTTTATTACCTTTTAACTTTTCTCAATAATTGTGTTTTCTATATTGAGTACCAGAATTCGAAAGCTGGACATTGGCATTAAAACTTTGATAATCCGAACGATTCGACCGGTTTATTGTAGCACAACCTCCGTAATCTTGGAAACTGATATTAATCCGGACAGGATCGCGGGCTGGAGGTATTTCCTAACACAGTACTTATTACAGTTGAGATTCCGAAGCGAGCATATTGGTCCAAGAATTTCGCAGCATAAAGAGCACATTGTTCAGCTATTAGTGCAGTAATAGAATGGCGAGAAAATTCATTCAAAGCTCAGGAAATCGTAATGAAAGTAATACGAATGAATGCTTGAAGATAACCGCTGCTAAATGAAATATAACTACATTAGTTGAGACGGCTTTCTTTTCTTTCGCTTGTATTTATTTATTTAATCATACAATTATATTCCCTTCTGAATAAAAATGTTAATTCTTGGCCAATTTTATACATGGTTGCTTTTGAAATTAGAATAAGTATCTACAGGTACATTGCCTTACTTTTTTTATTTATTTGTTTGAAATTATTTGTGTTGGCAAAGACGTTCTAATTACTACGATTCGTATTCTTGGAACAAGTCATGTGTGAAATTATGGTGAAAGCTTATTTATTTGTTTGTTTTTAATCTGTTTTTCTCGACGATTATTTATGTATTTAACATGAAGGATTCTCTATTAAAGAATGTCTTTAAATATTTATTTAAGTGTTTTTGTAGCGTCCTATTTCCCATCAGCAGAATTTAAAAAAGTGACCTTAAAAAAAATCACACACTAAAAAAATGTCCTTTAAAAAACAAGGAACTACAGTGAAATAAATATTTAGTTGGTTCCTGCATGGCTATTTTAATAAATTATTTTCTTGGCGTTTTGGGGACACGAAAATAGATTAAGCTGAATCAGGCCAAAGTTTAAAATCTTTCTTTGAATTTTAATGAAACCAATCATATTTTATTACGTTTTAGTTTACATCGCATTAATTTGTCTACAGTTGTTTTCAAGCGAGCCAATTTGTAGCAGTTATTCATCATTGCTTCAATAAGAATTATCAATAGTTCCTACCTAATGAATATAATTACGTGTTTATTGAGCAGGTTACTTGGGCGAATCTTCAGGGACGAATTAAGTGCTTGAATTAAATCTGGCTCACTTTCCCTTTCTATAGCATCGGTTCCTTTAATTCCTACGTCAAAGCAAAAGTTGCACCTACACTCTGTTTTTAATGGCCAGGTAGCCCCAAGAACTACCGTATATGGAGAGGTTGTAGGCGATTCCTTCAAGATAGCTCGTTGGTAATGGACACAGGTTGGGCAACGAAGGCGTTGACCTCCTCATAGAACAGAGATGTAGATGGGAAAGTCACGAAGCCATATTCGAGCTTCTCTAAGAAATTATATCTACTGTCGTCAGATGGGTTGTCTTCACATGGAAACCAAAAGAAAGTTTTGCTAAAAGTAAACAAACGCAAGACAAAAAAAAAAAAAAAAAAAAATCACACGGAAAGTGAATACAAAGCATACTTATTTTACTTTACATCAATGAGGCCGTATTGTTTAAGAAACTTAATTTAAAATTATAAATATAAAATACATCTTTCTGTGTTTACATAAAGATATATTCATTGTGGTTTTTGTAAGAACGTAGATGAGAGCAGAGATTTTGCCATTTGAGAATCGGAAGAAAGAAAATATTTAATTTCGTAATAATACAAGAATCCTGTATGGAACTGGGAGTAATATGACGAACCTAAGGTTTTTCTTTGTCTTAAACTAAAAATTGAGTTACAAAAGCATGGTAACTATGGCATAAACTGGAATAACTTCACTTTCATACTAGCTTTGTTCTAAAACGTTGTCTAGATTACTGTTCATTCAAAACTTTAGTTTTTCACAAACATTGCAAATTCGTCATCTTGCCCCAGCCCTTGGGTAAGATGATGAATCCTAATGAGGTAAGATTAAAAGCAAACTAAAAAAATTGACAAGTAATAAGCTTTGCCGAACCCTTTTAATTCTCAGACCCTACTACATAAATCGAACTTAAAGCACTTTGTTTTCTTTGTTCCAACTCCTGCACATAGCGCATGGTACCAGGGTTGGCATTTAATCCAATCACCTCTTTACCCCAAGTTCAGCTGATTGCAGTAGAGGCAGTAGGGTACTTATGATCAGAGCTAGAGATATCATCAGTTATATAATAAAATCTTCACTTCAGTGCTTGATGTAATCAGTGATGGGAGCTGTGCCCTTTTTCCTCCGCTTTATCTCCTGAGCCTTGGGGAAACTTCAGAGGTGGAGATGCTTTCGAGTATTCACTAAATCCAGATTGAGTCTGAGGATAGCTGTGGTTCCTTACCCTGAAGGACGCTTTTACGATTACATTATTTTTCGGTGTTTGTGGTTAAAAACAATGAAATAAACACTTAACTAGCTGTTGAGAAATATTAATGATTCAGCAAAATATTAATCGTATGAAACGAAATTCAACGGTTCAAGAACTTAAAATGTTAGTCACGAATATTATAACAAACAGGTTAGAAAAACACAAAGCTACATATCTCTCTTGGCACGAGTAGAGACACTGACATGGTGTGGGTTACAGCTTGCCCTCTAACAAACGCCCTCTGTGTTAAAATAGCGCATACCTACCGAAAAATGAACGAGATATCTTTAGTTCGTCATCTTACCCTGTATCCTAGGTGGACGGGATCTAAAAGCAGTTTCAAATGTTTACAGAGGGAGCCACCCGTCTCTGGGGTCGTCCGCAAATCTGCCCATAGAAACCTATGTTAAAAACACTTAACTTAGTCCAATTTTTATCTTTATTTCTTAAATATCAATAATAAATAAATTCTATGATTTTTATGCTATCTATTTTAACGATTTATTCTTTTCAGTAACGCATTAGTTTATCAAAAATTAATAATTTATTTTTAAATATGATCCAGCTTTATAATGCCAATTAGATGTAGACAAATTTACATACGAGTTTACATAATCATAATAACAAATAAAACGTTTTATCTGGTTAATTTTGTAAGGTATTAACAATGTGTAAATCCGAATATTATCTAGTAATGAAAAAAAAAATGCCATAATTAACTTTTGTTTCTATTTACATTTCTATTCGATTTTATTACGAAAAAAAAAGGAGACATTTCAATAAGGAAATAAATAAATAAAAAGAAAATGAGAATAATGTACAGAAAAATGTTGTAATTTCTGATTAGAGTTCTCTCATAATTCAGATTAATTTGTTTTCTGGAAGATTAAATAACTTCTTTAACTCTCTGCTCCTTTTGTTTTTTTTTTTCTTTAGTTCCTGAAATTTTCATTGAAAAACATTGTGATATCATATCTTTATTTATATTTACATCATATCTATCTTTGTGTCTTATATATTCTGTGTTTGCAGAACTGTTAAAGTATTAATAAAGATACTGATAAAATACAGAAAAATGAAACTTCAGATTTTTAAAAAAAAAAAAAAAAAAAATATCCGAAGAAAGGACTATTTTTTTTTTTTTTTTTTAATCTCCATAAATAAATAATAATATAATCATTCTATAAAAACGTACAGACTTTAAAAGCTAATTTATTAAGATACAAATAAATAACACTTTCTAAGTTTATTTATTACGAGCTTCTTTGTAATTTCTTCTGGCCCTTTGTTAAAATTAAATTATTTTGTAATAGACATTTCAAATCATCTGGGATGATAATAATAATACTAATATACTTTCTTTTATTTTTGAATACAAAAGTTTTAAAATACGTTTGCAGAACTGTTAATTAAAACGTTAATTAAAAGCTAAACAAATAAGACTTTAAGATTTATAATAATAAAGAAACATAATTACAAAAAAAAAAATATATTATTTTTTATATTTTGTTGTGTTCGATGAATCATTGTGATCTGATCGACGTTATCATATTGAAAACTAAGTTATTTATTTTGATAAACTATTGCTTAGATGAAAAGAAAAATTCGTTAAAATAGATAGCATATGTACAGAAGAAAAGCGCATAATTTATTTATCTTGATATTATAAAATAAAGATAAAACTGGATTGCGGACGACTCCAAGAGACGGTTGGCTCCCTCTATAAACACAATTTGGGCTTCCACCTATAGATGATTCCACGTATTTTTTACGTTGATATCTTTTACATTTTTTGGAAGGTTTCTTAGTATTCTTGTTAACTGAATTCATAGAAGAAGCTGCCAAGGCAATTATTTTGATTTTCTAGACTCATAGAAACCTTAAATTTAATTTGTTTTACCATTGCGAACTATCATTAACATAAATCATGAACTACGTCACTAAATAAAGTTGGGATACTGGCAAAACCTGTAATAGGATTATACCTTATTGAGGATTTGTTCTCACGTGATCAGTTTGTTTTCATAAAATTAGTAGAATATTCATTATTTAAGAGAATTGAATTATTTAAATAACTGAGATTCGATTAGATCGCGATATCTTATCAATCTAGAGAATAGACGACTCTGTTCTTCAAAATAAGATAAGGTAAATCTCCATATCGTTTTTTAATGAGATGTTTTATTATATTCGTTTTTTATACTTTTTTTTTAATAGTTAATTCGTCATTATTTTGTTTACGTAAAACAAAGATTTTAATATTTTTTTATTTAGCTATTGATCCTTTCTGTGCGGTTAAACGGAACGGCATCTTAGGTGACCGTTCTTGGTAGGTCTTTGGAAATGACGATGCATCCGTAAAGTATTTTCATTCGTTCTGGATCTAATTGAAGTAATCCCTTCTCAGAATTCTGTGAATAATTTGCTAAGATGATTAACACTGATCTGATCTGAAATATTAATTTCATTGCAATTAATTATGAAACGCTGTCAAAGAATCAGTCATTCTGAAATGTAATTCAAAAAGTTATTGCTATTCAGATTTTCATTTTATTTATTTATTTTTTGTTTTTTTGAAATAAAATAAATGTTAAAAAACCCTTATTTACTTAGTATATTTTAAATGCGCAGTACTAAGACAATCACTAAAGCTAACGTCGACATATGTTATATCGTCGATGCAATTTTCACTGCAAGGCACATAGTAAACGCTTTTAAGGAGGAGCCTATTCTTAGGCGGACATTTGTCCAATATACAAATGAGACACACAGTAAATTCGATAGAATTCAACAAAACTCAAATATATTTTGTTATGCTGCTATCGTGCTATATGACCTCCATAGTAAAGCAAGATAATGCTTCAATTGAGAAAAGTTATCCCAAGAACAAAAAACTCAAACTCAGCAGAAAGAAAAGTAGCAGTGGCGATGAGTTTTAAGTTTTTTACACCAAAAAGAAAATTACAATTTCTCAAAACTTCTTAAAACAACATAATGTAGAAAGTTTTCTGGAAAGCCAATACATTTTTTATGTCAGTTTTAGTTTTGTTATTATTATTATTATATATGGAAAAAAAGTTGTTCTTTAACAATAGCTTTTAATTTTCAGACATTAATTTCAAAATCAATTTAACATGACGTTGATTTAAGAAGAAAAATAACATATTTTATAAATTTTTGAACATTACAACCGCATAATTCTTTAACCCCAAATTAAAAAAGAAAAAAGAAGCTTCTTGAATTGTAAACGGATCAATAAATGAGCTAGTGGATCAATGAGAGCTCTTCCTTGTTCTATAGTGCACTATAAAATCCTTTCCTGGTTGATAAGACTTGGAAGGTAAGTTTCTCAGATAACGCAGTCATTCTTCATATTCCTTATAAGGAGAATCTAGTCCGAAGGCGCAATAAATAATTGCTGCGGAAATCAGACATCGAGAAAATTAACAGGCCATCGAATATCTGTAATTATCACTCACTTATATCAAAATCAGGTATTTTTATAGAACTAGAATATATTTATAAGTTGAATTAACAAAATGAATTAAATATTTGTTTTTTTTTCCAAAGATATTACAATTGTTAGCTTTATTCAGTTTTAATGACCTACGTTTTGAATGTTTGGCTTTTGTCTTTTTAATTAATGTATGACTGAAGTATTGAAAAAAGAAGTGAAAAGGCAATGATTAGAATTTATAATATCCATTCTTGTTTTGTCAGTGCCTAAAAACACTATTTCCGAAAGCAAAGCGTATTGAATTTTTTTCCCGCTTTTATTTTGTTGTTGACCATGTCAGTTCTCTTAGGGGTTATTAGCCTCAGGAAATGTTTGTCAATATTGTTTTAAAGTCTTGAGTTTCGCCATATTTTCCTTGAACTGGTCGTACTTCTTTGCATTCAATGAGATTCACCCAAATGCTCTTTCAATCCTAATTCCGTTGATGAGCAGCTGCTACGGATTTCAGCTCTAATAATCACAATACATAATGCTTTCTTATTAATAGCGCCCTCACTTTCCAACAACGTTTAGTCTAAAGATTACTCTCCTCTAAACGACATCAATCTTACTTATATAAGAGAAGGTAACTTCTTACTTTGATTAAGCTTGTTTCTGATCTCTGCAGTTTTATGTTCAATAAGTTATCATTATTAATGTAATTCGCTTTTTGGATTGGGGATTATTCAGTTCTTTTTCTTTTTTATTTATTGTTTAATTTAATATCTTTGTATTGAATTTTTTTTTCGCATTTGAATTTATCGTTTTTCTTTAATATTAAATCAACTGAATTCTTCATTATCGTACATTAATCATACACTGATATCTATTTTATTAATCATAAGATTTCTTGTAAAAATTTTAGTTCTGATTACATTTAGATAAAAATAGTGTAAGATTCTTCGAATTAAAACTATTAGTAATCTTTGTTTATTTATTTTTATTATCAAACAAATAAAAAATCTTTATTATTAATCTACTTACGGTATTTTGAGTAAGTTCCAACAATGGGATTTATTATCATTCGTATTTTATAATTTTAATTGGGGTGTAAATAATTAGCTGCCTAAACGAGAAACCGCTAATTGCCTTTCTCAAAGAAGTTTGAAAAAGCTTTATTTCATAAAATTTTCGATTTTCTTTCAGTCTTTCTGCTTGAAATTAGTTAGTCGCAGATAGATTAACACTGTTTACAGTTTGTATCACTAACTTCATTGCAAATTGAGCGGAACAATTTTCATTCAAGTTGATATTTTACATAAACATAACGGTGATCGCTATAGATCCATCGTTTTGAAATCAAATTCCCTTACCCTTTTTTTTTAAACAGTGCAATTGTCTAATTTTACTTGATAACCAAAATGAACTTTCAATTCTTTTAACTAATTCTCGATGTTTGTTAATTGAAGGGTTCGGGTGTAAACTATGGTAAGTGACATTTTGATCAAAATCGAGTTATTGCACGTATAGTATAGTAAGTGTTATACTGAACAATCTAGTGCACGGAGTATCCAAAAATGACAACAGATGGCAGCATGGCGAATGTTTGTATCTATGCATGGATTAAATAATTCTTATTTAATCTATGGTATCTATGGTAACTACCGCTTGCTACATGTACACAAAGTATGTGAGAAAAATGGCGGCCAAGCCAAGCCTTTCTGTTGATGAGGTGCTGAACACCATCGAAGATTCTGGGAGCCGTGATGGTGAAAGCAGTGGAAGTGAAGTGGTATTAGAGTCTGATAAGGACCCAGAATATCTATCAGCAGTCGAACAAGGAATAAAACCAGTAGAAAGTGATACTACGGTAAGTTCAATATCTATGAAATCTCAAATTACTGCTGCATGTAAACCATGTTATCTATTGCAGATACCATCATTTACATGATATTGTCATGTTTAACATCACTATAGTGAAAAGTTGTACATAAATGTACTGTCATGTCTCCCATGGATACCCCATCATATCACAACTTCTATAAGAATTTGAAGCCTGTACAGAAAGAGCATGTGAATTTGTTACTGTGACTTGCTCTGTAATGACTGCAATGCAGTGGCAACGCCTTTGGGGGCCCGGGGCGGGAGTTCCATTATTACATAACCAAAAAAAAACTGAATCTCCACTTCAACAACCAAAGAAAAAATGAATCTCCAATTCAACAACAACAACAACAAAAAGGGGGGGGGGGGGCGGGGGGCTCCCCCCCCCCCCCCCCCCCCCGGCTACGCCACTGCTGCCATGATACAATCAACGATAGTGTTGTAGACCTATGTAGAATAATTATGTATCATCAAGACAAGATACTTTGTTTTTTTCAGTTTAATAAAAAGTTAATAAAAAGAACTAAAAACGTAAGACAATACAACTGTGGTGATTTTTCCCTGGACTTATGGATTATTTTTATTAATATGTGAATTTATAATGAAGTTAATAAATAATATTCCTCCATTCAATAATATTCATTAACATTATTATAATGTTTCAATATTGATAGTGCTGTAATACTGTTATGCAGGGGTGTATATAAGGGGGGGGGGCGAGGGGGCCCGGGCCCCTCCCGAAATAATGAAGGTATGTCCTCCCAAGGGTTTTTTTGGGTTGAATGGATAGGTTTCCATAGTTTTTTTTTTTTTTTTTTTGATTGAACAGAAAGGTTTCTATGGGGTGTCTACTTAAAATTACTTAACTTAACCTTACATTAATCTTGGCCCCCCCCCCCCCGAAAATATATTCTATATACGCCACTGCTGTTATGTTTACATTCATACAATGATAACTGAACAAATTTATGCATGTAAACTATGGTAACTGTAATACAGCATATTTTTAATTAATTTACTTTTATAAAAAAAAAAAATATTTACCAAGAGGTAATTTCTTTACTGTTATCTTGATACTTCATAACATCTGAATTAACAGATAACATTTAAAAAGTAATGCATGTGTCCTTCAGGATTTATGTAAAACTAAATAATGCTTTATTTCAAACCAAGTCATTTGTTACTTACCATGGTTTACACCCGAACCTCTCAATTCTCATGATTAAATAGTTCAGCTGTTTTTAAGACAAAGTACAGTACATCCAGAAATCAGTAGCATTTATTAACTTAACATTTACTTAAATCAAAGTTTTATAAGAAAAAAAGAAATCTCCATATTTTTTTTTTTTAATATTTTTTTTTCTTAAATCGGGGTTAAGCAATGACTGTAAATAATTGAATATGAAATTTGACGTTGATAAGTGAAGTATTACTTCCAATAATTAAAGATAGTGGTTTGGCTCATATTGTAAAGTGACCCGTAAAAATGGGCCTTAAGCTTTATATATAGTGCAATATAATGTCTGGAACTTAGGTGAATATACATAATAAATGGTTTATTGCTAAGGTATCAAAATACATGATACGTTCAATGACATTTCATGATGTATTCAATATGTGTTGTGCCTTATTAGCAATGCATAATTCAATGTGCTGTGCAAAATTACAGTTAATGTAGTGTTTTCATGCAGCTTTGTTTTCCAGACTTTCTGGCCAGCCTGTAGTTTATTTGAAGACAAAATATTCTCCTTGTTCCGTGATTTTCATTGCTTTCATCATCGATAAAAAAAAAAAAAATTAGATATTAAGCTAAAAATAATAATATTCTTTGAAAAAAATTGATTGGTTACAATAAAAAAAAAAAAAAATCTTATTTTTAATTATTTCATTACTCTGTTTTTAAATGTAAATACTTTATTTTAATGTTTATAACTATTTAATTTATCAAAGAAATTAAAAAATTTCTAAAAATCACTTTCTAAAAATCAATTAAACATCAAATCTTGAGACGGACTAGAGAAAATTAACATAACAATATTGCTCTTTAGATAGATTACTGATTCCCATCGTTTAAGTTAACCAATGGCAAGAAATTTAGATTAGTTTAGATTCACAATGGTGAGGCTGAGAATTGTGAGGAAAAACATCCTTTCACATGATGCTCTAAAAAGCTGGTTGGATATAATTTGAGCAAGTAATCATTCTTCAAAGGTTGAAGACCGAACACTTTTATTATACTGCATTTCTTAAGTAAATGTCATTAGGTAAATGATACCTGTAAATTCATGGAGGCCAATATATAAATTAATATTTTAATAAAATGCAAAAATGTCCTAATTTAGGAATTTTAAAATTTTGTAGATGACTGATAGAAATCGTGACAGCTGGTCTCAGATGGAATCCAACAACATTGAAACGAGAACTCAGAAGCGCCATTTTACTCAGTCAAACAAAAGCAGTGTGTTTGATTTTGCAAAGCCGCAAGTTGTGCCTGAAAGTCCTCCTTCAGCAGAACAGGATCAAGATGAGCAGGAACAAGAAGAAGAAGAAGAGAAACTCAGTTTAGAGCAGCAGAAAGCAAAACAATATAGAAGTAAGTAGAATCAACATAAACAGTAATCTGAAGAAAATTATCTTTTGTATTTTGAAGTACTTTAGGTTTAAAATAAATTAGCAATATTTTTTAAAATTAAAATGGACCATAATTATTATTGTTGTTATTATTATTATTTTTTATGGTTAACATTGTTATATTAATAGTATTAGATATGGCTTTGAAACAAGAGATTCTGTTCTTTTATTAAAAATAAAAATAAATTAACTTAAATTAGTATTGTTTTAAAAAAAATGTCACAGCTCAGCATTGAAGAGTGTTGGACTAATACATGATGAGAGAATTCAGAAGATAATAAATGTTTATATTAAAACTGACTTTCAAAATTCGGAAAACATCACAATTTAGAAAATACATACTGAAGCTTTTATATTTATTTTTAACTTAATACTAGTAATATCTTATTATTAATTACTATTTTGTTTTTCCAGATCGCTCTTCAATTGAACTTATGTAATTTTCAACCTGACAACTATTTATTCTGCCAGTAAAACTGCAGTGAAATCTTCTGTTAAGATGTATAATGAAGCTTACTATTTTTTTGTAATTAAAATTTGAGCATTTTATTCTTATTTCTGATGTATTTTAATTAAAAAAAAATGCAATTTTTATTTCCTAATAAAACTGATTTTTAAACAAACAAAGAGAATTGTAGTCACTAATATTTTTGCATTATTAAATTATTTTATATTTAATTAATGAAATAAATTCTTTTAAATAAAATCCTAAATACTGACTAAATCATAGTTATTCTATACATATTTCGCCCTCGAAGATAATTGTGACTATGCCATTATATTAAATGACATTACAAAAGATCACTGGTTGTGAAGGTTGAATTTAAATGTTTTCAGAGACTTCATTGAAAAGTTATATTTCATTAAATAAAAATCAATATTTGATGCTACTACATTTATTATATACATGGTGTTCATAATTAAAGTTAACATTTCGAAAGGCTGTAATTGGAGAACCAATCAGCGGAATGACATCATATTCCACATGAGGATGCTCGTGACGATGGAATTTTGTTTGGTGCCAAAAAAAAAAATGTTACTTCCGAAGGTGGTCGCTAGGACAATATATGGTGCTGCAATACTGTAGCGGATACACGCAATTCATTGTGCGTTACATAAGGACCTGTTCGATATAGATGCACACAACCAAAAGTTGCAGAGGTTGCAAGCCAGCAAATTTGTTGACCACATTGTACAAAATGACTGCTGATAATTCTGTCGCCAGTAAAAGCTTGAAGCAACTGTTTGACGGGTGGCAATGTGAGGTGGGGCTTCATCCTGCATGAAAACCATTCCATCCTGACATTGTTGAAGTGTGGGAATCACTTCGTTAGCATAACGAATCAGAAATGCATAATGCTGACCACTTATTGTGCAGGTGACGTGACCCTCAGGACCAAGCTCTTTAAAAAAGAAAGGTCCAACAATGAATGTGGATGTGAAACTACACCAAACAGTGACCTTCCTGAATTAAGTGGCACTGTTGCAAGATGTGTGGGTTAGCAGGTGCCCAAATTCTGCAGTTGAGCGTATTCGTATCACCATGCAGATGAAAGTGATCTTTGTCAATTTACAAAATGTTCCATGGCCAGTTGGCTTCCAGTTCAGTTCGAGCAAGAAACTGCAGAGCAAATGTTTTGCACTTCTGTCAGGACTCAATAATTGTTGAACATTTGCCACAGTACTTACGGGTTTGTATAATGACCATGCAATACACCATGCACTACTGCCTCCCACTACATTTGCCATCCTTTCTTCCTCCACCGATATAACTACATCCTCTATAGGCTGCTGGTCGACGGTTTCCTTTCTCTGCCAGGCTTCACCTGTAAGGTACCTGTCTTCAAATTTCTGGATCATTTTTTGAACACCATTTGCAGTCATAGGCCAGTTTTTAGTCCATTTACTGAAATTAACTTTTGTAATACTGTTAAGGGACAGCTTCACAAGAAGTATGATCCTTTGGTAACATTGTCTTTACGCAATGAAGTGATGCATTCCTCACCTTTCTGATTTTGTAGCAGTTTTCAATCATGTGTCATAGCAGGTGCATTTGTGATTTGCATTATCCACTACAGTTTTGTGGCGCCATCTTCGGCAGTAATTTTTTTCTTTTTTTGCACCAAATAAAATTCCATCATCATGAACTTCTTCATGTGAAATATGAAGTCGTTACGCTGATTGGTTCTTCAGATATAGCCTTTTGAAATATGAACTTTAAATATACAAGATGTTCATAATTATTTAGTCAAACAATTTTGAAGAAAAGATTTAAGTAGAAACTCCATTAACAAAGGGTAGTGGAGGAAAGGAAATGCTTAGACCTTCTCTATACACAGTGCTAACAGGAAAAACAAATGCTGAACTGATCTACGTAACTTACAGTTTTCCAAGACATATTACATACAATTATATCTTCACCATCAAAACCTTAGCTCGAGACCTGTATCAAATTGATAAATTTATCTGATTTTATCTGATCAGACAAAAATCTTAATTGTTCTATCGACAGTTTTGCCTCTGTTTTTAGACAAGTTGCTTAAATGATGTCGCACATTCAATCATCTCTATCCTAACTTTAACTATTCTAATATTTCATTGTGTTATGATTAGCTAAAAATCAAATCAAAATGTAATTATTTAATTAAATAAAACAAAATGCATTCATAATCAAATTTTCTTGTTGAATAGGTCAGTCACTGTCTTCTGTTTTTCCTAGGTATCTCATAAATCAATAAATATCTTTTTCTCTCTCCTGAAAAACTCCATTTTCACTACTAAACGAGTAGTGGATTTCCTCGTTCTCTGAATGTTCTATTCAATGATGTCACCGTTAGAATATATATAACTAGATCTAAAGGTAAACATCAATTGTTTTTGCATGCGTTTACATCAATGGCTTCCTCCTCTTCTGTTTTTCAGAAGAAAATGGAAAAAAAAAATGGAGTTTTTCAGGAAAAAAATGCATTCATATTCTTTGTACAGTAGAACCTCATTATAACAGACCCTTATATAATGGACAGTTTTAAAAAAAATTGTAATAATAATAAAGGATGCTTATTTTTATCTGAAGAGTTTTACATTTCCAACCACGTCTTTCAAAATGTGTTTGCATATTATGAACACTTAAGGCACCTCCGTCAGTTATTAACTGAAGAAATAAGAAGCGAACAAACCCAGCAGAAAAAAATAAAATATATATTTTTTCAAACCAATGAATGTAAGCATTCAACATGAACCTGGACCTTCTTGTTCTAAAGATTAATGCAGTCTATATGTACACATCTTTTTCAATTCAGCCTACTATGTTGAAAGCTTTGTTTTTTTATTTATTTATTTTTTATATAATAAACACTTTTTATAGCTAACTATTGTACTTTCATTGATGTATACCCTGCTGAATTACATCCCTATAAGAATTATTTGTTATAAAACGGACAACCTTCAGCCCCTATTATTCCGTTATAATGAGGGTTCTACTGTATATGCAAATCAAACATTTCCATGCTGCAAATTCATGGATTTCACTTATAACCTTTGAATTGGAACTATTCTTATAGCACATCACACAAGATTACAATAGCTGCAGCTCTTCAAAAATAAAATTTAATAATGAAAATAACTGCATTAATTCCTCTCCCTGCTATAAATATCTTTCTATCATTAATCCAAAAAAAAAAAAAAAGAAAATGAGTTTTCCTATTCAACTGGAAAAAAATAAATAAAAGGAATAAAATGGTCAGCTATTATACAAGTTTTGATGTAAAACTGTTGGATTTTGCATATCCCTAGGAAACTCCCAATGCAGTTCAAATGTGATTTCAAATACCAAACTGACACCAGGACTTTCAGAGATAATTATCTCGACATGTACCAAAGCTATTTATTTTTATTAATATTTCAAATTGTTTGAATTGTAAATACTTACTTTAAAAGTAGATAACTTTTAATTAATTTTAAGTTATGCTAAAGCATCCCACTATAGGCCTAGTGGCCTTTGTGGTAGCTGGAGATGGCTCCTGGCGTTTCCTGACCAACAGGACTAAGTTGAGGTTGATTGGTTAGCCTGCCTTCAATCTCAGGAAAGAAACCCAGTACTCATTCTATAGAGGGCTGGGTGGACCCTAGGACCTGTCTAGAGAAGAATTCAGATAGAAAAAATCACCGGTGGGGAATGAACCCACAGTGAAGTACCTTCCCACTTGGTTTCCATTTCATACTAATTCATTTTACTTTCCTAAAGTGTTTTACATATCTGCTGATATGGATTATGAAAATAAAATTACTGTTCGTCATTACCAACTACATCAACATACTTTATAAGAAAAAAACGATTTGGAAATTTTCTTTCTATTTTCAATATAACATGTTCACCAAGTCCACACGAAGCATAGGCCTATCTATCATCCAAGTATGAATTCATTCCTGTAACCCCTATGTTTTATGTATCAGATTTTTACAATTTTTTTTATTTACCAATTAATTTTAGAATGCTTTGAATAAAACAAGTCTCTTTTACTATCTTTCAAACTTTGAAAAATATTAATGATTATTAATTACACATATCCTTTATCTTGATGTTGTAAATCGTAGTTATGGGTTAATTGCTCATATATCTTAAAGAAAGTACATATTTTTATAAAGTTAAGAACTTTTACTAGTAAGAATCAACTATGTAAATTAACAAATAATTGAAATTTTAAGGTAAAGGAGGCAATTAATTTTTTTTTAAATATGATATCTCTTAATTGAAGAGATTTACTTTGCAACATTTCACAATTACAACTTATTTCATCAAAAGCAAATTTATAAATCTATTCTATTCTTTATGCTGAAAAGTTACAGACTATTCATTCTTTGTTTAACTCATCGAGAAACGTATTAACTAAAGTTTTCAGCATCAACCATTAGCAGAAGGTTAATAAAATGATGAAATCTATATAAATACTAATTTGTAAGGAAATTCCTGTTAAAACTTTGGTGAAGATATGTTGTAAAACCTGAAAGAAGAGGTCGTTCAAGAAAAGTTTTAATCAAAGCAGTCAGTCACTCTACTAAATTTACTACACACAAAAACAAACATTAATTTTATATCATAATCTTTTATAAATAATAATTCATGCATATGATACAGAAAAGTAAAAATCCTGATTGAGCACTTTTGGTTGCTTAAAACTTTCACTTACCAAGATTATGATTGTCTTCAGAACTGAAATAATAAAGCAGTTTTTGGGGTCTTGAATTCTGATTCAAAGTCAACATCTTCTGTTAATAATCTACAATTGTCTAAATCCTTTCTCTTTCCTGACATTTTTCAAGCATTCAATTATGAGCTTCAATAGAAAAAGAAAGAAAACTCCTTCATAAAGACCAGAAGTGATATCTCGCATGTGAATGTAAAAAGAACTGTTTTATTAAAAAGTTTTCATTCTCAAACTATCAAATAAATACAAGTATATTTGTAAATAATTTTGATTAAAAAAAAAAAATCTTTGGCAAACAATCTCGCCCACAAGATCGTCTTAAGAAAGCCTTTTAAGTGTGAGAGATTGTTTGTCAAAGAACAGATGATTCGTAATTATAGATTCAAAATTCATGAAAATTTCAGTAAGGCTTGTTGTTCTGTAATACAGGATTGAAAGTTTATACATTCCACTCATGAAGTACTCCTGACATTGTGATTTTTTAACTTCTATCAATGAATTTAAATGTCAACACAAAATTTCTTATGATTTTTCAACAGTATCCATGATAAAAATGAACTGCCACTCAAGATTTACTAAAACAGCAAAAAAGTATAAAAAATGGAGATTATAATATTGAATGAAATACAGGAGACTGAAACCCTCAGCCCTAGAGGCTTTCCATGTTTTAGTGTCCTTAAATCTTTTAAGACTTAAAACAACTTGGATTCCTCTTCTAATGTTGACTGTGAACTTTTTTGTATCCATATGAACTAGTTTTAAAGGATATTATAAGTTTGGTCTAATATTTGTAACTTCCACTTAACGTGTGTTAGAGGAAAAAAAAGGGTTAGAATAAAAAAAGTTAAAAAAATAATTTAAAATTTGTGATCACCATTATTGAAAACTATATATATTAGAAAGCTGAAATTTAGAGACAGATATAGGATGTTACAAGGAAGATTGCTATTGATTTTAGTAAAAATTAGATGGCAAGATCAAGTAATGGGCCCAAAAGCAAATCAGCATAACTCAATGAACAACTCTTTTTTAATATTATGTATGCTCTTACCATTGGAATTGAAGAAAAATTCGCAGACCAACTATAAATTGTTTTTCTAAATTTTTATATGTACTGGTACTGAAAAATAAATGAACAAATCTGAATATGACTACTTTGGAATTTTTATCTCCTGGCTTATGAAGAGTGGCTCCAAGACTGCAATGACTTAATAATAAAACAGTTTTAGAAAATATTCAAGGTAATTATCCATATTTTTTGTTGTTGTTTCTTATTATTTTTACTTTCTAATTTGAAGAGTACAACCACTCAGAACTACAGTAGCAAGTGTAGCAATATTTTAAGTAATGCCAAGTTTTTATTTATTTACTATTTTTTGCAAATTCTAGCTCTTTACTCATACATTTCACTCAAGAATTTTGTTACATTTCCAGAGTATTATTCATAATTAATAATTGGAAGAGTTCCTGCAGTTAGAGTTAAATATTTATTTTTTAACATTTCAATATTAAAAAAATGGTTTTCAGTAATCTCAGTCTTACATATGAAAATACAAAAAGAAAATTAGAATTTATGAAGAAAACTAACAAACTGATATTAGTTTGAAAACTATGATTCCCCCCCCCCCCCCATGTTGCAACTAGGTCATTTTGGCCAAAGTAAAGTGACTCATACATGCTACCCTAAGATCAGATATAAGAAAAAGCGAAAGGGCAATAGCTTCCAAAGTATGGAGTTCCATTAAATTATAGCAATTTAATAAGAAGTTTTTAATGTTTTGTATTATGGCATTTTAAATATATATGGAGTTCCATATTTTGACACCCCAATACCACAAACAACAGTGCCACTACCAGATCCTCCCTATTCCATTAATGTATTAGTGAATACATCCTAGAGTATTTGGAATTAAGCATTGTATATTATCTTAAAAATGAAAACTGCTTAATAAGTTGGAATGCTTTCCAAAGCAGGCTTGTTTTGATAAAAAATGTTATATTGAAAGATGTCAGGTCGTTTCGAAACTTATTTTGATGTGAACAGGTCTTTGGCACTGAAATGCAATTGATAAAATAGTTATTCTCTATCATAGATATAATCTCAAAACTTTCTCACTGGTAAAAATTGAAAATTCAACTATTATTTTAATGTTTGACAACAAAAATATTGTTTTATCTCAGTTTTGTAGGAATTTGTTTCTTCTGTTTCACTATTGAAAAATGACGGAGACAATTCAGAAGTTTTATACTGGAGTTATAACCTTAGAATTACAGCATTTACAATCTTTTTTTTTTTAAGCTTTTATATGCCATGATAAATAGTTCCAGCTGTAAAATCATGTATACAAAAGTTTTAATCAAATTATGATCTTCCATTTGTCACCAATCATGAGGAAAAGTTGCAAGAAACTTTTAACAGAATTATTTTTGTAAATAAATAAAAAAAAACATATAATTTAGAGATTTAAAAACACAACTGGCACGAATAAAGCAATTACAATTAATATAAGTCAACATTTCTGTGATCAAAGATGATGTTTTTTTTTTTTTTCCTTTGAATAGTTAAGGGAGAAAATGTACATGTAATATACTATTTTTTTATTTTATTGAATACACAACATTAGGTAAAACAGGACTGATATAACAGAACATGCATTTTAGGTATTGGTAGGAAGAGGATTGTAACAGCAGTGGGCAAATATCTTTTTTTTTTTTTTTTTTCAAAACCATGCCATTACTTAGCTCCTTTAAGAAAGCAGCCTGCATTGAATATCAAGTCACGGGTAAGATGCTGATTCTTGTACTTACTTACTTACTTATCGCCCATTTCATGCAGAATTGCATTTGGGCAACCTCATGGGCCTTTGTGCAATGATTTTTCCATTGCTTGCGATCTGTCGCCATTGTTGTCAGGAAATCAAGCCACTTGGCATTGTAATGCTTTCTGCTTAAGCAGAGAGGTTTCAGAACTAGTTCTACTGCCTCCTTCTGTATTTGCCGCTTCATTGTGGAATGTACGCCACCACAGGGTCTTTTCCATGTTGAGCAGTTGATGCTTCTGAAAGTGGCTGCGGGAATGCGTTGTGGGGGCAGTCTGAGAACGTGTCCAATCCATTTCCATTTTCTGGTCTTAACCACCTCCGTGATACTTGAGACCCCACAACGTAATCGGACGTCTTCATTTGTAATATGTGCTGGAAAGTGGATATCCAGGATTTGCCGTAGGCATCGGTGGTCAAAAATCTCCTGTACAAATTCTTGCACAGTATAACATTGTTAGTAAAAGACTGTGCAATGCTGTAGAAAAGAAGACTTTTACACAGGCCTGTGCAGGGGGAAGGGGGAGGCCAGTTGGCATGGGCCTTTGATTTTGAGGTGTCTACTCCCCCCTAATAGAGGCAAAGAGGGACTCTTTGGTAAATAATATTGTTTGAATTAAAATTTGAAATGGGATCTAAATTTCCCATCTGGCCTGGACTTATTATCAGCTTTGTACGAGCCTGCCTGCACAAATAGGTTTCTGAATTTGTCAAAGGTCGTATAGTGGGTCTTCAGAAAGTGATATATTGGTATGGATGTCACTGCTTGTACAGGCCACAATATGAATGTGATTGATTATGATATGAATGTGATTAATGTATGAACATGGCATTAATGGAAAGTGGAGAGTATGACATCCTATGTAGACATGGCACAAAATACCACATCAATGGATGTAACCATCTTACCTACATTACTTGTCAACCACAGTGATGGACCATTATGAGTGCAACAATGGCAGCCCATTAAATATCAGTTACTGAATTCAAGCTCTGTTGTTGAATGGAGTTATAATCACCATTCATTTATGGAACTTTCCTTGAATCACAGCGCTGACACCTTTTATCTGCCACAAACTCCAATTACTTTACTGACAACTATATCCCATAATGTTGTCTGTAAATTTAAATTTAAGCTGTTGCATTATGGTAGTTGAATCATTGCTTCGCAACAGTATGATGAATGGCTGCAGGAAATTTGTATTAAAAAGCATCAAGGTATGTTGGGTGAGAATCATGCTTGCACCTCATATGTATTGCATGGACCTGAGGGGTGGTTCATTAAATAACAACTGTGGTTTTCATTATCCGTGGTGTTCTACATACAATAACAAGAATACGGAGAGCAAGTAAAATTGGGATCCATTGAACTTAGACTTAATAACAATAAACTTGTTGCCCATGAAACTACTGAAAATGGCATTGAAATTGCACAGAAATTAATGTTATAGACAATATGAGCTTCCCATATACTTCTGCAGTTTAAATTTAAGTATCCTACAACAGGCTTCCTTAGGCCCTTGGGGTCACAGGAGGTAACGCTCCCAACATTTCATAACCAATGGGACTAAGCTGAGACAGGCCTGATGCCTGTCCTCCTTTAACCCCTGGGTTAAGTAACGTGGTACTCATTTTAGAAAGAGCTGGATGGACCTTAGGACCCATCTTGAGGAGAATCAGTGTGGAAAATTCCTCACCAATGCCAGGGTCAAGACTTGAACCTGGCTGCTCCAGATCACAATCAAGTGCCTTTTCACTTCGTTACAGGGCCCAGATACTTCCGCAGGTATCTTTCTCGTTTACTTTCAAAGCTGAGGGAAAATAATTATTGCAATTGATTTCTTTTCGTACTAATCTAATATATATATTTATTAATTTGATTAGGATTTCTGAAAACTTACTGTTGGTATTAGCCTACATTACAAGGGATAAATCTATGACAAAATGAGTGGTTTTTTTTTTTTTGCAAAAGCTGAATCAGGCCACATTGAAAGCATCATATAAAATAAGTAGTCATTTTTGTGAGTAATTCATATATAGCATCTTTAAATAAATAAATGAAGTTTATTCTGATCTTTATATACATGATTCATTAAAATCTATCAATTATAAGCTACAATCATTCTTTGAACTTCCACTCTTGACGACACATTGGACACTGTTGATGAACTTGCTGTGAATTTAGCCACTTCATAATACAGTGAATATGAAAACAGTGTGAGCATTGTCCCCAAACTGCAATAAAAATAATTCTAATATTAAAACAAAAAAATAAATTTTATTAAAAAAAGATCAAACAAAAAAAAAAGATTACAACCAACAATAATAATTTAATATTAGCTGCAAGGCATCTGTCAGCTCTTTGCAAATGTGTGCCTAGAATTTATAGAATTGGAGTTGCATTATTGTGATCTTAGAATTATAAAGTAATTCAGTTATATTTCCAAACTTTTCTCCATTTCTTAAAAATTATGTTTAGATTCCATGATTTTTGAAGTACAAGCAAAAAATAAAATAAAACAAAATAGAAACATAGATTTAATAACAGATGAAGTTAAAAAGAATTTAAATTTTCAAACTTTGCTTCTCAACAGTAAAAAAAAAAAATAGCTCATGGTTTAACAATGGAAATGATATATTTTACATCCAGTAAATAGATTTTTATTTCCTATACAGCAATAGGAGTGGAGGCACACAAACATATCCTAAGGAATTTAAAGATAAACGACTAAAACATTGAAATACTGAAATAGTTAAGATTTTTATTTTAATTTGGTTTTTCACAGGATAGTGCTGCACTAATATCTGTAGTTATAAAAATTCAAACTTAAATTTTTTATCTCTTATGACTTTAGCAATAGATGATAAAAAAAAAATTAAAAAATTATTATTATTATTATTTTTAAATTACTTTTAAATGCAAATGTTCAAAAAGTTTCAAATTGTTTTTTGTTTTGTTTTTTCATTTTATATTGCTTACTCCAATATGACCAATATCACTTGAAATACAAATGATTGCCGAAATTTTGCAATCATTTAACTCTAACAAAGTGTTGATAAACATTATACTGTTTGAAAACTGTGCAAGTTCTGTTAAGTCTAGTTATGGCTAATGGACAGTAGATTCTCTGAATCACACGTGCTCATGTCATATCAAATGCTTTTAGATCTCTAAATCTTGCAAATCTTTACTTTTTTTTTTGGGGGGGGGGGAAGCCAATTCCTTCTATGAAATGAAGTACACATTAAGAAACTGAATTTCAGCTAAAAATCTTTAGAAATTCATACTATTTATTTAAATAAAGCATTTTTTTTATTTTTAAAGAAACAACATATATTTCCAAAATTTCTCAGTTTAATATTTCCCTGTTCCTACTTTTTCCTTAACTATCCCAACATTCCATAGAAAAATTAAAAAAAAAAAAAATATATTTTTAAGAGGCTCCTTGATTCTATGATTTACAACAATTGTAAATGAGAAGCAAAGCCACCGAAATGATCCATGCTGATCAATTTTGGCCAAAATTCTTAAGAAACTGTGGCCTCATTAAAAATTTACTGCTCTTGATCAACTTTTAGTGGTGATAAAAAGCGAGAAAATGTATTGAAGCTTCTAAATATTTACATTTTGAATCGTTTCTTAATACAAGAAAAATATTTCCTATTATACACTGTGCTCTGTTTTAATATTACTTTAATACAGCAGCATTTACTTTTCTTAAGGCTTACATCTTCAGTTATTGTTAGTTAATTCATGATGAAAGCAGTGGTGGGATTCAGAAATTTTAGCAACCAGTTCTCTCTCACCTTGTCACCCTTTCATAGTGAAAAATAAAAACCAGGAATAGTTTAGTGAAATTATTTATTTAATTTCCTTAAAATAATTCCAAATTGATTATCATCATACAGTTTACTTCATCCTTGTTGTCATCTGCTGTGTGGTTTATTCTCAGCCACATTTGAACTGAAAGAAGGGAGCCCCAGTGGGAGGCAAATCATAATAACTGTAATCAAATTTGCAAAATTCTGAATATGGGGCAGCTTCTTTTATCTGAATATACAATATTCGTCATAGAAAACCCTCTTTCTGCCCCCATAGAACTAACGGCAACGGTATTGATAATATTCTTTGCCCTTCCTACAGAACTTGTAATCTCATGGTTGTGTCTATTTTTTTAGAATATTTTCTTTGCAGTTACAGAAATTATTGATGTTGATTTAATAATGAAAGAAGTTGTTGAATTCACACAGTTTATCTTCGGCAGCTTTCTAAGGGACAACAACTTCATCAATATTCCTAATATTTGAGACTAGTGAATTTACTATTTCCTGTAATTTGGACAATGATCATCCTTGAAATAGCACGCACAGTAAATGCGACTCCGAAATGTGAATAGCAGCCAATTCAAAAGAATTAAGGACCGGTTCAGCGAATTTGAGAAATTCTAGGAACAGGTTTGCCCAAATTGGTGTGAACCAGCTGAATTCCACTACTGGATGAAAGTACAAACCTCAATTTATGTATCATTCTAAAATTACTAATTTCTCTTTATATGTTTAATATTTATAAAGTTACCTAGAGGACAGTCATCTCCTGGAATTTTACAATCAGGACAGCAACCATCAAAAGGCATTCTGCATATTCCACAGTTGTCATCATTCGCAACCCATCTCCAAGTTGCAATACCAGTCCAACCTAAAACATGTAAAATAAATGCAAAATGCTTCATCAGAAATATATTCTTTTAAATATTCAAAGATTAACATGCTTCCTATCCAAATTGAGCTTTGCATAAAGAACTTCTAATTAGATATATTAAATTGATTATTTAAAGTAAACATTTGTATTAACATTTTTCCTCTTTAGATTATGTATTTGTTTTTCTAGACTGCAGATCTGCAAATGACATCTTGATGTAAGAGTTAGCAGTGAAATAGTTAGAGAATTCACACACCAACAGTGATAGTTTCTAAGAGGCTTCGGGAAGCAGATATGGCAATTAGTTTGATCTGAGCATTACATATCACATTGCATCAAGATTAAAAAACACCTGCTTGAGATGATGGAGCAGTGTTCTAATAAAGATGTGGATGATAAAGAGGACAGCTTGTTACTTTTACTCAGCAAGTAGAAGATTCCTTTTTAGAATGATGGTTGATGAATTAAATTAGATGGCTACTGCAGATAAAGAGAAAAAAAAATGGGAGAAAACTTTACTGTATCATTTCGGAAAAAGCATGGACGAAGAAAAATGTTTGGAGAGAATCAAAGAACTGGCAACTGTGGGACCGCAAACTCGGGAGATGTCATACTAAGTAAAAAAACAAAATAGCAGGAAGTTTTAGGTGTTAACATGTGAAATTTATATATCTTTCTATTTATCTAGTTACATGGAATGTATAAATTTACCTCTGATCAGTAACAGATGAAAATAAATATACTTCATACATGTGAAATAAGATGGAATGAAAGGAGGACATTTCAAAAAGACGAATTCAAAAGAACTCAAGCCATGAAAATGAGCAAGGATTGGCTATCATGAGAAACATCAATGAACCCATTATTGAAAATACAAGTGATTATTAGTGAATGTATTATTTAGTATATAGTTATTACAGTAATATTATCATCTAAGTAATTTGATAAGGTAATAATACAATGTTTATATGCCAACTCTGGCCTAGAATGATGCAAAGGTAGACAAAGTCTATGAAAAATTTAAAATCAAAGTGAAACTTTAGCCAATAAAGGCAAAAGATAAAGTAGGGCATAAGGTAAGTGTGCTTTGGTTAGGAACGAGGAAGGGAAATCTTCATAAGAAAATTTGGCCTTTGTGAGAGGAATAACAGATGGCAGAGGCCATTTTGAATTCTGTAAAAACAAGATAATCTTCAATGTTGCCAATGTTCAGTACAAAGCCCAAAGGTTACTTCATAACCAAAACTGAATAAAGATGAGATGGAAACTATTAACATAGATGAAAACAATTTATTTGACAAATTTAAAAATGAAGTCAATAGAGCTTGAAAAAAGGGTGTATGATAACTGGTGAACTCAATAATATAAAGGTACTGCAAAAATTACAAAAAAAAAAAAGAACAGAAAGAATCATTTTATGTAATTATAAGATGGCTGTAAATGACAAAATGGGAATTCTTTAATCAATCCTGATTTAAGATGAGATGTGAGATACAGAGATATAAAGCAATCAAAACCAATAGATTATATCCATCACAAGACCACAGTCGAACCATGAAAATTTATCAAAGAGGTGTTGCAATTACAGTTGGATTACACTCCAGTTATCTCAGAAATATCTGTTATTAAAAAAACTGATCTGTTTTAACCACTTTATGAATAAATGTAAAAACAATGTAATTTTAGTTATTATTGTAATTCCTTATACTATATTATTATTGTTTAATAAATTCAAATATAAACTTGATTTTTGAGTACTAATTTCACTTATTAATTGATTTGTTTTATTCATATTTTATTTTTTGCTAATTGTTAACATATTTGTTTATTCATTCACTTATTTCTTTATTTTTATTTTCATTATTTATATTGGAAAGTTGGGGCTGGAGTAAAGGTTAGCAATTTATTTTTTTATTTAATTACTATAAAACAAATTAGTCTCTTTTATAGGATTTATTGATTCTTTTATTTTGATTGTAAAAAAAAAAAAAATCTTGAAGCCAGGGTAAAATGAAGAAGGATATAAGTTTACTTTAGCCAAAGCCCATCCTTGGCTGTTCAGCCATTTGATGCCTTGGCACCCAGTAGAGCCGTGCCTGTCCTTCAAGAGTGTTTTCTCGTGCATCAGCCTTCAGTGCACTGTAACTGAGAAGGTTGGTTGGTTGGTTGGTGTTTTAAGGCGCAAAAGCAGCTGCGGCTAAGCTGCGCCAACTCAGAAGGTGATCGGCATTGCCCTCCCCTTGCATGCAAAGCGAGCAGAGGGGGGAAATCAATGATGCCGATTTTATGTAAATGGCTCTGAAGGTAATAATGGCCAGTGACCATTGCGACGTCTCGAGGCAGGTTGTTGGGGATGGATTTTAAAATGGCAAACATTTCCCATCTTTTACCAACCGCAGCTGCTTTCCAAGAATCCTCCACTGCTTTCTTGATAATAATAGAGATATGATTTCTAATGAAAGAATAAGGAAGAGGGAGCAATGGTTGGAGCATAGAGCATCCCTCTTTGGCAAGTTTGTCAGCCTGTTCATTGCCATTAATATCACAGTGGCCAGGTATCCATTGCAGATGGATATCAGTAAGAGCTTGTAAACGGAGAAGTCGCTCCTGACATTCAGCAACAAGATCATTTTCTGGTGGGTCGGGGGGAGGCAATTGCTTGTATCCCAGCCATTGAATCCGAAAGGAAGACCACGCTTTTAATAACACCGAGTTGGAGAAGTGCGATTGCTGCTTCACTAATGGCCGCTACTTCTCCGTTGAAGTTAGTCTTAAACTTCCCCACAGGGAAGGGAGCTTTTGATAAGCATAGAGAAAAAATTAAAAAGGATGTTATCTTCAGATGTCACTGTCATCTGAAAAAGCAGTAAGCGGCTCAACTCATAGCCATGGAACATGCTTACTGTTAATCAGCTGATAGAAGATCAAGGTTTCTCTCAGTTAGCATATGAAAGTGATTGAATAGATGTTGCAGTAAGAAATTTAGCTGTTAAATTTGCTGGAAATATTTGTGACGATGTGCTACAACATCAAGTCTTACAATGTAAAAGTTTAGCTTGTCAATTTTCCCCTACTTCATTATTTTGAAGCTTCGAATGGAGAATATGACACAATGTTGTTTTACTCCTAGTAAATCTAATCTTCTGACTGATTTTTGAATGAATCAAATCATTTGTTGGGTAATGATTTTCTCAGAAAATTTCAGCAATGGTAGCTCTTAAAACAGATAAATAAAATTCATCCATATCAAAAACTGTGCCTAACGAGAGCCCCCCCTCCCTCGTTAATTCATTTCTTGCAATGAAATTAGATACATTCTTTGCAGCTGATGTTCTCTTGAAAAGTTTAGATATATCAAACACAATCTTCTTGTTTCTTGAAATATGCCATGTCTCGGAGAAGCAGGCCACGAAAACAACTTATCCAAGACATTGACAACAGAAATGCACTAGAATTAACGTAATGATCAACATCTCCTTAAGAAGGAACAAGGTATCAGAACTGAAATATTGAACCTCACCTGGAGTGCCAAATACCTCCGGCAAGAGTATATCCAATTATTAAAAAACATTTCAAATTACATCCTTAATTTGGCTGCGCAATATGCTCTTTTTCTCTTACAACTACTGGATTTTTGGTTGCAATGTATCTTCAATGGATATCAATGCACTTCCAAGCATGTTTAAGATCTATTGTTATTTTCTTAAATGGCAAACTTTCTTCTGCTGGACCATGGAGGCCTTGTAAACATGACGTTCCATTTTCTGAAAATGGAAAGAAATTAGGATTCGCATCCTGTTTTTTTTTATTGGAAAGTTCACTGCTTTGTTGATAACCTCTCCCCTATCCAGAAAAGGACACGATGATTTTTTTTATTATTTGGTTGAATGGCTATGACCATCATAATCCCTCCCATTCCTGAGTATGCTAATGTTTTTAAGTTAAATTATTATTTTAAAATAACGAAATCTAGAACTAACTCAAATATTAAAGTTATCTTGAAGATCATTATTTTAACTTTGGAAAAGACTCTAGTGCTCCATTCTTCCGACAGAGCTTGGTTTAAAGATTTGGAGAATGCTTTATAAACTGTCATTGCATAAGCTTTCCCCAATGAAGATTTTTTTTTTTTTTTTTCAGTTGATTTCAATGAATATCAAAATTTAACAGCAGTGGCTTCTTCTGAATAGAATTTTTTAATTCACAGGAGCAAAGAAAAAAACTGTAAAATATCATTTTAAGGTAAGAATTCACAAGAGATAGTTTATGAATTCTAGCTTATAATTCTCTAGCTCGTCAACAGCTGAACTCTTTAAGAATTTTTTTTCAAGCACCTTCAATAATATTGTTTATTTAAGGTATCTTTACGTAGCTATTTATGGTTTCATATATGCGACTCATATATACAATATTATTATTACGTTATTCAAATAGCTAGCATAAG
This sequence comes from Thereuonema tuberculata, assembly GCA_023159025.1. Lineage (NCBI taxonomy): Eukaryota > Metazoa > Arthropoda > Chilopoda > Scutigeromorpha > Scutigeridae > Thereuonema > Thereuonema tuberculata. The sequence continues at coordinate 91,893,324 of JAFIDM010012231.1, forward strand.
AGATTATTCAACAAATGTTTGAATACTATAGTGAGAATAGTTTCAGTAACCATCTTTAGACCATTTCAGATTTTCCGTCATATAGTTTAAGAATAGTGACCATGAAACAATCAAAGCAAATCAATCCGCTGAGAAAATATTAACGATATACAATTTCATAATTCCAGTTAGCGTTAACTTACTTTTAATAGTTACTTTCATGTTAATTTAAGATCACAATTCAATCATAGCGCCATACCGGAACTTGCGATAAGAGAACCGGAAGTATTTTCTCGCTTTTTATAAATTCAGATATTTTTCATTCGAAAAAGTTTTCTTCTATGCAAAATTTTTTGTCCTCAAAATATTAATTGGGTCACTTCTTTATTTATTAATGTTAAATATTAATTTTTAATTTAAAGATTTTTTACATTTCTTAATAAATACTTTGACATATTTAAAGACAGTTTCTTTTGGTTTTATTGTCATTTCACATTTTTTAACATTTATTTTTTTAAATAATGGCGGATACCATAACAACGTGTGCTGAATTACGTGATGAAATTTCGAAATTAAAATTAGAATTAATAAAGAAAAATGAAGAAATTGATTATCTTAAAACAATGGCGTTATCTAAGGTAATTGTATTTCTGAAATTAAGTATTATTATATGTCTGAAATAGCTAACAAAAAAAAAACAAAACAACAACAACATAGGCATAGGCCTTTCAGGATTTTGAAATGGGGGGAGGGGATGTGGTGGATCATTCAACCAAAAAAAAATCCATTTTTACGATTACGACCAATCTCATGAACTTACCAGCCAAAAAAAAAAAGTACAAAATTCATTTTCATATACAATGATTGGGATGAGGGGTTATAACCCCCCACTTCTTGGTACTCCTAATGCAAAACTTTCGCCTACAACTTTTATTATTTGAAGTCTTAATATAAATAAATTTATGAGTAAATTAATATGATATACAGGCAACAGAGAAACAGACTATTTTTCATTGCTCTTGTATTTTTTTTTTAATTCGGTATCACGTAAGTATAACATTGAGTTTTTTATTTGTTGTTATTAATTTATAAAATTAATAAAAATAAAGCCTCCCCTTCCGGTTACCGCATACTGCATTTAAACCTCCTAATCGTCATCATGTCTGATGATGACAATTCCTTACCGTAAATATGAAAGGCCTTCTTCCTTTTATTTCCATCAAGGCTTAATTCTCTAAAATTCTTCATTTTCAGTAACTGTATCCACAATAACATTAAGACCTAGGCCTACGTCAAAGCTGTTCTTTCAGATAACGAGTAAAGTTTCCGTCATGTCATTTTCTCGTCATGTTAGTAATTTTTCCTGGAGAATATGACAAATTTGATTGAACAAGATATTATGAGAGCAGGAGTTCCGCTTCATGTTACATAGCAATTAATGATCTTTTCACCCGCTTCGAATAGGGTTAGGACAAAATTTGACAATCACTTTTGGAAGACAGCAGTCCTTTTTAATCAGTTATTTGAAACTTAAAAGTATATTTTGTTGTATCATCAGTAATGTTATAATTGAACATATCTTTTTTGATTTTTACAACTATCCCACTTACCTACAATGGAAGTGATGTATCAGGTGGTTACAATGAAAATGACTTACACTGATTAATATAGAGAAGATCTACTTGACAGATCAAATTGAAATTAATGGGTACCTTAAGAATGGAGAAGGAAATTTGCGAATTAAAAAAATATACAGGGTGATTCAAAATTCCCTGTACAAACTTTAAAGGTAGGTCAGGAAAACAAAAACAAACTCATTGTGGAACGTATGTCTGCAAACGCCACCCAAATATGATAGAAAATACACAAAGGTTCAGAAATAAAAAGACAAGTAAGCTAGACAACATGTTTATTAGTCCTATGTTTACAATATGACAGTAAGGTGTACACTTACAGGTTCACAGTAGATGCTCAAATGTTCCTTCCGCTAACAGTAATACACGCCTCACAACATCGATGCATGGATTGCTAAATCCATGTGCAAAAATGCAAGGCCTTTCACAGACACATCAAGCTGCCTCAGCAACTCTTGCAACAAGGTCAGCATTGGAGGCAATGGTGATCCAGTTTCACACAGTCTCTGGTGCAAATGCACAAACGATTGGTGATTGGGCACATGTCTGTCCATTCACTGATTGACGCACAGGGCTTAAGGCTTGATCTCAAAGAAAAATGGTCCGATTATAAAGTTGGTGGTAAATAGCACGATGCTGTTACTTAGTCAAGAGTATAGGGTCTCACAAGCACAGCATTCAGATGTGTCATACCACATATTCGATAGTTGTGCATATTCACTGCTCCTTGTAGGGAAAAATGTGCCTCATCAATCCATAAAACTTTCGAAGGCTGCATGTTGCCGAGCTGCAGCCTGTTAGTTTAATTTTAACCACCCAGTATATCAACCTGCCTACATTAACAATCTAAAAATGTTATGAAGCACTTCATTATATCTTTAATCAATGAGAGATTGTTTTTCATTTTTTCTCAAAAGCACTTTGTTGGTTTGAATCTTCAGAAATTTCATAATCACCTTGAAACATCCATCCAGACTATTCTGTTGTTTTTCTGCCTTGTGGAAGTTTTGTTCAGAATATGAAGAAGAGATTTTCAATAGATGCTCATATTTTTTCCAAGACTGAGAAATCTCATCAGACTTCTTGCTGATCATTGATTGCTGCGGAAGTCTGTTTCCATCTTTTCTTTCATTGCCAGTTATTCTGCCAATGGTTATTTTTGCCAGAATCACAATTTCCTGTAAATTTCTAACTAGTATGGCAAATTAGCCTTTGCTTTGTGTTGCAGAAGATCTTCTCATTTAATATTCTTTTGGACTTCTATTGAGTTTCTGATCTGCAGATCAAATTCAGTATTCCAGATTCATCTTTAGATGGAAGACCTTAATGGATAATTCAACTACAACTAAAATGGATGATTTATATATCATGACTCTATACTTTTCTCAGCTATGAGTAATGTAAATTATGAATAACAGTGTCCTCAGGCATCTACGCAATTACTATTGATGTAACGTTTATTTAGGCAGTATATGAAATTCCAGATATATAAAATCAGAAAGACAATTTTAAACCCTTCAAATATCTTTTGAACTGATTTCCTTGGAACTCTGTAAGTTGAAATTTCAAAGTTAAGAAATATTGATTGTCCTGTGTGTGTGTGTGTACGTGTTTATTTATATATATATAAACTATATAACAAACAAAAAAAACCTATGCACAGTAGAATGTTGTTGAACAACTGCAAGATGTAATATACAAATACCTCATGGATAGATATGCATATTGTAAAACAATTGCAGCCAGTGAATGTAGAGAGCAGCGCCTTTGAACCCCTCATTCTGGATTTCTTAAAAAGTAGCATTTCTCCCTTGCTTCAGCACTTCTGAACATTTTTGTGTTGGATGCTGAGAATGCTATGACACACCTCCCAACAATCGTATCAACAACTGAGTGAATTTGACAGAGGGTGTATTGTGGGCTTGAGAGAGTCATATTGGACATATCGTTCTATTGCCTTCCACTTGGGTCACATTGGTGCCACAATAAGACGTTGACTGCAATGGGTCTGGCAATGCACACATATCCATCAGGAGGGCAGTGGTTGGCCGAGAGTAACCACTACCAGCAGGATCGTGAAATCGGTCCTTAGAACACCGATAGTTTCCCTAAATGCCATCCAAGGAGAGTTAACGGCATCTCCTCAGCCTATTGTGTCACGATGAACCATTGCCAGAGGGCTAGGAGAGGCTGGATTGCGATGCCAGCATTCGTTAGGAAGACTACTGCAGCATCGCCATCACCTCCTGCAGTGGTATCACACCAGAGCAGTAACTGACTGGGGCCGTGAATCTATGTTCTCACTTGGAGCCAATGACTGCTAAATACATGTGTAGACAAGCAGCTCAGCATGCCTCACCTAACTGTGGAGCGTCACATGGCCATCACACCTGGCGTCCTCATTTGGGGATCTATTGCATATGACACACGGTACTCTTAGTTGTCCTTCAGAGTACTGCCACAACACAACATTACACCCAGGACATCCTGCAACCTGTCATTCTGCCTATGCTACAAGGTCTTCCAAGATCCATTTTTCAGCAGGATAATACTTTGAATATTTCTAGACAGTATCTAAGTGGTGTTCCTACGCTTCCTTGGCCTGCCAGTTCACCAGACTACGTCTGTAGTACATGTCTGGGACATGTTGACTGTAATCGCCCCACAATGCGAGAGAACTAGCTCAGTAACTCCAAGACATTTGGATGAATCTTTCACAGGACACCATTAGACGACGATATGCGTCAATGCCACACCTTATATCCCCATATATCGCCACAGGAATTGGCCACACAACATACTAACATACATGTATCGATTCTGGGCCTACTGTTCCAAAATAAACAATTGCATTGCTCTCACAGTGTTCTGGTGTCATTTTATTTCCATCCTCTTTGCACATGTTGTATTTCATCATGAGCATGCTTGCTCTATAATACTTTCAAATGTGATGTTTTTTTTTTGTTTTTTGTTTTTTTTTTGTTTATTTATTATAGGTATTAGTTTGATACTTTGATGATACCACATAAGATTAGTTTAGAGAGAAAGTTTAATTTTTTTTTTCCTTTTTGGATATTGATTGTTGTGTGAAACTGTAAGATCTTATTTATTTCCAAATTAGTAATTTATTATGTTTAAAAATACATAAAATATATATAAAATTTCAGGATAAGCCTGTAGAAACTAATAACATATCTCAAAAGGAAATTAAAAATGAAGACGTTTTAAGTAAAGAGGAAATTGCTCGATATAGCCGGCAGCTGATTTTACCTGAATTAGGTGTTCAAGGTAAGTAGGAATGCTTTTGTTTGATGTTATTTATTTAATTAATAAACTGTTTGAATCATCAACATCCTATTTTGTTTGTAAATGTCAGTTGCACCTTTCCTGTAGATATATTTTTAAAAGTGCTTTGTTGTAAATAGATGCATAGTCAAAGACAAATACTGAATAACAATATTGTCTTTGCAACAACAAAGAAGAAATATGGATCTAATTCAGTTGTTCTTCATTTTTAGACACTTCAGTGCTCTTAGACAAAACTTTAGTTAGCAATTCCCGATGGTAGAATTGAAATTTTTATGCATTCATTTATTATGCAAATCTTGTGTAGATATAATTAGCATTGCAGTTGTATTTACTCTTTTTTTAAGTAATTGCCAAGTCCTGACTCAGTGATTACTCTGTTAACTATGTCTTCATATAGTTTCATCATCATTATCTACTGACTTTTGCCCCATTAGCGTTGAACTTATTTGTGTAAGATGTGATATGATATATTGCTCTAATGTCAACTATTGCATCTATACATTGTGAAATAAAATTGATGTAACAGGATAGTTTGCAGATTGCCAAAATTAAAAAAAAAAACAAAAAAAAACACCAAGGTAAATTATCCTTTTCTAGTCTTGCTTGAATCCTTATTAGAAGTTGAGTGTTGACTTCAACAGTATCCTATAATCTTATGCATATGCCATGCAACACTGTAGATTCTATCATAATTTGAAAACTTGGAAAAATTGAATCAGTCCTTGAGGGGGAACTAGGGTACATTTAACGTAATTGCTTTTGAATAAATAAATGAAAATTCTCTTCAATCAGAAACTGTTTTTTCCTCACCTCTTATATTTGTGGTTTTTCTCTGAAGCTATTATATGACAATGAATTGTTCGTGAGATAACACATGAAACTGTGTTCAGACAAAGGACACTGCTGACCACAAGGATCAGTCAAAATTCCATTGTGGTAAATTGTAAAGGTGACTTTTATTAGTGAGATTTGTTTGCAAGAAGCTGGTTTTAGATTTGAAATTTTATTGTTTTTAAGTCTGAATTGTTTATCCTTAAGTAGATCTTGATAGATGTAAAAGGGTATCTAAAGAGCCTTTTGTAATCTAACCTAATGAACTTTAATTAAAACTTTTATAATTAAAAGTCCCTTATTTTATTTTTGTTTCTGACTTTATTCAGGCAATTATTATTGAATAGATTATAAAACCAAGATTAATATTACCTTGTTTTATATTTTAGGACAGCTCAAGTTAAAACAGGAGTCAGTGTTAATTGTTGGAGGTGGTGGGCTTGGATGTCCTGTTGCAATTTATTTAGCTGCTGCTGGAATAGGTAAATATTTGTTTTATGATTCTAGTTTTTAGAACAGTATTTATTGTAATGAATAGCCTAATGAAAATCTCAAATTATAGATCTGTGTTGTATAAAAGTGTAAAACATCAGAAATTTATGGTTTTGTTTCTCTTACTATATACTTCATTGATATTTGCTGTGTTTCTTTTCTCTTTACATCAGCTATTTCTTAAAGTAAAGGAAATAAAATGTGATTCTCAAATTGTTTAGTATTGTAATGAGTTGATGCTTGACTTATTCAGTAGCTTAAACATTCTAGTCTTGTCTTTTTTTTTTTTTTTTATGGTAATCTGTTACATTTTTCAAAGTTAGAAAGTTATAATGATGATTGAGAAATTTACTTTCTTAATAAAAGAATCATATATATATATATAAATTTAAAATTTTCCTTTTTGTTGTAGGCAGAATTGGAATTGTAGATTATGACGATGTGGAAATAAATAATTTACATAGGCAAATTCTTCACACAGAGAACAGGGTAAATTGTTCAAAGGCTGCTTCAATTGTTAAAGCTGTCAAGGAGTAAGTATTGAACTCCACTTCCTTTTAAATCACATTTTAATACAAACTGTTGAATGACTGAAATATTTCATACTAACATTTTAATTCTTTTCCAGTAAATTCTGCAGCCGATTTTTTTTTTTTTTTTTTAGTTTACTGTTTATATTAAAACATTGCATGTTATAAAACATAATAGGAATTTTACAGACCAACTGATTGATATTATCAAATTCATAAATATTGCTACTTAATTAATTCAACTAGAATTAATCATTTGTTTACATTATAAACAAATAATAAATATATTTAGCATATAGTTTATATGTAATGCAAACTGTTATTGTTTTTCAGCTTAAATTCTTGTGTTGAATGTGTTCCACATCATCTGCAATTAAAAAGTGATAATGCAATGCAGTTGATTGAACAGTATCCTTTTATGTATTTGTTTGAAATCATATTATGTAGCTTTGGAAGCTAAGACGTTTACTCTATATCAAAATTAATACTCAATTGGTTGCCCCTTTCCATATGTTTTCTAGATAAAGTGAAGTTTTTGTTTCAGATTTTGAACTTGTAGTTTCCAAATATTAATGCTAATGTCAAAAAATTGTCGCTTTTTCTGGTTTGTTGATGGTCAACAAGTCATTTGATACCATTTGTAACTAATCAAAGATTATGCTAATGGAAATATTTTAACAAAAAAAAAAACACCTCTTTATATCCATGTGGGATTTTTAGTTAGCTTTACAGATATTAATAAAATGTGGGAATTAATATCTTTTGTTTTTAATAAAAATCATTCAACAAAGGCTTTCCTTAGCTAAATCAAGGGTGCACAACTTTATGAAGTCTGAGGGCCAATATTTTTATAAAAGTACTGATGGAGGGCACAGCTTCCCATCTTCCAACCCCCATATATATATATCTTACTAATTATTGATTTAATAATGTCATTTATAATAATAATTATTAATAATAAATGTAATTTACTTCAAATTATCAAATAACAATATGGCTCAGTTTAATGAGAAACTTGGAACTGCTTAAGGTTTGTTAACTTATCAGTGTCAAGTTCAATGTCTGATGTTGCAATGCGTATGCTTGCTTCCAACAGTCTGTGTCAGTAAGTTGGGCTCGTCCTTTGGATTTCAATTGTTTTATCACCGAAAGTGACTGTTCACACACACAAATGTGCTGCCAAATAAAATTGTTGTTTTCTTTGCATGGTCACTAAGAAGGTCCATTCTTTAGAACTTGTAGAAATCAAGGAGTGACACATCGCCAAATTTCGCTTTTAACTCTGTGCCACTTTGAGTATCAGTAAATTCCATCTGCAAAATTGTAGGCTCAAATGATTTTTCGAATTTTCAAACATTCTGGAATCTCTTGTTGGATTTACTTAGAAATTTGAGTTTTGAGACAGTTATGACATTTTTCAATGTATCTGTTGGTAGCAATGTAAAGGCTCAAATTTAATTTTAAGTTTGACACTACCAGGCCGCAGCAAATATACCATTGTGCACCTCTAGCATAAATGAATAGATTTCTTCATAAGAAACTGACCTACTCCTAAAACTACCAGTAATTTTTTTTTTTTTTAAAATTTGCATCATCATTCAATTATTCAACCCATTCATTGACATTCATTCATATATTTTTTATTTTATATAGCCTTAGTTTTATTAAGATAGAGTTAAAAAAAATGAATGAACATACTTTACTAAGAGATAGTTGAATATTGGGTTGTACAGTTTTAATTGAAAAGATGTTACATCTTACATAGACCTTGCATGTTATTTGGAACTTTAACCTCTGATTTTCCATTAACTAAATCTTTGTTTAAAATTAGTTGCTTTGCTTTGAATATTTACATTTAGGGGAAAAAAAAAATGCTATTTTGATTGAGATACAGTTAAATAATTGGAAACTTTATTTTGCAATTCAGAGCAACCATTTTAATAATTAATATAATTTAAAATTTATAGTCTTATGTTCCTTAAACTTTTCCATATATAACATTGTTGTTGATGCAACAGATAATGTTGCCACCAGATATTTATTGAATGATGCATGTGTCTTTCTGGGAAAGCCTCTCGTTTCAGGAAGTGCTCTTAGATTTGAAGGGCAGGTATGTAAATATGTTTTACTTTAAATTGAACTACATATGCATTTATAATTGGCATTTCTTATTATTGGAAAATCTTGTTAATATGTTATAAACCAGTTTGACTGCTTCCTTCTAACGTTTTACTCATCTCTCTTAATTTGAATGATAGAATGTTACATTTTATACTCCTAGTTATTTAGTTCAATGTCAGTCTAGTTGGTCTCCTCTCTCATTTAATTTGTTTTTATATCTTGACGTTGCAGGGAGATGTGCTTTAGCTTAAATAATATCAGAAATTTTTCATTATCTATTTCACTGGAATAGCTTTAGTTTGGTTTTGTGTTTGTTTGTTTGTTTTTTTGTTATTGCTAAAGCCGAATTCTTTTTTTTCTCTATACGTTTGTTAGCCTAATGCTTTTGTATTAGTTTTGTTCTTCTAACAATTGATTATACCTGTGGTCACTGGCTTGTAGATGGATGTTGTATATTTGTAGCCAGTAAATGCTGTTATGAACTTTTATAGCAGTACCTGTATCCAGGAAAAACAAAATATCAAAGATAGCTTTAAAATTTGAGATTTTTGAGAATGAAAGCCTCTTTGTTGCTGTGACAAAGATCCAAAAAGACCACTTCTTTAGATAAACCTCCTTCATTCCTTATCTCAAATTTTCATTCCACCCAAACCTGCTCTTTTTATGTCTTATTTGAATTGTTTTAAATTCTTACCTAAATCATTTGAGCAGCAATATTATACGGATAGTTGAGGCAAATAAAATTGAACAAGTTTGGGACCTCTACTGAGATAATCCCTTCTTCCACCAGCTATGCTTCTTGATGTGATGACCATGGTTAGAAACAATCGTCCAGCATTGTATCATACTTTCCATTTCAGGAGGCTTCTCGGGATTGTGTTCCATCACAGTCTCTTGGAAGTATGCAACATTTACCTTGGCATTAACAGCCACTCTGAACAGTGGGAGACCGCCAGTAGCACAGTATCTTGCGATAACCATGAATCCTTTAGAGAACTCTTTGCATTCCCACACAAAGTCTGCTCGTCCTTTATCTCTGATGTGCTGTAACAATCACCCTGTGTTGGTTGGCATTGTCCAGGTATACCCAATGTGACAACACACTGCCAGCAGTCACATGTAAGGGACCGTTCCTACAGTTTTTCTTGCATTGGTGAAATGTTTCTGGATGTGCTGTTCATTGAGTTTGTAACCACATGCTTTGTGATTTCTGTGTTAAGGTGGTTTGGGATGACACGTCCCACGGTCTGTTGTGGTGTTCCTAATCTGTTAGTCATGCGATATTGGGTAGGTGGGTTCTCTAATGTGACCTTTGCCCTGATCTGTTGTATGGTAACAGGTTGTCAGCTGACTGATAATGCATAGTCAGGTTCCTGTTTTGGCAATACCTTTCGCCTCGGGGTCAAATTGATGTTTTTGACAGATTATGTAGCTAATGGTACCTTACTGACCACCAACTCGTTGTTGTACTGTTTTGCAATCATACTGTAGGACATTTTGACATAGGAAAAGACAGATGTATCCTTCTCAGAACGGTATTATTTTTGCAGATATTATTCAGTCTATTCAACAATTGATTTATCACTGTCATAGAATAACAATGGCTGCACATGTACTATATTTTTGCGTGTTAGTTCTTGCAATCTGCAGGGTATAGACTGGTTCGAAATCATTCAAATTTATCTTCCTTAACCCTCCATAAGAGTGATAGTATCATGCTATTACTGATGAAATTTATCACATCCAAAAGTGGTATTCAACAAATGTTTCAAATTCTTCAGTAGAAAAAGAAAACTGTTTTAATAAGAAGTGAGTCCTTTTGCAAAACAAAACAAAAAATCTTTAGTTTATTATCTCATTCCTGCAAACTTCTCTTAAATTTTTACAGAATTTATTATGATTGATGAGATTATTTGATAAGATGATATCTTCAAGTATTAGAAGATAAATCTAATGTGATACATTTTAAGATAAGAGTTGAGGAACTATGTTTGAAGGCTGCAAACCTTAACTGCATTAGTGTAGCAAATTTATTCATTCATTTATTTGTAAAACCAATGTGCTATTGTAATTAAAATAATGTTTTCTTAAGGACCTTGTCATCCTGATCTCTCTACTTTTTTTTTACTATCTAGAAACATCAACATGTTAGTTATAACTTAATATTATTTATTAAAATTTTATTTTTGTTATTTAATCCTTTTCAAGTTAACTGTTTACAATCATGATGGAAGTCCTTGTTACCGCTGTCTTTTTCCAGTACCACCCCCACCTGGGACTGTCACTAACTGTTCTGATGGGGGAGTAATAGGGGCAGGTATGTTAGAATTACAGTAGATAGTACAATCATTGATATAATTAATTAATTTAAAATACAATATCAAATTAATCAATACCTTCTCTGATAAAATAACTTTATTACTTATGTGTTTTCTTGAAAAATTGTAAATATTGATTCTCTTTCTCTGATTCCTTTTTTTTTAATCCTTCTTTTAAGCAAAGAAGAAAAGTCAATAATTAAAAAAAACTAATATTGATTTCTAATGTAAAGTTTAGTTTCATGTATTAAAAATGAATTGGTTTATTTTTAATATGAAAACTGAGCATAAAAAAATATAAATGCTAAATAATAAAGCAAATGTCCAATATTGAGCATCTGATGTAGCAAATGGTCTTTGCCACATTTACCAATCTAATAACATTTTGTTTAGCACTGATAATTTCCTTTTCTGTCTTTCTTTTATTTTTTTTTTGTCAAAAACAAAATAAACTCGAATATTATATTACTATTAGAAAAGTAGCTTTCAGAGATTTTATAGTAAGTTCAGGTTTATATGAAGGTGCACAGAGGACCCAATATCAGTCTTAGTATTTGAGCAGACTAATTCTAACTCTTAATTTTATCGTATCCTGTGCTGTCTCGTTCAAGTTGTTTAGCTCTGTTTGGAAATTGTAAAGCAATAAGAGATTACCATTTTGAGAAATGGGCTAATGAAAGGGATTTGCTTAATATATTAAATAAAGCACATTTTGAACTGTATGGTGTTAGCATAGTTTAAAGGACAAGTCCCATCATACCAGTGGGACATGAAGACAGAGCAGTAACAAAGATGCAAACCACAAAAAAAAAAGGAATACACCCACAGGCTCTAGCATCAGAATAAATATGGAGACATCTGGGATCCCATTTGCATGAAAAGCACAAACTTAAAGATCTTACAGTCGTTAGTGGGACAAACTGATATCAGTTAAGAATGGGATAAAACAGAAAATGGAATAAAAGTTGCTTCTCTGAATGTGATGCAGAATTTTTAAACACTGGAAGAATAGGAGATTTTCCAGTGGTAAGAAAGTAATCCAAAGACATTAGGAACAAAGAAGTAGCAAACTAAAAATTGAAGCAAGAAAAATACCGTTTTTGAGGGTAGATTGCAACAATTGGTGGAGCAAAGACAAGATTTTTTTTTAATTTTTTAATGAACTACACAATAGAAATTGTGTAAAAACATTGCTTTAACATTGCCACCAAACTGTAAATTACTTATAATTTTCTGTTGGTGATAGATGTGAAAGATAATATCATAATGTAGTTTGTAGATAATCTGTAATACCTAGGATTCCTGATACTGTCTGAAATTTATTTATTAATTTGTTAATATTAATGTTTGATTTTTGTTTCTAGTTCCTGGAACAATTGGATGTTTGCAGGCTTTAGAAGTAATCAAATTGTCTTTAGGGATGGAAAGTACGTATTTTAAATATTTGAAAAGAACTTTTTATTTTACCGTATTTATTATAATTTAAATGTTAACTATTGACAACTAAAGTGGAATTTTTTTAAATTCCTCGTCCCATTTTTCTAATTGTATCGTCCACCTATTTTTAATTGACTAATGGTTATTCACAAGATATAGTTGTGGTTCATTTCTTTTTTAATTGGTGTTGATTAATTAGTTTGTGAAATAATACATCTGTGATTATCTATGAAACTTTTTACTCAACAAGTTTAACTCTAGAGCACTGTTTCCCAAAGTAGGCGATACCGCAACCTGGGGAGCGCTGGAATGATCCAGGGGGGCGGTAGTAGACTCGGGTGCAGTTGGGGGCACTGAATAAAAATAAGGGGGCAATGGAAGCATAAAGAAAGAAAAGAAGATAAAAAACTTAAAAAAAAAAAACAAAACAAAAAAAAAAAACATTCGTACATGTTTCATCTGATATGTAACATTAGAGTTGTAGTGATTACTTTATTTTCCAAATAAACACACAAAATGCAAGTTATAATCGTTCAGTGGTCAAGTTCACCGATAGGTCTTAGAAAGCAAGTGTTGGCAGGCGAAATGTAGCACATTGTCGGGAAATCAAGCATGTATTGGCATCATGCATATGCATGTAAAGATTTGTTTTCAATACGATAGATTACTATAAATAGGCGATATCTTTGAAATCTAATCTAGATTGTTTCTGAATTGTGTGACAAATAGTTAACAATAGTGCAATAAGTATTTAAAAAATTTAATTCATATAAATGCTAACCTTTGATCTTTACGGATCACATCCAAAGCTAATTGTATTATTGTTGTTTCAATAAACAGCAATTTGCAAGTGAATATTTTTTAATTATTCATTTTCTTACATATCTACCATACGTTTCTGTGTCTTCTGTTGCTTACTAATAATGAAATCATAGTCTTTGAAGTGTACAGTCAATATGTTTGTCATATTTTTTATTAACAATATTAATGAAAACAGAGGAATAAACCGTAAAAAAAACTGTTAACCATTTATATTTATTTATATGTTAATCGTAAATTTTATTTTAATATTATCCTTCGTTATCTTAATTTTCTGTGTGTAATGCGAATGATACTGTTGTTGATTTTAATAAATAATTTTATAATTTCAATCTTCAAGGTGTCTTATTTACAACAACATCTTTCTTTACTATGTTGTAGAACGTAGGTAGAAATATAGATACATAAAAGAAAGCAAATTTGACACTGCATCTTTCTGCTTGTTCTCTTAAAGAAGATAAGATTTCCATGGGGGTGGGGGCGCTGAGTAATTTTTTTTTTTTTCTGAAAAGGGGGCAGTAGGCAAAATAAGTTTAGGAATCTCTGCTCTAGAGCAGCGGTTCCCAACCTTTTTTCTTGCTTACCCCTTGGCAGCCCATTTTCATAAATGTACCCAAAATTAAAATTAGCAATATGTTTGTAATTAACGCGGTTGCTGTTATGTCCGTTTTATATGTTGTAACTGAAAATAAATGGGTCAGTAATGGGATTTAATTAAATAATGTGTTGAACAAATATTGTATATGTATTTACAGTGTCGTCAAACACTGTTTAGGAAGGGATAATAACGGCTTTTCTCATAGTCAAATAACGAAAGAAAAAAAAAACCCTCACCCCAACGTTAGATTATTTTGACAAATTTTACCTTGTCTTTTGTCTTAAACTGTTAACACATGTGCCTTTTTCCGCTATTATTCAATTTTTTTTAGCGTACCCCCAAAAGTCCTTCCCCATACCCCAGGGCTATGCGTAATCGAGGTTGGGAAACGCTTCTCTAGAGCAAAGCTTGAATTCCCAGAAAACATTCCAGAAAGATCAGAGTTTGTAACTTAGTGCAGGATGGCTGGATATTGAAGGTGTAAAAGTAGTACTCTGAAATTGACAAGAATGTTTTAATAGTTTCTGTGATTCTTGTTTTGACATACCGTAAACCGGGGTGACTTTGTGACAGAATTTGAGGTTTCCAAGATGTAACATTAAAAATTAATGTAAAAAGTTGTCACAAACTCACCCCCCAGCTGGGGGTGACTTTGTGACAAGCTCTTTTTGAGTTAGAAATGCATGGGAGAAAGAAATATCACAAACTCAAACCACATACTTTGTATTTAAAACCATTTTTACTGTTTTCAATGAAAGGGTTAAAAGATTTAAACAGAGTAAATTATACATTTAGGTTGGGAAAAGGAAACTGGATGTAACATGAAACATGAACACTTTTTCCTACTTCTTAAGCAAATCAGTCTGAATTTTTACATCTTAAATTAGTGTAATTGAACAACTTTAAAAGGTCCTCTATTATTAATTTTTTTGGGAGGATCAATACGAAACAAAACTTCTTTTTGATACAAAATTGAGCCGGGTTTCAGTTCTTTGTATTTTCCCACTGAACTTCGTTCTTGAGAAGAACTAACTAATGTAGCTATTCTGTAGATTCCTTCCAATTGTTTCCACTCTTTTCCATTGCGCTGACAATTACACCGTCCAGTCTATCTCTTCTATATCACCTTTCCTCAGAAAAGCTCTCCTTCAAAGTTGGCAACTATGTGATCTCCTTGATCATATTCTGTTTCCGTGGGCTGAGTGGGTGAAGCTCGGATAGGAATCTCATCATCTGAAAACTCTTCGTACAAGTCTAAACTTGAGTCCTCGGCATTTTAAAATATCGTTATGTACACTGCAAGACAAAATATCTAGGTTAAAACACAGTAAAACAATCGCGGGGTGAATGTGACGCTGTCACAAAGTCACCCCGTCAATCTTTGATTTTTTACATAATGGTTAATAACTCATACAAAACTCGTCCAATTAACATCATTTTACAATATATTGTACATAATATATTAATGTTCATTAATAATTACCTATTAAACGATATCCTCTTCTGTATTTCGCTGTGCAAATCAAAGTTGACGGTAAACACAACAATGCTTCAAAAGTGGTCCTTGGCATCAATGCTTCTGGCTCACCGGATCGAGGCGCAAAGAGTTTGACAGTCGACTGTTAGGAGCCAGCACACATGACACCAACTCATGGCGGTGCCCATTGCCTGCTTCTCCCTAGGTTCCGGGCGCGAGATTACAAATAAGAAAAATTGACCACGCGTCACAAAGTCACCCCACTAGTCACAAAGTCACCCCGGTTTACGGTAGTAGAGTAAAATGAAGGAAATTGGATATAGATAAAGGATTTGTCACAATTACGTAAAACAATATTTATCAAAATATTAGAACAAGATGTTAATCAGCTTCCAAATTTTTTGACTTGAATGAACAAAAGCTATGACGAATTTTCATTGTTACAGATATTGTAGAACTTTGCTGAAAAAAATGCATCTCTCTTGTTTTATTGACTCCTACATTTAAATTTGTTCCAATTTATGTAATGATCTATAAATAATAGTTTAGGCCTATATCTTAAGAAGTAATATTTTTCTTATTTCTCCTTCAAAAATCTTCTTATTGAATGTCATTGCAAAAGCGCATAATGGCTAAATGTAGTTTAGTACGTTAAAAATTATAATGATAATCCATATCATAAAAATAAAATACAATTTTTTACTTATTTTACTAATTATGCTATTATTTATTAGTAAAGAAGTTTTTATTATTTATTTTTCAAATTATGCACTGACTGGCCCCTTTATTAGAGACACCATACTAATAACAAGTTGGTTATCCTCTAACTTTGATCACAGTCATAATTCTTGTAGGCATGGATTCTACAAGGTAAGGGGTTGGAACCTTTTTGCAGGAATATTGACCCATGCTGACAGAAGAGCAGTTCTTAGTCTGTTCACATTGGATCGTAGTGTTTCTAGGCTTCAAATGGATCTTTCCACCTTGTCCCACAAATGCTTGATGGGGTTGAGATCAAGTGACTGAGCCGGCCAATGAAGAAAGTGGAAATCAGAGTCATGTTCACTGAACCAATCGAGCGTGGTGACAGAGTGCATTGTCCTGTAGAAAGCGGCCATTTGCATCGTGGAACACTGTAGCCATAACCGGGTGCACCTGGTCAGCAACAAGTTGAGGTAGCCTGTGGCATTAAGAGATGTTTCCGTGGGTATTAGGGGATCATGTGTGCTGGAGAACATTCCACAGACCATTATTTCACTGCCATGTGCTTGTAGGGTTGTGATGACAAGACAGATCCATGGATTCATGCTGCCTGCGCTATATTCTCATCCTGTCATCAGCATGGTGGAGAAGGGACTGATACTCGTCTGACCACATGACCTTTTCCAGTCATTAAGTGTCCAATTGTGATTCTCCTGGGCCCACAGCAAACACACTTTCCTGTTTTCTACGATAGCAAAGGCACCCATGCTGTTAAAATCTGCTGTTAAAACAATCAGGGACAAGGTCCTTCCTGTTGTGCATTATGATATGCATTTTGGTGCACCTGTGTTTTCAACTGCAATCTGTCGTGTTGTTGTCCTTCTGTTGCCGCAGACAATTCGTGCCAGTCGCCTGTTACCTCTTTCATCCACAAGCCTTTTCCGTCCACAGTTGCTCTTATTGCTTGAAGTTTTTTGGCCCAATTGCCAATCTCTGAACAACTGCATTACTGTTGCACAAGAAAGCCCAAGATCTTCACAGTTTCCAAAATACTGGAACCGGCTCTTCTTGCCTCCATGATCAAACCTCTTTTGAAGTTGATTAAATCTTTTGTCTTATCCATGTTCCAGCAAACTCTACTGATATGCATCTCTCTTGATACAGAGCATGTCTTTTATACACTACTTGTTGATGTTATGTCACCATGTGTCACTACCAGACCCATAAGTTAGAGTGAGGGACGACTCGAACGAAGTGGTCACTCAAGTGTAGATTATACATTTAAATTATAGTATGACTGTAATTACTTTCATTTGAGTGCTACAGTCATTTGAAATTTTTATTTATTATAATGAAAAAATTATAACAGCATTTCTAGAGATATCATAACTATAACAACAATTTTCTTATTGAAACATCTTATAATGAAAGGTTACAACGAAAAATATATGGTTAATTAGATTTAATTTTTTTTCTGTACCCCTTCCCCCACCAGCATAAAATACCAAAAGCTGAGTTTGTTTAATCCACAAAGTCTTTTTTTATTGTGCCACAACACAGAGCTGAGGGGAAAAAAAAAATCAAAATACGAATCTTCATTATCAGTTGGTAATGATTTTTTGATGATCTATTGGAGTTGGCATCTAAGTTAGCCTTGAACCTCAACAGACTTAGTTGTAGGTGAATATTATACAGTTGAGTAATAAAATAAATCAAAGCAATATTTCTTTTAAGTTATTTTTTGTTTGGTCATTGTCAAGAGAAGATTTGCTTTCAAAATGTAAACTTCAATTTCTAGATATCATAACTCCGTGATTCTCTCTGAACGTGACTGAAAGCTATTTGCAAATCCATCTGCAGTTGAGTTACATCACGGCTTTAGAATGGAATAAAATGTATAAGATATGGAAGTCAGGGCAGCTAAGAGCCCAGCTGAACCCCAGAGAAAATTATTGCAACAGTGAACGAAAATCTGATTTTATATTATTATTATTATTAGAATCACAGAATAGTGATGTTTTGAAATCATCTCTCATCAACTGGAAATGATAAAATTACTCCAATGAAAAGATTTGATTTATTGAATAAATATAATGAACAACTGACAAAGAAACTGATACTTTATATAATATAAAAGGTTACAAAAAAGAAAGAATTTTAGTAAAGAAATATTTAATTTTTTTGTATGGTGGTTATTAAAAGATTTATTATAGAAAGAATTAGCTAAAACACATTTCCATATAATAATAATTTTAGTAATAATTAAGTACTAATACAACAAAGGATGTGTTTAAAATAATTAAATTTTTGGGAATGAAAAGATTAAAATAAATATATATTTGAATGCTTCCATAATGTTTACCTTTCACTTTAAACGACTTGAGTGTATAAAGCATAAGATAACATTCTGAAATCCCATCCTTAACGATTTATACTTTTGTTTTATGCTTAAATTGCCAAATTGGATATTTGTCCTTCAGTCATTGTTATATAAAATCTAAGAATAAATATAGAACTAACAGAAAGAAAAAAATTCAATAATAATAAAACTGTACATATGCAGTTAGGTGCAGTTTTTAGTGCTTTTTGGGTAGACTTAATTCACTCTTCAATGTATTTTAATTTTAACTAAAAAAAAAGAAGAGGAGGAAGGATTTTTGCTACCTAAAATGATGGATAGATTCTTTGTTCTGTACAAAGATTCTCTGCTCCATTTTCTGGAAATGTTCATTGGACAAGAAAGAAGAAAAAATATTGATTTCTCCAAAATCAATGCAAAGGATTAATTGAGAAGGAACTTCGTTGACAGGCAAAAGTTTCTCTAAATTAAGTCCTTTTGTGCTACTTATTGGTTGAATGCTATGTAAAGTAAAGATAAATTGATTTTTTTGTATAAAAAATAATTAACATTTAGATATTTTTTTTCTAGCATCCTATGGTAAAAAAATGTTGATATTTGATGGGATGACCGGAATGTTCCGAATTGTGAAATTAAGAAGCAAGCAGCCAGGCTGCTGTGTTTGTGGAGACAACCCAACTCTGAAGCATCTTATAGACTACGAACAATTTTGTGGAGTAGCTGCTACTGACAAAGTAAGATTCATTACTTTCTTTTAACTGAGGATAACAGTACAGTAGTCTTTTGTCGTGTTGCAAGAGATTTTGACCCCTTACTAGAGTTGATTAATCCTTATTGTCGTTAATGACCTTTGAGCTTCTCCCTTCCCCATGTACTTTTTTGTTTTCAATTAATGTTTTCTTGTTCCTGTTTGTTGTTTTGATCTGAAGATGTATTAGATACTTTACAAAACAAAATTTTGATATATATTTATGTCTTCTTAAATACCTATAAAATTTTTGTAGATTAATACTTTTAAATTATTTGTTGATAATTAGACAAAATGAACTCGTCTGTTGGTATCAGGGAAACCATTTATAAATTAATTTTATTTTTTTGAAGCTGTTAGAAGGCTTGCAGAAATAGCTGCAAGAAAAATGTATACAAAGTTTTTCTGTAGAAGAAATTTACTACCAAATGCTATACTTCAGACAGACTTGAAGGCCTTCACTGTAAATATGCTTGTTCTTGTCTCCATACAGTCATCTTGTTCTCAGAAGGATAATATTTTAATTTAAATGTAATTCTTCATTTTTTTTACATCAAATAAATGTTTCGTCTTTTTGATAAAATCATGAAATTTCTATCAGTCATAAAGGTTGTGAATTATTCTAACCGACATTCACTTTATGTGATAATCTTCACAACAAACACAATGTTCCTTTCTAAAGATTAGAACTTATCTCTTTATTACAGAACATTAGTTCTGAGCAACAGATTTCTACAATC
Source organism: Thereuonema tuberculata (assembly GCA_023159025.1). Classification (NCBI taxonomy): domain Eukaryota; kingdom Metazoa; phylum Arthropoda; class Chilopoda; order Scutigeromorpha; family Scutigeridae; genus Thereuonema; species Thereuonema tuberculata. The sequence goes on from JAFIDM010012231.1 coordinate 91,913,418, forward strand.
TGGTATCTTAATTCTTTTAGTTTAAAGAAGGAAGAGATGACCAAAATGAAACTATTGTTGTTATAGTTTTAAGTAAGTAATAGAAATTAATGTTCAAAAATGATATTTTATTACATTTTTTTTTAATATTTTATATTATACTTTGGTTATTAAGGAAGCTATTTATTTTTGATTAATAGCAATTTCTTTGTTAAATACAAAATTAGCTTAAAACTATATTCAGAGATGGGAAACTGTAACAGCTAATGTTACTTTTTTTTTAGGAACTGAACGATTGAATCAGTCTCATTGATACAATGTACAGCACACTAGAAACACCCATTGCAGACCTACCTGTATATTAGTAACATATTTACAGTGTGTTAAAAACAGTATGTGTAAAAAATGTAAAAATAATGCAGAAAGTTATATATTTTCATTAGTATGTTACTGATAAAAGTAACAGTTACTTTATTACAAAAGTAATAGAGTTGCTAAATGTTAACCATAAAAAGTAACTGTTACTTGTAACTGTGTTGCTAATATTTATTACTCCTGACTATGTTAATGATCAAAAGTGTTTCCATTGTAGGACAGAGCCTTACATTTGTTGCAGGATGAAGAAAGAATATCTTGTCAGGTATTATAATTATATTTTGATTTGGTCAGCAAACTCAAGCCTAATCTCTTAAAAGAATTTTAGTAATTTTCATAACCTTAAAAATTAATTTTAAAATCTCCCTCCCCCAAAATTTAACGTAAACTGTACTTTAATCTACCTTATAAATCATTCCTGCTTCACTGTAATAATACATACCTTTGAATATATAAGATTTTAATACTTCTTTTAAATATATGGTCAGCAAACATTTTTATAAAACATTCTTCATAATCTTGTTTTGAATGAAAGCTTAATCCATCCATAATTAGGGGAGTAAAAGCTTTGTATGTATTACTTTCAGATTTATAATGATTCAGTTGACAATAGTTTATCTTTTCTTTGGTAGGAAACAATTAACAAATAAGACTGCAACCTATCAAGAAACCTAGTTACTGATTCTTCTTTGTGTTTGTTTTTGCCTCTTACATATTCATGGAACTTTCTACAATCGTCTGTAGCTGCAGTTCTGATATTTCAGGCATCTTATGTTCTTTGTGTAATTTAGGTCTTTATGAGAGTGTCATAGTACTCATAAAACTTTGTGTTTTGTATATTTTCTTATTCTCTCGTATCTTTTGCCAAGAATCACATTGAATAAAGTTACATCTTGTGTTTCAAAGACTTCCATAAAGTAAATATGAAAATCTTCTCTTCTCTGTCTTCCACATTGAAAGATATTCATCCTCTGCATAAGTGAATGTAGTTTATGCAGAAGCTTGGCAGAGTTCTTTGAATCCATCAACGTTGAAAACAGTAAACTAAATGGCATCATTTCCCTTTCACCAGAGTATTCTAGAAGGATTTTTCTTTGTTTGAAACTGAATAGAAAAGGTGAACCAGGCTTTCTGATTAACCAAGTTCTAATATAACTATAGATATTGCTTATCATTTTATATAGGAAGCTTAAAGATCTACATCAAAAATTATTTTTAAACTTAGAAGTTGACTTAAACCCTTTGGAATGCTTACTATTACATTATCATATCAAAATTCTATTTTTTTTTTTTTTTTATTATCATATTTGAGCATCTTCTTCTATGATTTTTATTCAAAATTTCGTAGAATCGATAGTATAACTATTCTTGCATCCAATGATCCAGCTGCAATTCATTATTGCAGTTTGCATTATGTTGTTGAGCAATAAACAATATAAAAACAGGGTATCTACAGAATCAGGGAAATCAGGGAATTTTGTTATTCTGGAAAAATCAGGGAATTATCAGGGAATTTTGCAATTATTACTTAAAATCAGGGAATTTTTTGGTTGAACAGATCTTTTTTTTTTTTTTTTTTTGGTTGAACAGATTGGTTTTTTTTTTTTTTTTTTTGGTTGAACAGATTGGTTTTTTTTTGGGGGGTTGAACAGATCAGGGAATTATCAGGGAATTTTAAAAGAAATTGTTCATGAAATCAGGGAAAAATCAGGGAATTTTTTTATTCAGATTTTGTAGACACCCTGAAAAATGTGAGCTTATATTCAGAAGAAAGTAAAATCTTTTTTCTTCATGTTGTTTTCTTTTGCAAACAACAATATTTGCTAAAACTTTAGCTTCAGTTTCTTGCTGTTTAACATTCTTCAAAATCTCTCCTTTGAGTTTTTTATTATCTTTTAATCTTGCCGTATCAGAACTGAAGAAAAATAGTTTGTTTGAATAAAAAAAAAAACTTGTTCATATTTTTGTTGCTAAATGTTGCAAATCTTCAGTTTGCTATCTGCCTTTTCATGCTTATTGGGAAAAAAAACAAAACATTCTTTTCATCTGTTAATTTATTAAGTCACAGCTTCCATTGCAAATATTTTTTCCTTTTTTTTCAAAGCTACTTTGATTATTTGAATCTGTATTTGGCAATTTGTGTTTATAAATTTCCTGGAAAACAATATTGTTACAAATTCCTCATGTTTTTATCATCCGATTTCATATGAACCAGATACAAGTACACAGTTAGAACTGTGATATGCTCCTGAGTTCACGTTCTGCAGCAACGTAACATCTAAGTTCAGAATATTAAGAAATATTAAAGAAGTTATTTAAGGTAATAAAAAGTTTTTTTTAGCTTGTTTTCCTTTAAGCAAGAAAACTTGGTTTCCTTCTGGATATGTGCTTAATAATTTGTTATAACTTTCTTAGAGATTAAACTCCGACCTCTTTAATAACCGGAATTCTCAGATGTAATTCACTCTTGAGTGATATTTATCCTGTTGTTTTTACTGTTTATTGCTTTGTACTTCAAGAACATTTATTTTCTCATTGGTAATATGCTCATATTTGCAGAATTGATTAGTGTATATGAATTACTCATTTAGAAAAACTCAGTAATTTTTGTTTGTTTCTTGCATCCCTCCCAACGTTTTTGAGCAGCGCTGTCCCGCCATCTTTTCATTAGAAGGACATCAGTCGGCTTTGACTCACTGCATTGTTCAACAAATCTTAGGGCAACTTAAAATAACAACAACACATGTACTGTGTTATACTATACTCAGTAGGTTTTTAAAAGATAACAAATTCTTAATTTAGCTTACCTCTAGTGCTCGAAAACCATCGTCAGCTGTCACTCTGTCAACCACATCATCTGCTTCGGGCTCTTCGATCGTTTCAGCATTTGACTGCAACACTGTTTCTACAATTTCTTGGTCTGTGATTTCTTGCGAATCGTCCACGACAACCCATTCATCCACCTCGCATGTATCCATGTCTTCGCATCTGGGAATTCTTTTTACCATTTCTGTCAAGTTTTCAAAATTTTCTGAGTCGTTTCCTTCAAGCCCATCATACAGTTTGCTCCAGCACCTTTGAAGAGTTTCTGCTTTCACATTATCACCTCTCCCCGCTAGCCATAGCCCAGCAACTCTCGCCCTCAATTATTCCGTGCAGTACAGTATTATTGTTTGGATTGCCGATTTTCGGAGGCGTTTCTGATAACCTGGGTTTTGGTTGACCCAAGTTCGGGGTTTTACTGTACTATCATTATTTGATCAGTTTTCATTCTGCTGCCTTTATGGAATCTTGTGTTGGTCAAACACATAAATGATGTACATTAACAATCGACACAACCAGTAACAATAGAAATGCTCAATGGGATTCTTTGATATTGTAATTTTGTTGGGAAGTGGGTAGGAGAGTTAAAGGAAAACTAACTGTTGATTAATTGATGGAAAAAAACAGAATTTTTCTTTTCTTTTATTTAAAAACCAAAATTCTTTATCAAGAATACTTTCAAATTATCAGTATAATATTTATCAAACATAAATATTAATTTTTAAGTGAGAGTCTTAGTAAGAAACTTATTATACTGTTGAAACCAGCATTTCATATGAACATTAATAACCTTTTATTTATTGTGTGTTTTAATTTTCAGGAATATTATGATAAGGCTAAAAGTCAGAGTCCTCATGTTTTAATAGATGTTCGTGCAGAAACAGAATTGGACATTTGTGGTTTAAAAAATGCTCTCAGTATCCTTTTGCATAATTTTTAAATTAATTTTTATGAAAATTTTTAATCTTATCCTTTTAATGATAATTAAAGTTTTTTGCTTTCGATTTTAAGCAAATACATTTAGGCTTTGCTCATTTGCTGCAATAACAGCATAACTCAAAAAAATGTCCTTTTCCAGAAATGAGCTTGAAACTTGATGAAATGTGATGATGCAACACTGATACAACTGCTCTTTCGTGGCGAGTTTTAGAAGCTCAGTTATGTCGTTCTACCTGTTAAAGAACTCCAAAGACCCATTCTTTCTTTCTTTCTTTCTTTTTTTTTTTGCAAACAACCCAAAAATGATCATTGTCATTGTTGCAGCAAATGAGTGATATATAAATTATATTTGTATTTATTTTAAACTGAAACTGAAGAAATCTTAGAGTTTTGATATAAAAGTATTTAATGCATGGGGTTATGATTGTTTTTAAAGTTTGACTTTTGTTTTTTACATGCTGTCAAAATGTTTACAATTTCAATTCACTTTGAAGGAATTGTATGGGAGATAAAATTTAAGTAAACTAAACCAAATCCTTGTGATAGAAAAATAATAAAACAACTTATAAAGTTTGTACAAATATTTAGACAGATTAAACAGATTATCACTAGTTAAATTTAAATTTTATTCTTTGTATGTAAGTATCTAGCTGTAGTAATCTTTTACTTTATTTATTTCCTCCTTTATTTAATCCCATCCAGTACTCCTAAATTTCTTCTTATGTTTCAGATTATAATCTATTTTCATTGATTTGTATTACTATTAATAATTATGATGATCCTTGACTGCTTGTAGACTTTCCCATTGATCAAATAGATAATCCAAGTTCACTGGCCCAAATTAAGGACATTGTAAAGAAATCCATAGAAGACTTTAAACTGAATACATTACCAGGCATGTTGTTGCTATTATTATTATTATTATTAGAAGAAGAATATTTTTCATTCTACTTAAAAAAAATAAAATTAAATAAAGTGGAACATCTGAAAAGAAATTATATTAAAACAAAAAATCAATAAAATATAATTACTTCAACAAAATAAATATAAAGTTGAAAGAGAAACAATGACTATCAAGTTTAAATGCTATGAAAATATTTAAATTAAACTAAAATATACTCAGGTAGCCATCGCACAGTAGGAGAATCATTTTTGAGAAATTGGGGGAGGTGAGACCAAAAGAATCATCTTGTATTTAAGATGGATCATAAATAAACAATATACTAAATTCTAAGGAAATGTGTGAAGCCATTTTAGCATGATGTACATAAGAGTAGAAAAATGTTGCAGTGCAATAAGACTTAACATATTCAGTCAATTAATGTAATCCTCATTCGAGTGAACAGATTTAGGAAAGTACATTTACACTTAAGTTTTCCATCAAAATTCTTTCCTACTTGTTGATTCAACAACTCAGTTGCTTTCAGTGTTGATCATTAGATCTTCATCTCATAATAGTAAGATAATAATTTAAACAAATAGAAACAAACCTACTGCTGTTTGTTTTCACTTTTTTTTTTTTTTTTTTTTTTTGTAGTAACTGCATTTAGTGGTTGATAGATGATTCCTAAGACATTTGGATCACACAGGAATTAAAAAAAATGATATATAATAAAGAAGATATGAAGATAGAGAAAGTAGGCATTGATTGATCAGTTGGAACAATTATTTCATTGGAAGTTATTTTAGTTGATTAAATAGTAACAACTGTTCAATGCATTTTCTTTTTGAATTGTGGGGATTGAGCAGCACTGGAGATCCAATTTGAAGGACTGGTTAGAGAAAGGGAGGAGATCAAAATAATAGCATTCACGTTTTAAGTTCTACCATATTAGCAATGGATTTCAGGGAGATTTTTAAAGGATGTGAGATGTGGAGATTAAAATAAATGTGCCTATATTTGAAATTAGACTATAAATAAACTACATACCAAATTTTATGGAAATCCATTCAGCTATTTTAATGTAATACAAACAGACAAACAAGAAAAATGTTCAAATGTAATGACTTTGCATGCCAAGTCATTTACTCTTATCAAAATAATCTTGTAAGGTTAACTGTGCGTTGAATCGTATCCCTGTAATTCTGACTATGAAGAACCTTTTACAAATTACTGAATGCCCTGCAGTTAGTACATTTTATTCTATTAAAAGTCGGCAGCATATAACTGGGTACACTACAGAACTTGTAGTGATTTAATGGATATGGTAAGGTGAAAGAATGTATTTGAGCTATGTAGAGAATGAAGAACTACGTAGAGATTTCTCCATATAAAGAGCAGACCATCAGTGGTTCTTATATAAAGTATTGGGTTGACCCATAAGTTCAGGCGGTTTTTTTTTGTTTTTGTTTTTTTTTTAAGTGAAAATTGTGAATGAAAATTAAAATGTTTTGGCAATGCATTTTATGCTATTTGATAGAAAATTATGTGCTCTACAAAATAGTGTTTATTTTTTTTATTCTGATATACTTTTTGTTCATTTCAGATCATTAAAATGGATTGTCAAGTCGACAAAAAAGAGCATTTTCGACACCTTCTGCTTTTTGCATATAATCGAGGTGCCAAAGCCACAGAAGCTGCTCGAGAGATTTGTGAAGTGTATGGCGAAGAAGCGATGCCTCGTAGGATGGCTCAAAATTGGTTTAAGCAATTTAAAGACGGCAATTTCAACCTCAAAGACATGCATCGCACCAGACACTGTTCAGTTCGATAAGGAGCGTCTGATTCAGCTTCTTCACGAAGATCCATGTCAAACGACAAGGGAATTGGCAGAGATAATGGAATGCTCACACAGTACCATAGAACGTCACCTTCACACGATGGGAAAGGTTCAAAAGTTGAGCGCATGGGTTCCGCATGCTTTGAACTAAAGCAACAAAAATCAACGAGCCACAATCTCTGCCAGTTTGCTTGCTTGTCATCGGACAACTCTTGGAATTCCAATAAGCAGCAATTCCTCTACCAAATTGTTACCGGCGACGAAAAATGGTTCCAGTACATCACTATGAAGCAGCACAAAGAATGGCTTAGCCCCGACAAACAGGCGACACCACAAGCAAAACAACATCTTCACCCGCGCAAAATGATGTTGTGCGAATGGTGTGACTGGGAAGGCATTATCCACTACGAATTGCTTGATCGGAACCAAACAGTGAATGCGGAACTTTACATCCAACAAATGCAGCGACTCAACAATATAGGCATGAATCTTCATGAAGAAGCTAAGTCAGTTGCTCCTCATCTAACTGAATGGAACGTTTGGTGCAATGCATGTCTTCGAGGTCAAAATTGCTATCTTTGAATCGCTTAAACCAATTTTGAGCCATCCTATGAGGCATTGCTTCTTCGCCATACACTTCACAAATTTCTCAAGCAGCTTCTGTGGCTTTGGCACCTCGATTATTTGCAAAAAGCAGAAGGTGTCGAAAATGCTCTTTTTTGTTGACACTTCATTTTAATGACCTGAAATGAACAAAAAGTATATCAGCATAAAAAAACTAAACGCACTATTTTGTAGAGCACATAATTCTCTATTGAATAACATAAAATGCATTGCCAAAACATTTTATTTTTCACGCACAATTTTCACTTAAAAAAAACCCACCAGAACTTATGGGCTAACCTAATATTTCTGTTTCAGAAGTGATTTCAAAAAAAGGTTTGGTAAAATTAAATACATTTCACTTTCTGTTTCCCTTCCTGGTACTATCTCAATTCTTTAACACCCTCACATTTAACCGGATGTTAAGTACCTTCACCAATATCTCCATATTTCAGAATGATTGTTTAGACCTGATATATTCTAAATTGCCTTAAATTTTCTACTGAGAAATATAATCCAGCTTAGCTAAATACACCCGATTGCAAGGAAAACTGAAACGCAATGGTGAACCTTAAATATTAGCAAATTTTCGATCGTTTGAAAACTACAAGTAATAAAATAACAAAGAATATGAAATTCATGTTCACAAGACACCGAACGTATAATAATACGACAAGTTTTTGAGATATGCTGGTAATTGTTCAAAAGGGTATGAAGTTTACGTGCATGGCGGTAAGTAAACCATTCAGACACACGTGAAATTGTTGTGTACGCAAGACTTACATGTCCTTTCATGAATGTGAATTATTCTATTGGAATCCTATCGTCATTATTACTCCACAAAGATTTTTCAACAACCGAGGAAGTGGCACAGGCAGTTGTCTCACTACAGCAGGGTAACACTCAACGATATGTCGCACAACTGTTGCATATGTCGCAGTCAGCTGTATCACGAGTCTATCGAAGGTTCCAGGAGACTGGTGCCTTTCATCGGAGACCAGGTTCTGGTGGCATCAAGCTACAACTGCAAGAGATGACCGATTTATTATTAGCACTGCACTATGCAAATAAGGCCTGGTGAACGTTTTGCGCAATGCTGCTTCCAGGAAACAGTCAGTTATGGAGGAGGTTCCTGCATGCTATGGGCAGGCATTTCACTTGCAGCCAAAACTCACATGGTGTTTATTGACCCTGGACCCACAAGAGACGGGTCGACGGCTCACCGGTATATAACCGAAGTACTACAACAATATGTTTTGCCATATGCTGCATTCATCGGAAGAAAACTTCATTTTCATGCATGACAACGTGAGGCCACACGCTGCTTTTTTTGTTCGGGATTATCTGAATGCAGTTGGCATTGAGTGTATGTGGTGCCTGCATGTAGTCCTGATCTGAACCCAATTGAACATCTTTGGGACCTCCTGAGAAGAGTTCATGATAGAAATCCTGCTCCAGAAACAATCGAGGAGTTGAAGAGGGCGTTAGAAGAGGAATGGAACAATATTGCTCAACAGACCTCATGAATGTGATCCCATCAGTGAGATGCTGAATGGAAGCTGTTATCAGAGCTCGAGGTGGTAACACCATGTACTGACTTGCAATAAATGCTAAATTCAACTCAATTTGTGGTCTTGTCTTTGTAATGAAATGAACGTTTTTGGTACTACACCTTTCCTATATTACTGGTTTCCTCACATTTTTTATAAAATGCATTCATCCAGAACGTTCTGTGTGTCATGTGAACGGGAATGGCATATTCTTAGTTTAAAAACTACAGTAAAATAACAATAAAACATTTGCGACAATTTAAGGTTCACATTGCTTTTCAGTTTGAGTCGATTTCCTTGCACTTAGATAAATCATAAAAAAAAAGTTTTATGAGGTCAAATTTTAATTTATTTATCAATTCCTGTTTGATTCATAATTGAAGTGAAATGGACTAACAATTCTCAAGGAGAATTTACATAAATAATTAGACCATAAACTAGATCAAGTAAAGGACAAGACTTTGTTATTATATAAGAGACTGTAAAAGTTTCACGATTTTTTTTTTATAATTTAAAATGTCTTGTAAACAGAAGCACTATTAAATTGATAATGAAAAATTAAATATATCAGATAGTTTTTTAAACTTGAACAAAATTCCATCTTGTATTGTTTCATCTTCAAAATTTTGACACTTTTTTTTACAGATCATGTTATAAGTTATTTTTTTTTTTTTAAATATAGTTTATGTGGTTTGTCGGAGAGGCAATGATTCTCAAACAGCGGTGAAATCCTTAAAATCTCATCTTGGGTCATTTCCTGTTACTATTCAAGATATTAAAGGAGGTCTTCATGCTTGGGCTAAAGAGATTGATCCAGAATTCCCAGTTTACTGATAATAAAAATTGTGTAAATAGAATCTGTACAATTATTTTATGAATAATATAAAATAAAATAATATTTATTAAAACATTGTGTAATTATATTTATATCCAAATATCTTTAGAATTAGTTTAAAGAAGCAAGTAGAGGAATAGACTTAGTTCTGATACTGTGTACAAGCTATTTTCTGAGAAGGATTAAAAGTATACAAATAATATAGCTATAAACATTTTATGTGCATTTTCCATAGAACTTCTAGTTAATTTATGGTTATCAATGGGTTATTATGGTTTTTAAATTATTGTTAATATGGATACATTTGCTAGTTTAAAGCAAATGATAAAAATAACAGTAGACTGGTCATAGCAAATGAAAAAATTGTATCTTCGAATCTTGACAATCATCAATTGCTGATAAAGAAATGTTTCTTGTAAGAAAACAAAAAGACAGGAGGGGGGGGGGGGGGGGGTGGATTTTCTGCTGTTACTGAACTTGGTGCAAGGTGAGTTTGAAACATTATTTTCATATTCTTATTCAATAATGGCATTGGTGTGATCTTTCTAATAATGCATGCCATGTAATTCCAGTAATAAAAGATGAGGAATCAGAAATATCAATATAGACAACAAAATTATAATAATAATAATATATAATTCTAAAAAAAATATGTTTTTGCAAGAAAAGATCAATAATTACAATAAACTCCCGATTATCTGCGGAATTGGGTGGCACGGGGGCAACTGCGGATAAGCAGATAATCTGAAATAAGACGAAAATCAACACAAAAATGCTTTTAACATTTTTTATTTACATTAAAATGGCAATACATACAATTACAGTACATACATTATAAGCAATTATTTTATTTTAAATTAATTATTTATTTTAAAATTTTATTATTATGGAAAGGCTATCCCGTAATTTAGTGTAATCTTCTGGCCTAAGTTCCGCACACAAGGTCGTTCTTTAAATTGTTTGTCTATAATTGTCTTCACTTACTTTGTTAGGTCTTTACTTACTTTTTTCCTTTTATTGTTTACCTTATTCTAGTTTTAATTTTTTTTTTAATTCCGTAATTTATTGTACAGTAAAACAAATGGAAACAGGAGAGGTCCGCGAATAATCGGGAGTTTACTGTATTATATTTCTTAAAAGGGAAGTGTGCAACCTCTAACACTGAGAACCGCATGAAAATGTGCTTAGAATATAAATTGCTCATGCCAAAAAAAAAAGGGTTAAGAGTCATTCTCATGCAAAACTGCACGTCTTACCATGAGAGACATTTGAATAATCACCACAGTTGAAGCGACGATTGTAATAGAATTCGTAAATGTTCTCCAGTATGTTGTCATCAATATCTTGTAATAGACTGGGCCTCGACATTTTGGGTGGAGATGGTTCGTACTCACTTTGACTTGAAGGTTCCTGTTGCTCTGGAGATGAACGTCTTGTCCTACTGGAAGAGCCAACTTCAGGTATGAGCTCTTCCTGTCCTTCAAAATCACTATATCTATCCAGCGTATCTTCATGCATTTCTGAGTCATCCCCATTGTATTTCTGAATTATTTTGCTATATAACATATTCGTGAACTCCATATCCTCGACTCTGATTACGTTTCCATATTCAACACATCGTAATATTGCCTCTAATATTTTGCCAACATTCATGGGATTAATTTGCCTCATACATAATTTGATACCGATGTAAACTGTTTACACTCTAACCCACAATCGAACACTCCAAAAGATGGCCTCCTACTGCAGATATACTATTCACACAACTAGATTAAGTACTTGTTAGTGCAGGTACAATATGCCACCGTCTGATGGTGCTAGCAGACAACAACCGAGTTTTACATGGGAATAACTCATACCATGGTTTTGGGATGAGCGATTTATTTTCTAAGCTCATTTTCGTGTGGTTTTCAGTGTTTGAAGTCACGCAGTTCTCTTGTTAGTGAAGCAACATCTGGATTTAAAAAAACAACAACATTCGGCTGAGTTAAGTCTATGGATAATTTTACTGCATTATCACCCAACAAGTGTGGGCAGAGCACAGAGAAGCCGTGGGCAGCATCACAATGTGGGCAGCTCTTTCTTCCATGACAGGTCGCCTGTAACGATATCCCTTGTGTGTCGGCTGCACCACATCGGTTATACGTATACGGTTTTGCCAGACATGAAAACACATTGTACAAATGATGTACTCACTCGAGATTTCGTTCTGTATATGCCCAAGACGCCACTCAGCAGTATGCTGGTATTCCCCCAGTACCATCAACATGTCTAACACTTCTTCGTTTGTAAAGGGTATTGGAATGGCTAGGCAGTTACAATGTATTGGGTATTGGAATGGCTACGGCAGTCAACAGCTACACACACAATTACCGGCAGGTGATCCAGTTCCTTACACTTATTGTTTCCTCTGTGTTGCACTTGTTACATCACTGCTTCCATTGTTGTCAATATCTGTATGGGTTCCGATGATACCTGTTTTTGTAAGCATCATCCTACTACTGTTTTTGAAATTGCTTCAAAACAAGGGGCATTCGAGAAAAAACACCTTTAGTAAAAGTTTCATTTTTAAAGCCCTATCCAATGATACCACAGATACCCTATGTTTCCATTTGAAATTTCAAAGCTGATCCTGGTTACCCCTACTTCTGGCGTCCACATTTCATTCTGAGTGGGTCCGGTAGCCAAGTGGTCAGGGCGCTTGGCTGAGGGTTGGAGGTGGCGGGTTCGATTCCTGGCCTAGGCGGAGGGCGGGAATTTTTCCACGCTCCTTTCATCTCCAAACGGGTCCTAGGGTCTCCCCAGCCCTCTGTGGAATGGGTACCGGTTTCTTTCCCGGGAGTTAAAGGCTGGTGGGCGTCAACTTCGTCCCATTGGTCACGAAACGCTGGGAGCCTGACCTCCCGTGTCCCAAAGGCCTGTCCAGGCCTGTAGAGGGACACTAACTAAACATTTCATTCTGAATTTAGCCATTCGAGTCTTCACATCCTATTTGGCATAGTGAAATTTTTTACGAGAACAACCTGTATCCTGTTGTTTCCAAGAAAAATGGGTGATACGGGTGCTGTGATTCACCCTGTATATATTTTAAACATATCTTAATGTAGTTCTTTGACAGTTCTTACTGTATAAAATTGCAAAATAATAATAATAATAATAAATTAGAAAACTAGAAGGATCAAATCTGGGCTCACTTCTTCATGCACTGAGCCACTATGTAGCCTCTGTTTATAGAGGAATTCATAGTGCCAACAAGCTGCATTCTATGTGCTCCTCACGAAAGAGAATAATTTCTTAGTCCATATATTTTCCAATCCTACAAATCACAGGGTACAGAACATATTGATGTCACAGGATGCTGCCTTTTTCAGTGATGTTACTTTATATTTTTGTAAATTTAACATAAATCTTATACCAAAGCAACTGCTTTAATCAGACAAGACAGATTAAGGCAAACAATAACAAATATTGCTTAGTTCTACAATGGCTTAATTGGAATTGGAAATGGAATAATTCACTAAATGATCTTCAATAGTAAAAAAAGAAAAACTTGGATGGAATTTTCAACCTGTAGCCGTGATTCGAAATTGAGCCAATAATTTTTGTTTCATTGTGGTTTAGCCACTTTTCAGAATTAGAAAAACAAAAGTTATTTAGAAATTGCTATAGCTCTCCTCATTATTCACATAAATGTAATAATGGTAAAACAAATTTGCGAAGGAAGAAGATTTCCTGAAAAATTATTTGCATAAAAAGAGCAAAACTAAATTTGCCCTTTAGTTAACAATAAGTTCAATATTAATATTACATAACAATATGTAAAATTTGCAGTTTCATCTATTGTCCATCTTCTAGATAAAAAAAAAAAAAAAAAAAAATTGACAGATGAAAAAGAGAGAACAGTCGTAAACATTAAAGTAGAAGTCACCTTTATTAATTGTTCAGTTTTTAATTTCAATTATTGACTAAGAATGCACCTCTTTAATTTAATTTTAGTTTAGCATGTTAAATTTTGAATATTCCTAATTTTACATTTCAATTAATATGAAATGAGGTGGTGTATTCCTCTAGGAGGTGAAATGTGATTTCTGTTATTTCTATTCTATAATAATGGTCATGGCTAAACTCCACTTGTACTATGACTACAAGAGCCTGTTGTATTGACCCAAGAATTAACAAATGGTCTTAGACAACTGGAAGGAGAGAAAGAGAAGAAGCAGGAGATAAATATAGGAAAGAAAAGAAACATTCCTATTGGCCTAGGGGTTTTTATCAGTTACTAATACAGGGTGTCCGACAAGTCCCGCATCATAGGCGATATCATAATTTTGTTTTAATTGTTGTTGACAAACAAACGATATCTCCTATGATGCGGGACTTGTCGGACACCCTGTAGACTGAGTAGGGAACTTCCATTGATTATTTCAGCATCTGAACATTATTGCATTCCATATTGTGTGGTTTTATTTGAAATTTTTGTTAAGTAATGCTTCATTTAAAAAAAAAGTGAAAAAAAAAAGCCATTCCTTCAGTATACAGTTACAAAGAATATTTTTCTTATTGTTATTCCTGTGGTTTACTGATGACCATTTGTCCCTGTTGAGGACAAACATCATTTGTTAACCAGTAGTTCAATAATTCTTTTTTAAATCTTGGGCACAATCCTAACATCTTTTCTAAAGATTTGTTCTCAAAAATTATTATGGAATTTTCTAATGAGGCACTAGTGATGTCTCCAGTGTTCCACAGAATTTGGCACTGGAAATGTTTGAAAATATATACTTAGCTGTTACAGGAGCGAAATATAAGAATTTTTGTAAACAACATTTATTTTTCTGTTTAAAGTTGATATTTGTTTTCTTATGAAATCAAAAAAGATTTGAGAGATTCATTAAAATAATGTTTTATAAATTTTATTTTTAAAATAACATTTGTAAAAAAAATGAGTTCATTTATGATTCTAATTTTTACAAAATGTACACAAAAATATAGTTTCATGCAACCACATATGTACAATAGTTAATTACATACAACCTTTAAAGCATTTATTCCATTATAATACTGCAATTTCATTGAAATGTTTCTCAATTTAATCATTCCCATTAAAGATTTTGTTTGTATAATAATCTTTATTTTTTTAGAAGTTTTTTTGTTGTTGTTGTTGTGAAGAGCAATCTTTTGGCTTGAATGAGATGAAATATTTTATGTAATTCTACCAGAGAACTTTGTAGCTGTTATCACTTAATCCATAAAGAACTATAACAGGACATCTGAAAGAAAAAAAGAAAAATCATTAAAACTTGAAGAAATAATATGAATACAAAAACATTTATGAGGCTTTTATTCCTAATTATATTTATTAAAATACTTACAGTTGGATATTTATGAAGAGGGAAGAAGATATGACTGATGGATTCTCACATAATTGTATATGGGGGGGGGGGGGAGAACAAATATCAGTCAGAAATCTTCTGAGTGAATGTTAATATTTAGTAAATATTTTAGAAATATAAGCATAACGTTAAAATTAATATAATGGCATTTAGGACAACAATTCAATAGTTATCTTAATCTTCCTCTGTCACAAGTTCAGAAAAACAATTTGGCAGTTTCCTTATTAAATTACACTTGGAATCATATTCACTCCAGTCATTCAGTGAAACTGATGAACTTTACTACTTCTTCAAATGGCAGCTTTGAAAATCAGTCTATTTCCTTCTTAGCAATCCAATAATTGCACTCAGTTCTCCTTTCCTTTGTAATTCAGTGTAAAAGATTTCACTATTCATTATTCTGTTTTATTCTTTACAAATTGTACAGGTTTTAGATTCATATTTTCCACAGGAGGGCAGCTAAACAATCTTGGTGTGTAATTAATCTAAGGATTGCAGAGCTGCTTCTCTGGATTTATTGCTGCAATTTCATTTACTTTTATTCCAGTATGGGAGTGGATCCATTGGGAAGCAATGGTTTTACGTAGGCTGTTGAGGGATCTAATAATATTTTCGGTTTCATTAAGCAGTCTGATAATTAATTGTTTATAGCATTTAGGAATTAACCAGGAATACTATTGTTTGAAATAGATTGCTTTGAACAATAATTGATTAAAAGCATCTTTATTGCTTCTCTTTCAGCTGATATTGCACTTTCCTTCTGGAATATAGTAAGAAAATGAAATTGAATAAATCACTGCACTTCACGTCTTTAATCATGGAACCATCTGTATATACAGAAAGCCAAGTATCTGGTGGGAATCTATTATCTATTGTTTCCTGTTTAAGTTATTCTTGTGGGTAGATATCTTTCTTATTAATCTTTTTTATTAGGTTAAGGTATGAATTCTAAGGTTTGAAAATTCAGAGGGTTTTCATGCTAATGGATGTGTTCAATGTTTAATTCAGCTTGTAACTCTTGAAGATAATCATTTTAATAGAAAGCTTTTCTGAATAGAAATTTAACGTGCCTGAATAACTCAAAAAAAGAAGGTAACAAACGAAGGCACAACGCTAAAAAGAAGGAATTCGCACCCTGAGCAGTCACCAGGAATAGACTGTACGGATCGCTTCGTCCTTTTTAGGACTCGTCAGCCAGCCAAACTCCACCGATGACAGACTCAGAAGGTGTGCAAGGTTAAAGATCCTGGGTCTCACTCCCGAGGGTGGGACCTTCCCCCGACAAAATCCTAACCGAACAGTCCGTCCCAGTCTCTTCTAGGCGACAGCTCAGGGTGCGAATTCCTTCTTTTTAGCGTTGTGCCTTCATTTGCTATCTTCTTTTTTTAGGGAGCTTTTCTGTTTTTAATAATTGCTAGTTATTGCTGTTTCAATCCATTTGAAATCTTTAAAGAGCTTTAGTATTATATATGTTGATGCTGCTTGTATTTTAATTTCACATCTAAAGCTGCCTATAGATCGGGGCACCTGCAATTTGGCAGAAATCTATCAGACCAAATATGTGAGCTCTATCATACCACATTCAAACAGACTCAACTTGATGGCAAAGCAAGTCTAACTGCTAAGGCACACATGCCATTTCTTTTATAACATTGTGCATGTATTCCTGCTTCATTCTAGTGAGTCCACTTGGAGCTAGAGGTGTCTGGATACTGTTGGCAACATAGTGTATGTAGATATAGCAAATAATTCCTTAAAGATAAAGATGTGGAAGAAATTTTAAATTCTGTGAGAGGGGTGAAAATATATCTAAGGAAACATTGTCAAAAATTTACTGCAGAAAAATCAAAGAAGCAAGCTGATGAATTTTAATAATTTGGAAGAGATATTTACAGCTGTTTTATTAGATTTAAAACCAATGATTGTCTCTCATCAAAAGTTTCTAAACTGGACAATGAACAAATTTAAAAATGAAAAAAAAAAAAAGGAATCAATGTCTAAATGGCAGCAAATTCTGTTTAGACTGCAGCTCATTTTCAATTCTTTTTTGCTGTAAATTCCGTTACGTTTTGCAACTCAACAGCAGATCTCTCTCCATATATGAAAAAGTATATGCTATCAGATTATAGGAAAAAAACATACATTTAACCATAAAAAAAGATAAAAAAAAAAGGAATGTTACTTCAATGTTTGGAAGTTTAACCTAAATGATCAGAGACCCTTTTCCAACAAACTCATCTATGTCTAATTATTAAAAAAGCTTAAGTGTAATTGAAAGGCCATCTTCTTGTCTAGCCTCACAATGTCTTCTGATAACAACTTCAGTAAGTATTATCATCTTTTAGCTGGATGTATATTTGAAAATATATTGATATCAGCATTCTCTCCACTTTCATTCAGTGTTGTTGAAATATATTTAAATTCTTCCGTCACTAACCAGTATCTGATCGAGGACTTAACAATAAATTTAACAAGAGGATTATTGTAAAAAAATCTAATGTTATTTTAGATGGTGCCACTGGAAGGCTCAATTATACATTCTTACAACTACTAATGTGTTATTCTAACTGTCGAGTGGCTTTAGAACTACTTGGGTTGTGGGAAGTTACATCTATAGTTTTAAGATAACCGAGTAGTGTAAAAAGCAAAAAGCTTATTCTTGATTATTTTGCTGTTCTTAGTATTACATTCGCTATCTATCAATTTAATCTTCTAAGCTTGTCCTCTGAGAGGTAATATAACACATTCTATTCCAGAATGACAATTTACCGTTTTATTTCAAAATGAGAGCAAGTAAAAAAACAACAGTTTATATAGATTTCATTTATTGTTTTCTGTTTTCTGTAATTCTAAATTAGGATGATGCTTTTCAAATCACGCCTGAACTTAACTTTTGAAGGACGGTATGTTATAAATGGTACTGTCAGTGGTGTTTCCAATGTCACATTAGCTGCCCGATGCTGCCCCGCAGTGCAACAAGCTCTCGGTTCTTACAATTTTTTTTAACCCCCTTTCAGTGCAAAAAAAGGAGCTAAAATTTGGTATACGTCAACTCCTGAAGATCCTGAATAAATGATAAAAATTTCAAGGGATGTTTCGATCTGACAAACCTAACCATTCCCTTGTTAGACTGGTTTAAGGAAAGCAATGCAAGAAAGCACTACTTCGCAATGTGACATTGGTAATGCGACCAACAGTAAATACTTGTTGGTCTTAATGGTTCTCTACGTACATAGGAAATCATCAAGATTAATTAAAAATATCTTCATAAAAATTTTAAGCTGTTATTATCTCTTAACAAATTCTAAATAAGCTAATCTTGATGAATTTCATTCATGATTCATTACAAATTTTAAGTTAATTAGATTTTTTATTAATTTTGATTTTGATTGAAACGTAGCCACGCAGTGAACTCATTAAAAGTTTGTTGGAAAAAAATTACGAAATCATTAAATTCTATTTACTTAAGTTAAATGAATAAAAGTCATTCAACATTTGACTTGTAACATTTTTGTGATGAAATTAATTTAATTCATGACATTAAAAATTGCAACTTTTTGCCAATGGCAATCAAATTTCTGTTTTTACTCTTAAAATAATATTTGTTCTACTATATCATTAAATGATATTTCAGTGTTTAAGAGGCAATGTCTCTTTAATTAAATGAATCTATAGAAAAGAAAGACATTTTATGTTTAAATGTTAAAAGCTTCTACTTACTTCTTTTCAAATCGAAGTTCGTAAAGTTCATCCATTACTTTAGACAGATACTTTTTGTGCTTTACAAGTCTAGAAAAATAAACAAATCAGGAAATAAATTGTGAGAGATCAACAAAGAATTAAAAGTTAGCCTGTTTCAATTGAATCTCAATCTCTGACTTACTTTTCTATAATTGTACCAATGCAGTTTTTGAAGTCGTTTTCGGTTCCATCAGGCTACAAAGAAAAAAAACTGTTATAAATGATAATGTTAAATTAGTAAATTAGCTTTTCTTAGTAATTTCCTTATAACAGCATGATTTCTTGCAAAAAAAAATAAATAAATAAATAAAGATAAATCTCTGAAAGTAAGTGGAATATCACTAGGAATTTACAGAAAGTTCTTAATGAAAAATAAGAGGTTAAGAGCAGTTTTGCAATTCAAATAATTGTCTCTCCGGTTTTAGTAAACATTTTTTGGTTATCCTGGTTTCTTTATTAGTTCTAATGCCATACTTCCTCTTCAATTCACATCTTAACATATTTGCAAAAATAAATACTTTATCTACGCTTCATATTATATAAAAACATATTTTAATTCCGAATTTTCGGAAAAATTTATTCTTTCTTCCTTTTTCAAGTTTATTGTTTATAATAATATACATCCAGGTGATATCATACACGTACACTTCTTAGATATGGTTGTTAACAAACATTTTCTTCCCTTTAAATGCTACAAACATTATTATTTCAGTTACAATTGTTAGATTTCTGCAATTAAATGCTACAAAACCCTTATTATTTCAATATAATTGTTTAATTACTAACATTATTTATTTCAATAATCATATTTTTTTAAATTCATCAATTATTATGCCTTTTTTGCTTTTGTTCATGCAATTTTCTACCATTTCATTAGCCACATATATATGGTATCACCTGGATATATATGAGGAGCATTCATTTAATTCGTAGTCACCCTGTACATATGTGGGAAATTCTAAACTTACATTAAAAGTAATCACCTCCGGCGGCAACGCACTTTGTCTACTGTGACACGAGCCGCTTGATGCCTTTCTGGTAGAAGGCCTTGGGCTGCCTGCGTAGCCACAACGTCACATGCTCCATGACCTCATCGTCCGAATGGAAACGCTGCCCACGTAGAGCTTTTTTTAGCTCCCCAAACAGGTGATAATCGCAAGGGGAGAGGTCGGGACTGTACGGCGGGTGACGGAGAACCTCCCACTTAAACTTCGTCAAAGTCCCCTGCGTCTGGTTGGCCGTATGAGGGCGCGCATTGTCATGAAGCAAAATCACACCCACAGACAGTTTTCCTGGGCGTTTTGACTTGATGGACTTGCGGAGATTGTGCAACGTCTCTCCGTACCGGGCGGCGTTTATTGTCTGTCCGTGTTCCAAAAATTCCGTGTGCAGTGGTCCTCGAATGTCGAAGAACACGGAGGCCATGACCTTTCCCGCTGAGGTTCGAATTGATTTGGACTTCTTTGGAGGGGGAGAAGAGGGGTGACGCCACTGGGAACTTTCGCGTTTGCTGTCCGGGTCGTAGTGGTGACACCACGTCTCTTCCCCTGTGACGAGTTTCTCCAGGAATGCCTCTCCCTCGGCTTCGAATCTGTCCAGGTGCAACTGACACGCATCCAATCTGTCCTTTTTTTGAGCGTCGTTAAGACTGTGGGGCACCCATTGTGCACAAACCTTGCGAAAATGAAGCGTCCTGGTGATTATGGAGTGGGCCAACCCAACGCTGATGTCCACCTCCGTCGCCACAGCCTCCACCGTAATTCTTCGGTTCTCCTTGATGATCTCGTCCACTCGCGCAATAATCTGCAGCGTCGCCACTACGGGCTGCCCTGGACGAACGTCATCCTTTAAGTGTCGCCCGACCCTGTGCAAACCGCTTCCGCCATTTGATCACTGCTGGCAGTGACAATGCGTTCTCTCCGTAAACACCCACCATTCGTCTGTGCATAGGCCGTGCGCCGATACCTTCGGCGGTAAGAAACCGTATAACGGCACGCTGCTCGACTTTATCTGCTTCCATTTTCAGACAACCGTTTTTGTTTTTGGACTGAGAAAAAAATAATGTGCTATTGGACGAAACTGACTCACAGCTTGCTTATTTGCATAATCTGCCTTCACTTTCCCGCTCGCTTGATAGCCACCGTGCTGCCATCTATTGAGCCTTTAAAGAACCCTTTACTATCTGATATAATCGACTTTACACTATTCGCACGGCTTCCATTCATTTCATGGGGTGACTACGAATTAAATGAATGCTCCTCATATTATTGTAAACAACAAGCTTGAAAAAGGAAGAAAGAATAAGTTCTTCCGAAAATTCGAAATTAAAATATTTCTTAATTAGGATTATTGTTAAGAAGGTTATGTTTCATCATTTTATTGTTGATATTTTTTGTTATTATTTGGTTCTCTTCCTTTGTTTTAAGGTTTAGCAAAGGTTTGTTTAAAAGGTTATGTTTTATTGTTAATATTTGATATACATCTTTTATTGTTTCAGTTGGAAATAGTTTGTTCCTTTTCTGTATTTAAATAAAAAACCTAGTAAAAGTCTTTACGGTAAGTAAAGACAAAATATCGGTATCATGTGGAGTTTGAGTATTTCTTTCATTTAAATCTTGCTAAATACATTGATTTTTTTTAAAAGAAATTTAAATTACTCATAGCTTTTGAGGTATCACATAGTGCTCCTAATATTAAAATGCTTTTTTGTTTGAAATTATTGTATTGTTTTTTATTATATCACTTGCTTATAATAACATATGAGTAAGGTGAAAGAGAGATAGAATCTCTTTATAACAGTGAATACTGAGACTGGTGCAAAATGTAACCATTAAAGTTAGTTATTACAAGATTAGGAAGAAAGATACTGAGCCATGAACAAAATGCCAAATACAGACAGAGAGGGAAGACATCAATATATCCTAATCTCAATGAACAAAAGAAAAAAAGATTTCGATTTAATTGTAGAGCCTCAACTTATATTCAGAGGAACCTAATTAGAGTCCTAATCAACATTTTAATTATTTTTAATAAAAATTTGCCTATTGTCAACAATATAAAACTGATTATTATGATCAATGCTACATGTATTTAACAAGATCAATAAAACTATCACTTGGGATGCCCATTTAAAAATTAGACGTGTCATTAAACCCTATAGTTCCTTATATAAATATAACTTATGGAAACATGATTGACTATGATTAAGATAGAGGCTATCACTACAGTAGATGATGGTTACAATATCTGCTGTCTCTGCCCTCCAATAATGTTTCCAGATAATGGGGGTTTTGTTTCTGTCCATATTATTTAAGTTTGGAGTCCATTAAAAGTTGATAGTGGAAACCCAGAAAATGCTGAAGAAGTAATACCAGCAGTAGTGAACAGCTCTTCATCAAGGTAAGACACAGTCCTACCATCAATATGAAATGAAGTTCTTCGAAAGTCCCCAACATAGCAAGATTTTTCATAATGCTGATGAAGGGTCATAATGCTGGGAACTGTACAGAATGGGATAGAAGGAAGAAAATATGCTGCTTCATACAATATTAGCATACATTGCAAGGATGATAGATTTTAACTTGCAAATCCACTTAGAGACATGATCTACAATTAAAGACAACTCCAGAGATGCTCAAGAATACTTGTGTGACTGGTATGGCAATCCACCACTTGATGAGATATATGTGAATGTGATTGCTTTTTAAGTGATACATCTAAAATATATATGGTCTTCATGATCAAATGATTACAGATGGTGCAGTTTTAGACTGAAGCATCTAGAGTTGGCAGCACTGTTGGTTTATGAAACACGACAAAATGTTGAAATACATTTGCCACAAAAATTTGAAGCCAGGCTCAAAGTTAACATAGACCATCTGACTGAACAGCTGAAACTATGAACAGTATTGAAACTCTTTAAGAAAGAGAGAGATTGAGACACAAATACAGAATTTTTGTTGATGTTGTATTTTTTTTTTAATAAAGGACAAACCATCAGAAAATCTCTAGGAGTGGAGGAATAGAACAGTATTCTCCTCCAAGACTTTCTGAAGATATTCCAAAATATGAAAATTGGCACTTTGGAGATTTTGTGGAAAAACTGACCTTCTACAGTGTAATTTAATAGTTACGATTAATAATTGAAATCTTCTAGGAATCCATACAGCTGGCTGACCAGATAATCACAGGAATCATAAAAGCATAGAATAATCATCGAGGATATATCTGGACATATAATCAGAAGATTAATGACTATGGAAGGCAACAATAAGAAGGTATGAATGTAAATATGGTAGATGTGATATGGATGGCTTGGATGTGATCTGTTTAAAAAGGTCTTTTTGTCTCAAGATTTGTTAGAATAGGGAGCTTTCTGAAACTAATGGCTTTAAATTGGCATGTAGTTGTTAAATAATGTTTAATTCAATTGGAAAAGAATGAAAAATTCTGAGTAAAGTTCAGCACTGAGTCTTGGCAGTGAAGGATAAAACTGCTGTAGATGCTAAAATATCCTACGTTATTCAATACATTACGGGAATATCAAAAGAGATAAGAATTTGATCTTTTTTTTATCTTAAATGTGAAGTGATCAATGATAATCTAAATAGATTCCAATACTAAACCAAACCTCTTAGCTTTAAAAGAAATAAGATTATTTCAAAAACAAACATTAACTCATGCATGAAATTACATTAATAGAGCTGTTAATAAAACTTCCTGAAATTAAGGAATAACTTTTAAGACTTGGATACCAGTGATCTATCAAATGAACTGCATGCAGAGATCATGTAATCAGATAACAAAATGACACATTAGATGGCAGAGAACATAGAACTGACCATTACTTTGGGAGACTGACAAAAAAAATGTTTGAAGGTTGCATTCTAATGTGTAAGACTATACATAATTTTTGAGTAATGAGAAGTAGTAATTGAATATTTATACCAACCTCTAAATGAAATGCTATTGTTTTAATGGCATGAGAATTTAATTCTACAGCAAGGATTTCCACTACTATTTTAGGAGAAACATACTGCAAAACAGATGAAATATGAGATGCAATCTAGAGGGGGAAAAAGTTGTTTAGCATTAGAAGTTAACATAACAGGAAAATACGAAATAAGAGAAAAGCCACTAATTTTATTTTCTTCAATAAAAATAATAAAAACAAAATTTCATTACTAATTAAAGAAAATTAAATTTTTTTACCTGGCCTTCATAACGCCTTCTGTTATTGGAAACTAACTTTTCAACAAGAAAGGTAATTATGAAGTTTGATCCACTAGTTGTATGGGATAAATCACTTGAAACACATGATTTACTACTGTCACTTCGAGAAAGACCAACAGATGAAGTTTCAGAAGAATCCCTGTAGGAAAATAAATGCTTAGAATATAGTATAAGTTAAAACCCCATTTTTTTTTTTTTCACTCATCAACTTTATAATAATCAAATTGTATATTATTTTGTCATTTACTTTTGAAAGGAAAACTTTTCAGTTTCACAAAATTAAAAAACAAAAAATAAAGATACTTCACATAAATCAATGAGTCAAAAATTAATTGTTTTCAAAAATGCATAAAACACATAATAATTTAATTTTCTGATTAACCTAAACGGTTTACTGATAATACTTAGGGAATTTGTAGTCATTTATCAATAGTATTTTTCCAGCTTTTTAGAAAGTCTTATTTTAATTAGTATGAGAAAAGAATTATACAAAAAAAAAAAAAAGCATTATAATCTAGCTTAATTAAAATGCATCTGAACTTTCATTAAACATTTCAGTTGTAGTTTTTTTTTTTTTCTTCAAAAAATTAACTCTAATTATACATAGCATTATAAAGCATAATCATCAATTGAATCAGATAGTGTTTTGAGCCTAAGAATTAATCTTAGGGATGGAAGGGAGGGAATCAAATTATAGGAAAGTCTATTTTCAATAAGAAAATTTGGCTTAGACTGATTAAAATAGAAAGATGTCTGTAATTCTATCAAGTCTTATGATTTGGCTAAAATCGTGATTGCGAATCCTGTCCAATTATTGTTGCAAAGGAAACAAGAATCTATTTTTTTTTTTTAGGATTTATATAAAAGACAAAGTGGCTAAACTGGAAATAAAAAGCTAAAAGATTATCTGGAAATCTTGGGATTGTTAGTCGAAAGAAAAATTATAAATACAACACCTATTTCATGAAACTTTCGCTGTTGTCGGAAAAAAGTTTATGACTGTTTGCTATAGTTTAAAGCAAATCTAGGACAAGATGCTAAAGAAGCAATGTAGAACTGTTCATTTCTACAATGAGATGGAAGTGTTTTACCAATGCTAAGAATTATTTGGAATGCAAAAAAGAATATAAAGTAAAAACAAATCATCTTGTGCAATTTCTATGGATTGAAAGCTTTGATGTTTGCAAGAATGGATGGAAAGTAGGAAAAAATGACTTTCAAATAAGAAATACTATCTTCTGTGGAATGTGCTATGAATGCTATGAACAGCCTTCAGATACAGAAATTGCAATATCACTTGATAAATAAATCTAAAACAAAAAGAACACAAGCAATTGTTTCATATTGCAATAATAATTATTGTTAATATCAGCAAGGGCAATTTGATTGAGATGAAAGGAAAGACAGATTTGTGGAGATGAAAGATGTCTTGGACTTTCTTCTTCTTCTTCCTGCTAAAGGTGGTTTTAAGTAATTTTCAAATCGAAGATACCACTTATCTAACTGATAGTAAGATTGGATACTTAAGCTAGAAGAGATAATGGTGAGACAGATGAGAAAGATCAGTGATTAACTTTAAAAAAAAATGCTAGAACAAAAACAAGAGCAATTAGAGATCCACTAAATTATGCAGGGCTAATAATAAGATAGCCATTGGCAGAAGAAGTCACTGAATGAATATCCAAACTGGAATAATGCTAACCAAGTAATACTCCCTCTGTCCCATAATAATAGTAGCAAGTGAATATTTAAATGGGGATTATTGGCGAATGCAGCTATAAGTTAGGTTGTAGCGCAAAATTGCAAAGCCTCAATCAAAATCAATGTTTCATGACATATTTCATTTGTTTTGATATATCTTTTTTTTTTAGGTTAACCTAATTATTACGATTTATCACTATTTCTCTAATTTCTTCCGCTGATCGGAATCAATTGGTTTTTTTTTTTAATTGAATATCAACCCATTGTAAAAGTAAGATGAAAAAAAATTTTCAAGCAAAGAACGAGTTGCGATTGTCCAGTTCTTGATGCATAAAAAGAAAAACGAAAAGTTGCAGAAAAGTGCAATTACGTTAACTGCAAAACAATAACGAAATTATTGAAAAATCCAAAAACTATCTGAACACTCAAAATAAAAATTAGGAGTAATATTTTTAATTTATTGTTTAATTTAATCTAGTTTTTTGGTAATAAATGTTGCGTTCTAAATTTATTTTCTTTGCTACTGTTATTATGGGACAAATTAAATTCATCAACTGCTACTATTATTATGGGACAGAGGGAGTAGTTCAGATTGCTAAGTAAGGAAATGCACCCTCTGTAAGTTCATGCATAAGTACAGTATAAGACACCTAACAATTAAAGATGCACATTTGTTATTCTTGAGGTTTTGGTAACCCAGACAAGGTTTTGATGCTTATACGAATGGAGAAACACAAGAAAGATCTTTTGAAGCAAAGAATACCATCTTCACCTGAATGTGCTCATGAATGATAAAAACACTTTAGAATTGGGAAAATGCAACTAGTCTTTATTCTTAGGATAATTTCAGCATCAATTTTATTAATAAATCTATTTTAAACTTTTAACAGCACTTCTCTTTAATAGAAAACTAAATAAAAGATGTTTGATACAGAAGTGGGGGTTTAATTTTTTATGCTTATGTTGTTGATTATTTAATTTTATAAAATACTTCCTTACTGTTTATTAGTGAGAGCTTTCTGCAAAAAATCAGGGAGATCTGCTACAGTCAATTTCTTGTCCACAAACCTGTCTTTTTCCCATGATCTCACCTAAAAAGACAAGAAAATAAGCCTCTTCAGTTTTACAAATTGTGTAAATAAGTTAGGTACAATGACAACACAGAGACAGAATTAAACTCAATATAAACTAAATGACATTCAAGGATTGCACAAATATCAAAATGTTACTTAAGGAATATAGTGAGATTAAACTTTTAATTATATGGTATTCACTTATTGATGCTTTCGTTTCAATGCCATTTAAGATAAAAGCTCACTGCATATGCCTCTGTTCCAAACCAGGAACTTATTCCTTTCATCACTAGCTATTACACGAAGTCCTAAATTTTTAAGCTAAATTTTTATAGTAAGGAAAACTTGAACTGCCCGTGGTTTATTAATTGGAGAAGTTTATCTCTGAATCAAAGGTGGGACATAAAAGAAATTCATTTGATTTCTGTAACTTTGTTCTATTAAAGTCACTAACAAGGAGATGACACACCCTGTACATCATATAATTTAATGCCCTTTTGAGACATGAAAGTACACAAAGTACTTCAAAAATATATATGAGTTATCAATTAGCAACACACGACTCTCTGCTTTTATACTGGTATGTGATGTCGTGCCACCTAAGCTTCAGTTCATTATTGTAGAGGGGTGCCCAGATATTTTTGATCGCAGTGTATTACTTACTGACTTCAATTTCTGAACATTTGTTTACTATTTTTAGTTAATATTTGAACTAATTGAGAAAAGTACATTTGTCAAAAAAGTCATGGGTTTATTCACAAGGTTTGGAAAGTCTCCTTATATATTCAGGGTATTTTTTAAAGTACTGACAAAATGTCAGTGTCAGGTTCTACAAAGAAAAATCAGTAAAAAACATCCAATAAACATAGGATCAGAAATATTGAGATAATACCCATTATTTCATTAGATGCATGATGAATTAATGCATGCATAATACTGTCTGTAACTGATGCATACAGTAAAGATATTGTATACCTGTATTGTCTATCATGTTTCAAAAACTACAGAGAAAAAAGCTTCTAAATTTTATTGCATATTTGAATGAATGTAACAGTTGATACAGAAATCGGCATTCAATGAAGCCTCCACCAGCAACAGGTATCAAAGTAAATGTTCGAAATGTCCAGCACAGGCATGCAAATATCGAGATAGTGAATGTCAAATTCATTGACAAATTCCTGGTGTGTTCTGAATTAGCTGAAAAAGTGCAGATGCATCCAATTGTTAAACAATGCTTTTATTTGACCCCAAAGATAAAAATCCAGATGATTTAAGTCTGGGGAACATGCAGGCGAATTAACAAGGCCACCCAGACAATCCAGCATTTGGGAAAGTGATAATTCAGGAAAGCCATGATGAAAGGTGTGAAAGCAAACAATTGTGCATTTCATGGATTCCGATTTTTGATGTTACATTATATGTAAGTAAAACTATGTATTCTATGCAATAATAATAAATACAAAACTCAAGATATTCACTTTCATTCAATGGCAGATGATTAGATAACTCTTCCTTCATGCCTCAACTTTGATCATTTAAATAACATACATTTTACTTCATTTATTTAGCAATTATTTTCAGTGAAAAGATTTTTTAAAAAAAAAGCACTTACCCTAACACTTCCAAGTTCAGTTTCTTTTAAAATGACTGTATAGATTCCAGTTTCACGGCATAAGTCCTGAAGTTCTTCAACTGACTATAAAATTAGAAACCAATTAGAAAGGATTTATTAAGAAGAAAAAAAAAGGGACAGATGATAAGAATGTATTTAAACTAATTGTGCTTCTTCATTCTTATTATTGTGAGAACCCCTAAAGCATTTCTATAAACGACTACAAATTAAGAAGATATGTCTTAAATTAAACATCAAGATCTTAACACTTTTTTTTATGATTATAAAGTTACACTCCTATTCCAAGTGTGTGTGTGTGTGAGTGTGTATATATATATATAATAATTGAGAAACTCTTGAAAAATATAACAATTCTATATTAATAGGAGATTGGGCAAAATGCAGATCATATAAAAATTTACAGCTGATATATCATTAATTATTTAAGTTTCTTTAGATTTATTTTGTTGTGATTTGGGTAGTTTTTCAAGTCTCAAAGCTCTGAGAAAGAGTTCACTATTTTATGAGAATGGACTAACTTGTGAATTTATGAGTTACTTTATGATTACTGAAAATATAAAGATAATCTGCAATCTATATTATATTTAAAATATTGAACTTATACCTGGAATGTATCATATTGTGCATATGCTCGAATTCCACAAGCCCACAGTTCTCTCATTATGTTTCCTTTCTCTTTCAGCATTGGCTCCTGACCAGTGGAGCAAACTATGACATCATAAAAGAAGGGTGGTTGGAACTGCAATTATAAATAATAATAATCAAAACAAGTCAACATTTAATAAACAGAATATGCTTAAAATCATTAGCAATAAGGGCAAAACAAAATGATAACTGTATTTATATAGAATTTGTTCAAACAAACAGATAAAAAAATAAGAAATAAGAAATCAAAATTTATGTTTAAATAAGCCATGTAAAATCACAAAAACCCCAGAAGCCTCATGATTAGCACAGTATTAACTCTCTGAAGCATTTCGTGATTAACTTCTGTTCTATAAATCTTGATCTACCGTCAGATTTTTTTTACCACTTAACCAACAGCTTCTGATCCAGTAATTATTTATGTTTTTTTGTTTAAATATTTACACAATAGCTCTGTATATATTTTTCTAGATAGAATCCTTTTTCTATAAAATGATCAACATTAAATTGACAATTTCTACATTTAACTACAGTAAAACCTGCTAATCCGATAATCCGGCACATTCAATAATCGGGCATCGGTCTAAGGTTTTTTTTTTACTTTGAATAAGCCTTCCGGGCGCGTTCGGCAGAATTCGCGGGCAATCGGCTGAGGTCGGGCGTACTCGGCAGTGATGACAAATCTAATAAAGTAACTATACTTTACTGTATGTACTGTATTGAAATATAATACTACATAAAAATATATTTTGTTGTTTTGTTTTTAATATTTTCCATCACTACCGAAATCAGAGAAATCACAATAGAACACGGAAAAATGGCCTGATACCTATTAATAGCCCTTTTGACTCTCTATTTTAGCGGTATTTTCGCTATCCTCGCAATAATGGCTATTTTTAGACGGCGCTCAGTAATCCGGCATTTTCGGTAATCCGGCACTGCCGAAGTCCCGAACGTGCCGGATTAGCGAGTGTCTACTGTACTGTTAATAGAGAAAGTAGTTCCAAATAGATGCACGATATGGTTTTATGATAGTATTGGTAAAGTTTCAATAAGGCAGTACCCTTTATAGTATCATTATTGTAAAATTTGCTTGAAAATTTTAGATAACTGTATTTTTGCAAATGCTTGTTTCAACACGAAAATGTTTTATGTCATACTGAAGATCCCTTCACATGAATTTGAATAATAGCGAATCTTTACTTAATTAACTGGAATGTTTATTGAATGTTGTTTACTGAAAGTGTGTCATATTTTTAGGCCAGTTCTATCTGTTTATTTAAGAATACTGTGTCATAGTTATCAAATGAGAACAGAAAAATGGCTGAGGCAAATGGCAGTAATATCAGTGTGAAACTAATAATTCAAGTATTTCATGGAAGTCACACATATTGGATCGTTTTCTGATTGCACAAATAAAATCCAATTTATTTATTTTTTTTATTTCTTGAGTTGAAAACATTTTACATACTTTCCTTTTCTGCATATTTTTTTTTCATGCCATATCCTTGATAAAAATACTCTACATCTGAAGCCAAACAAAAACACATTGATTCCTCCTGAAGTCTATGGCATCATCTCTTACATTATGATATTCATGTAGAGTAGGATCCATTAATTCTTCCATCTAGACATTATTTTACAATATACTTTTATCAGATTTTCTTAATTTATGAGCAGCATTAACAAACAACAGTTTCATAATGTAAACTTAAAAAGAATGATGATATTTAATTTTATGTCTCAACTTACTTCTTCATCTTCCAAAATTGCAGATACCATTTTCTCAACAGCAAAACTCACTCCAACAGCTGCTGGATGGATCTCTTTAGAAGCTTTTTGTGACAGATTCATTCCACTTATCTGTGAATTTTAAATAACAGATTTAAATAATAATACATTTTGTAGCAGATGAGTAATGTGAACAGAGGAAGCATTGAAGGAATTACTGATTTTTTATTCTCTAAAATCAGTACACTGAGAATAAGTAAAATTTTAATAGTAAAATTAAATTAATATATACTGTCCGGCTACTTTATTAGGTACACCCCATGGTAGGGACAGTGTCATGTTTGGGGGATGTTTTCCTGGGTCCATTGATATCTCTGGAGGCACATCAGGATGCTAGAGCATACCTAAACATCGTAGCTGACCAAGTGAAACCATACATGTTAACAGTTTATCCTCATGCAGATGGCTACTTCCAGCAGGATAATGTGCTGGTGCACGAAGCCTGGATCCTATGGGATGATTTGAGGAACATGACGATGACTTTTCCTTGCTGCATTGGCCCATTCAGTCCGATTGAAAATTCATGGGATGAGCTGGAACAGGCTGTTCGCTCCAGGCCTACAACTCCATCAAATTTTCAGGAACTGCATGACACACTCATGTCTGCATGCTACACAATACCTCAACAATATTTTCAGCATCTTGTGGAACCCATGCTTCGATAAATTTAGGAGGGCTAAAGGAGGCCCAACACGCTACTAGGTAGGTGTACCTAATAAAGTGGTTGGACAGTGTGTGTGTGTATATATATATATACATATACACACACACACACACACACTGGAGGAAAGGTCAATATTTTGGGAGGTGATAGCATCGATCATTTTAAGCAAAAAAGTTCATATGAACGAGTGTCCTACTCCAAAGAGTAGGACACTCTTTGGAGATAAAGAGATAAAGAGTTTCCGAGATAAAGCAATTTGAATGTATAGTTTCAAAACGAAAACAGCAAAGAGATATACATAGGGGAAGGTGGTGTACCTAGGTCCTATTTTTACTTTTTAATTGGATAATTACTAAAAGAAAGGTAATAAAACACTTTTTTCTTCATATTTTAGGCCTTTCTACACAACATATTTTTTTTGTAGATTTTTTTTAAAAAGTATTTCAGTGCATTATTTACAATTTAAAAAAAAGTGCAAATAGGACCAAGATACATCATGGGTAGTGTACCTTGGTCCTGGGTATAGTGTACCTTGGACCAGCTATTTTTAGATGAAAAAAATCTAACCGAATAGTTTGAACATAAACATTTATTGGTATTTAACTACAGAAAAATGTTAATAGGCACTTTTACTTAATGAGATCTTAGATTAGACCTAATATAAAAATTATTAAAGCAACAGTTTTATTCCTATGAGTAGGCTTAACCAACATTGTAATTAGACAGTTCAATTCCAATTGTTAATTTCTAAAGCTGCCTTTCAGATCCTCCAGGTCAACATGGGATGTGGTAACTTCCACATTAAATCACATTTTTCCACAACATAAGTGGTAGAATCTTGTCTTGTAAATTTCGTGAGTTTAGATCTTTCTTAAGGTATTTTAATTCATATGTAGTGTCACTTAAAGACCTAACCTCAGCAATGAAGTACTTCATGGTTTTCTTCCCAGCAAATTTTAACAGAACAAAACTTCCAATATCTATAAGTCTATCATCAGGATCTTCTAGTTCAGCAATATCTTCTTCAGAAAGACCAGATTCTTCACACAAGTTATCAATGTCTTCAGTTTCTGACTGAGCGCTGTAAGAGACGGTTTTTCTAGTTGACTTAAGAATAGTTTTTGATTTCTTCAATATCCTTTCAGCCTTTTCTGCCTCGATGCATTTTTTTTCAGGTATGTCAGTTAAATGGTGTACCTTGGACCATGCACCAAGGTACACCATTTGGGCATGGTCCAAGTTACACCA
Source organism: Thereuonema tuberculata (assembly GCA_023159025.1). Lineage (NCBI taxonomy): Eukaryota > Metazoa > Arthropoda > Chilopoda > Scutigeromorpha > Scutigeridae > Thereuonema > Thereuonema tuberculata. The sequence goes on from JAFIDM010012231.1 coordinate 91,946,363, forward strand.
CTTGGGCATGGTCCAAGGTACAC
>JAFIDM010012231.1:91946395-91988764 GCA_023159025.1 Thereuonema tuberculata
CACCACTTGGGCATGGTCCAAGGTACACCACTTGGGCATGGTCCAAGGTACACCACTTGGGCATGGTCCAAGGTACACCACTTGGCCATTTCATGAAAAATGGCTGACCCCCACATTGAGGTTAGGCTTAACGTAATTTCTAACACATGTTATTATAGCTAAAACTATGCTTTATAAGTTATGCTTTTTACTATAAAGTAAACTATGTATGTTTAGGAACTATTAACACAAAATTCAACAGAAAAAAGTTACTTTTGACGGGTCAATTTCCTTTTTCAGGATTTATTCATTCAAATCAGCAGCTTGACAAATAAGTTCAGGTTCACTGGGACCTCTGGTGGCAAGTGTGCCAAAAAAAATATAGCGTTTTTTTATCATCTATACAGATGGTGCTAAAATCGGCATAGGTTCAAGGTACACTTATGTCCAAGGTACACCACCTTCCCCTACTGTAAGAGCATATAGAAATGACACAGAAATGAAAAATATTCGAGCTTTCATCGGTGAGAGTTTGGAACGGCTGTTTCGTCCTTTTTGTGGACTCATCAGTCAATCCACTCACCAGATGAAATGCTCAATTAGTGCAAAAGTGATAAAGAAAACCACTCCCATACCCAGGCTGAAGGTCCCCTTCGAAAGAAAACACGTTTAAAAAAAGAAATACTGTTTCTAATATTTATTGGCCAAATTACACATTTCTTACAGTTTATAATAAAGTCTCAAAAATTCCGTCACCAACATCAATGCATTTCTCAATTCTTGTGAGAACAACATGACATTTTGGTTGTCTGAGTTCATCGCAAAAGCATCCATTATGTAAACTAGCAATTTGTCTCATATATTCACTTTACATCTGTAAACTTCACTCTTCATCCAACCCCATAAACAGAAATCCAAGGGGTTAGGTCTGGAGATCTTAGCGCCGTGCAGTGGAAGAGAAGGAAAACAATAGCCAGCAGGCGCAGTGACAATTGAACCCCAAATTTCAATTATCTCGGAAACCATTAAGAATAAGATACTCTTTCATAGGAACTTTTTTGCTTAAAATGACCGATATTATCACCTCCCAAAATCACCTTTCCTCCTGGGACACCCTGAATAAATATATATCATTAATAATACAATTAATTAATAATCATTGAGGGTTTTAAGAAGAAAAATCTTAAATTTCCACCTAATTGAATGCTCCTCAACAATAATAATAAAATATATAATTATACATTTCTTTTCCCAATTATTACTGAAACAAATTAATGAAATATTTAATGTTACATATTTCATTTGCAATACTAAATCATGAAATATAATTTCTTTTTTTCTCAAAATAGCTTTTAAATATTTTGAGTATGACTACATTCACTTATTTTTATGAGCTCCAATACTTACTGAATGACAAATCACTCAATGATGTTGCCTTTTTAGAGTAATTATAGCAAGTTATACGATTCGACATTCAATTACTTGATAAATAAGTTTAACCTTGTTTCATACTCAAATTAGTTAAAGTAATATTTAAGTAATTTGTTTTTTAAATTACATTACATTTTTATGTGTTAATTTCGCTTTGGAAATTGTTATTAATGTGGATCAATTTATTGGCTGGCATAAAAATGTCATTTTTTCTTTTTCATTATTCCTTTGCTGACAAAATTCAAAGAATTGGCTTAATACTAAAATACTATTTAATATAATTGCACAACTTGAATGTATCAACTAAATTTAAATATTTATACCAATTTATCATAACGTCCTCCTGCTGCTAAAACTTCAAGACTGCCTTTTCTTCTTCTCTTCTTTAGTTCACAGACAAAGTGAAAGAACATTCCAGAGAACTGATGTAGACAATACACTAGTCCTGGTGCTATTACGATCTGTAAATAAAAATGTATGTGTCATGGGTAGAGTAAACCTAACCAATATAAGGTTCTTTTACTTACACAAGTACAATTCTTATTCTCTTTCTAAAAGTTGAATATTCAACTTGAGCATCTCCCAATACTCTAATCACGAGCCATAAAACTGACAAATTAGAAATTTGTTTTCCTTCTAAAATTCATTTCTTGGTTTATCATAAATTCTTGCACAGTTGTCTGTGTTACATCTCTTGGTAGAACAAGCTATCAGTAGAAATTCACAAATGATATAAATAAAGGAAAAGTAATGTTGTACTTCCAGTTTACCATGATAACCTTAAATTCGCTACCTTCTTTAATTTCAGAGATCTGAGTTTTTTTTATATATAACATGCTGGAAGGGTTAATTCACTTAATTAAAAAAATTAACAAGATGCTATTATATAAACTGTTTTATTACACAATGCTGTTAATGAGAGCAAATTTTGGATTATCTCTAAATCTTCATGACTTTTTTTTAATTCTATTATAAGATCATGTGGTTATTCATTTCTTGTAGAATTTTCATATATCTTTAGACTTTCACAAATGGATAGGGAATTCTGAACAATGTTTTCTATTTTTATTGCATTGAAAACATATGGTCTATCTGGGGGCTATGGATCCAGTAGAACAATGGTTTAGGCACTGTACTGCAGATTGGAGGAAGCCAGATTCAATTCACGGTGGTGATCAGGGATTTTTTCATGGTTATTTCTCCTCCAGACGGGACCCTAAGGTTCACCCAGCCGCCTTGTCAAATGAGAACCGGGTATCTTATCTCGATGTTAAAGGTGGGCTGGCATTGGGCTGATCATCCGACCTCAATCCAGTTGGTAGAGAATAACTGTGAACCTAAACCTTTCTCACACCCAAGAACCTGCATGGCCTGTAGTAGTACAGGTTTGTTTTTTTTATCTGGGGATAATGCTTAAGTAGTGCTGATTTTTCTTCATCTTTGCTATTAAAGTGAAAAAAAAAAAAAAAAAAAAAGGCATATAATTATTTAAAATTTTACTTCATGACCTTTATGGAAGTAACCTTAGTTTTGATTTACACTGTCTTTTTTTCCCTTAAGTTGACCTGGCTAACAGCTAGAAAATCTTTAATTATTAAACACTGTTAGCCAACTTAGAAATCAAAAATTATTTATAGTTGCCATTTTCAAGTGTATTTGGAGCACTGATGTTTCAAAGGAAACTGATATTCAGAAAGCTTAAATATAGTTACATCTATCTCTACAATGACACTTCCTGTTCCAGAAACAACAAGATGAAATTCTGAAAATTCCCACTTCTGACAAAGATCAGAAACAAGTCATGAAAAGATATAGAACAGTAAATGTTTCAGAAAATACAGAAAATCCAAGTCTGACGTTGTTTCGCCCACTGGTTCTCTCTCGAGAGTGCTCTGCACAGAGATACTTCAATTTGAATCATCTTGTATATTTTTCTTATTTTATTACAAATTTGTTTTATTTACAGTACTTTTGCTAAATTTATTAAAAGGATTAAAACTTTAATGAAAAGGCAGATTTTTTTTTTTTTTTTCAAAACGTAAGCTTAATAATAACAATAATAATTGTTTTTAAATCAATCTTAAAGAAGCCAGTATTTAAAATGCTGCCAGAATGTTAAAAAAAAATAAGGATTTTTTTTCAATAATAGACGGTGGGTTGATTTTCATGTTTATTTGGTCAATTTCAATGGCGTGCACTGTCTCGCATGTGCATGTGATGCAGCATTGTTGCATTTGAATAAGAGCCTGTTTTTGATTATCTGATAGCTAGAATTACGTTACATTTTAAATATGCCGCCAAAAATACCAAATTGATGGGAGGAGTACATAGTGTTGCCTTTCCGATGCTAAATATGCCATTTCAAAATTGTGGACATGTGCAAACACCGAAATTTTCATGTTTGCAAATCCGTCAACCGAGTAATAGCAGAAAGTTGTAGGAAGCCCATCAGCCAAGAGTGGGTAGGACACAGGCCTGAATACAACACCCACGACCATGGCAAGAACTCCTAATGTTATTAAGGAAGTGAAGGCTATGATTGTTGGCAAGAACCCTAGAACCCAAAGGGCAATTGCCCAGGCTGTAGGAGTTTATCAGCCAATGGTTGCACAGATAATTAGGCGTGATCTGCAATTAGAAAAGCATCATAAAGCTTGCATTAATTGCCTACTTCCTCGACATGCTGCTAAAAGGAAGACCAACAGCCGAGCACTACTTATCTGGAGAAAACTGGAAGTACGTCACTACTTTGGACGAGGCATGGATCTACCTTAATGATACCAAGGAAGCCAATTTTATCGCCCTTTTGTTGCCAAAGGACGATCCAAGTGGTATCGCAAATGCAAAGAAAACTTTTCGAGAGGATTCATGATTGTTGCAGGTTACAGCTACAGAGGAAAGTCGCCACTGAAGAAGGTACCTCCAAATGTCAAGATTAATGCTGCCTTTTATCAAGAGCATGTTCTGGAACCCTTGTATCTTGATGATATTCCTACATTGTACGGTAGCAACAAAAGGAAAATGTGGATTCATCAGGACAAGGCATCGAGCCATACAGCTAGAGCGACCCAATATGGCCAATGTGGCGACTGAAACCAGAATACGAGCATTTCCATACAACATGATTCCTGTAAAATCCCCCGATGCATCTCTAATAGACTTCTGCGGTAAAAGGGCTCTGGGAACACGACGACCGAAAACAGTTGAGGGCTTTGGAAAGCTTGCAAAGAGGAGTGGAACAAGATCCTCTCGTCGACCTCCAACGCAGCCTTCTTCAATGGAAACTGCATTGCAGAGCCATTGCCAGAATGCAGGGGCAACCCATTAAACACAACCAGTGGCAGAGAAAAGGGTTCTGCTATGACATAATCAAAATCGACTGAATAAACGTGAATCAACCCACATATACTGAATCAATAAATTTTTGATTTACAAAAGTGAGAAAACATAAATATACAAGTCACAAAAAAAATTAATAAATAAGTAAGAACATTTACCTGAGCTTTAAGTCCTAGAGCTTCAGCATTTGTAATAATTGATTCTAATTCAAAAATTGCCTGTTTGGCAAGAGCAGAAGCCTAACAAGAGTATAGGAAAAAAATATTATATGCAACTTTGTTAATAAAGAATAAAAATTTAAAGGAAAACATTAATTTCCTTTTACAAAAAAAATCTTCTATATCTGTATTATTATTATAATCCCATTTTTCAATATTTGGTCAGGCTGAAAAGCTTGACTGAGTGCCTTATATAAATTGCCTGATATCCTAAATTTCATCTTTCATTTTATTTATTGCTGTCACTATTTAAAAGCTTTCAAAAATGTTTTTCATTCATTAGAATCTAATTTAAAATGAAATAGATAGAGAGAAAGATTCTGAAGATTTTTTGAAAAAAAAAAAAAAGTTTTATAAAAGAAAATTCTAGATCAACGACAAGTTCTTCATTTATTGCCATCATCATTATTATTCTCTTGTCATTTAATTTCCTCCCTCATGATAAAATTCAGACTAAAAAAAGGCTTGGTCATAATGGAAGGAATTAAAAAGCAAGAAAATGAACAGGAACACTTAATAATAATAAAAAAAAAAAATAGTAGTAAATGAAGTACATTTATTTTAAAATAATTTAGAATTCCTTTGCTTCAGTCCCTTCAAAACTTAGTTATTCCATTAAAAAAATTGTAAATCCTGTGATTTAGTCTTTTAATCTGACTCCAGATGAACTTATTTCTGAAGAGAACAAATCACCCATCAAATATTTCAAAGAAATCGTGATATGAAAAGATAATATTTAGATGGTTACTTTATCCTAAATAAAGAATGTAGAAATATACAGCAGGAATTTAATATGGGCAACATTAATTAGCAATGAAGTAAAACATAACAAAATTATCTACATTACAACAACAAAGACAGCTCATCCTGTAGACATTAAGGCAAAATAGGCTGATTGACAGATAATTAAGAGACAGTCAAAAATGCTTTTCTTCAATTAATTTGTTAAACTATAAGTATAGCTTATATACGAAGCAAATGTGCTTGTTTTCCTCCCAAACTTTATTATTTTTCTTAATATTGAGTACAATTATTATACATTTGGAATAAATATTGAATGGTTAGAATAAACAAGAAAGCTAATAATCTGACCACAATTTTAAATAATAAATAATAATAAATACATTCAGAAAACAGAATCTTATCAAGAAATTCCAAAAGGTGGAGATCCTTATTAGGCTATGTATTAAAGATTTCATTTATTAAGAAGTTTTTTTCTCTATATAAATTTTACTATTTTGTTATTTTAAATTACCTGTCCTTTCCTTTTCACAATTGGCTTTAAAGTATCTGCTATTTTGCTGAATGGGCCTTCTATTTCTATGAAACTACAGAGAAGAATTACAGTTTGGTCTGAGAGGCAAAGATTTATTAGTCTGGTCTGCATCTGAAACTTAGTGAGACGTTCTGCCTAAAAGAAGAATAAACCATGGCATTCAGCAGAAATTAAAATAAATAAATAAATAAATAAATAATAATAACTACAAATACTTTATTTGTACTAAAGGATAAAAAAATAAAATCTATACCTTAACATCACTTATCACTGAACAGACATCATTATGTTTTTCTTCTGGAATACCACAATATATTAATATTGCTTTAATTAAGCTTGTATGGTTCAGACGAAACATCTGTGATCGGCTCTGGAGTTCGGGGAATTCCATGATAACCTCCCATACTACTGTTAATATTTCGGCTTCTGCTATTTGACTGTTTAGGGAAAATATCACATTATGAAACTAATACTTAGACAATAATAATAATAATAATAATAATAATAATAATAATAATAATAATAAATTTTGAGTTAAGACAATAAACCTCCCTTTTTTTTATTTGATTTTTATAATAAAAAATGTGATTTAATTCCAGACTAAACTTGAATCGCAAATTTCTGTAAGTTTGCAATGTAGTTAACTTTTCAAACCACAAAGTGAAATATTCAAATATATATATATTTCAATTATCTAAAGCTTTCTCATTATTTTTTTTTCAATCCTTTGTGGAGAAAAAACAAAACAAAAACATTATTCAAATAACATGAATTGAATATGCTACAAAAAATGCTTAGACTTAAGCAAAAACAAAATAATGGTATATTGAAATAAGTCATGTTTAAAATTTCCAAAATCAACATGATATGACTACAATTTCAAGGGTGTATCCCAACTACACAACATCAGAGAATACATCCAGCTTGCAACATTACTGTGACTCCCGTAAAACTTTGGGCGATCATGGAAATCCAACAAGTATATGACATGGCAGCAGTTGTAACAGAATGATTCAATGCTGAGGATAACAAAGTAAGTGTTCAGACAATACAACATTCTTTTCTACAAGTGTACAGGAGTCAACAGCCCCCATGGGTTGCATTGCTGACGAGACAGAATAGGGCTCTGAGCCTCACCTGGATTTATAAATACTGCCACTGAATGCAAGACAACTGGAAATATGTAGCCTGGGCCAACAAATCACAGTTCCAACTATTTTGGGCAGATGGACAATTGTGCATCTGAAAAAAACCTTATGAGACAATAATCCTGCATGCAAGTAAGAGATAGTCCAGAGCAGTGGCGCCTTTGTTGTGGTGTGGATGTTTTCAGCTGGCACACAAGGATTTCTGATATGTCTGCACACATCATTGACCAGTGGACGCTACTGAACCACCTTGTGGATCATTTCCACCCATTCATGTCATGCATTCAATCAGACAGGAATGGGCTCTTTCAGCAGATCAATGCACCACTGCACAGGTTCATAGTCACTAAATTATGGCTGTAGGTGAATTTGTATGAGTTTGCCCCAGTTGCTTGCCTGACTTGAATTCAGTAGAACATATGGGATGTGGATCAACATGCCGACAGTGCCACGGTTCTGTCACTAGCGAATATTAGGACCTCTATTGTGGACTTCTGCTAAGAAAGTATATGTACACTATCTATACAGTACTTTAGAGAGCTCGTGAAGTCCATGCCCCGTAGTATTGCTGAGGTAATCCCATCGAAAGGAGGACCTGTGAGTTACTAGACAGGTATTTTTGGGAACATCAGTGTAGTTTGAGGTATTGATGGTAACAGATGGACAGAATTTTCTGTCTTTCCACTTTAAGGGGGGGGGGGGGGTTGTTAAAAAAATGATAAATGGTTAAAACAATAGGGACAATATTCTTCTTTGGTGTTTTTTATTTCTCTTTCTGTTTAAGTCAGTTCCCAGTACATATTCCACTAGATATTCTTCAAATGAGAAATTAGTCTAAAGTAAGTAATATCACAGTCCAGCATATTAATTTGCAAACTACTTTCATTTAATATTTATTATTAAGAACAATTTTAATCAAAAAGTTAATGTATGATCTTGATATGAGAAATGAAATCCTCAATTTTGAATAATTTTGATTCTACTGATTTTAGCAAAGAATGATTGTTGTAATTTTGTTCACTGCTTTGAACTTACCTAAAAATATTAATAATTTTTGTAGCATATCAATTTATTATATAAGATGGAACATTGTTATTCCTTTTTATAATTGTTTTTCATTATAATTTTCACATCGTTTCCTCAATAGAAAGTATTAAAATTTTGCAATTACTTTGATCTGATTAAATTTTAAAAAAAAAATCTCAAGTTTTTAATTTAGAATTTGTGTATATTGTTTTTGTTTCTTTACTTTCTATATAGGATTCTGCATTTACATTGACAAAATACTTTCACAATTCTTAAGATTCTGTCTTTGAAATCTAAGGATAAAAATCACAGTTTTTTAGTTTTATTCTATCCATAAATGTACTGAACTGAATCTGCTCTTTCTTTAGTTTTATAATACTGCCATAATAAATATGTACACATTCTGATAGTGAAAACCTAATAAGATATCTAAAAGTTATAAAAAGAAAAAAAAAATCTAAGCTGGGGGAATCTTGTCCAGAAATTGTTAATAAATTATTACTTATTAGAGATCACTAAAAACAGTCTTTCATAATGACAAACTGATTATTACTAGGCTAATTACCTTCCTGGATTTGGAGTTACAATATCAAATGCACATTCAAAAAGTTCACGAGGGTGACATCCAAAAACTTTTCTTTCCCTAAAAACTCTCGAAATACAATATCTTTTTAAACTAGTTATGTTATTCCTTAGGATATATCTGGCAAAAGATACCTGAAATTACAAGAAATTTAATAAGATTCAGATAGATGTTAATGTTATCTGTAATTAAAAAGGATTTTGTAACTTCATTAAATTCAAAATAACTGTTTGATAATCCAGATTTTTAAATGATAAGGACTTGTATCCAAAATATGATAAGGAATGGGAAACGGGAGCAAAATGTTCCATGTGTAGGGATTAGAAGTTCAAATCTAAAACTGAAAATTTTGCTTCTGAATTTTTGACTGCTAGATCAATCTTTTCATCATTATGATTTTTTAATCATTAGCAAAAAATTGTGTTAGAAGATGAAAAAGATTGATCCATTTTAATTAATAATGGTCTTAATTAGATAATAGCAAAAGTCATCAAGAATTTAATTTCTACTGTAAATTATAAAACATTTACAGTATTATTATATTCTGTTTATTACAATGTCTCTTAACTTAGGAATCTATTCACAATAATGTTTCTATGTGTGCTTGGGAAACATAAATTCAAAATAATTTCAAAAAAGATTTATTTGATGAATTTGAATGATGATCTCGCATATCTTGTAAAGTCCTGTGGGTCTGAGGCAAAACTATGCACTGATGGAGGATGAATAGACTGGAATTGAAAAATGATAGATAAGATTAAGAATCAACTGCATCTGATGGAACTAAGGGAATTTGACTATGAAACAGGGGAAGAAGAGTGGTAAGTGGAATCAATCACTAAGAACATTCAAGATGAATGACAATCATCAAGTCAGATTCAAAAGTAAAACAAACCATCATGCAAAGCTGAATTTATGAATGGTGAAAAAACAAAATTAGTTAATAAGGAGGCATCAATGAAACTAAACTTGCCTTTGGGCCAATAACACTGAGAGGTGGAGGATCAGAATATATGATGAATGACAACATATTAAAATATATTTTAAAGAATTAGTGAAAATTAGATCCAAATAGGATTAGCACAAACAAAATATTAAGAAAGAGAAGGATGGTTGCCTTTATATGACACCTGATAAATCTTAGAACTAAGTACTATACATTAAAATAGGTTAAATCTGTACCATAACAAGTGATGCAGGCCCTTGGGTACATGGGAGGTTTAGGCTCCCAGGTCGACCAATGCAACTAGTTGAAGTCAGATGGTCAGCACAAACTGCCTGCCTTTAACCCCCTTGTAAGAAACCCATTTAACAGAGGGTTGGATGAACCCTAAGGTCCATCTGGAGGAGAAATAACCATGGAAAAAATCCCCAGTCATTACTAGGAATTGAATCCGAGCTCCTCCAGCCTGCAGTCCAACGCTGAAACCACTGGACTACCAGACCCACATAGATTAAAATAGTTTTACAATTATAAGCCTTTTTTATTTTTTAAGGTTAGTACACACCTAAGGACAATGTCGCGGAACACGTGTCTCGGGACAGCACAATACACTGTCCCTCGACTGTCGCTATACAATGTCGCACGTCCACACCTAACAGCCAGTTGCACTACAGATATCAGAATGCGATATCCCAACAGGTTGCTCTCTGTGCGTTTAATTTGTGCTTAAATAATTTAATGTTGTGAAAAAGGAAAAATCATAAGCCTAAAGGATACTGGAGGAGAACTCTACTTTCGGGAGGCATTACCGTTGCTATGAATCTTCTCGAAAACTTAAAACTGGAAGATGGCATGGGTTTCAGAAATTTTTGGGTCAGATGCTCCATAGCATCCCTCCTTTTATTTGTTTTTATAATCCACACTTGTGATATCCCAAAGACATGGGAGGACCTGAAAATCTTCGATTATTTTTAATGTTGTTTCCATGGCGGACAAGTAGAAACTGAATCAGAAGTCTTGGAACACGTACAGACTACGAAATGTCGCTCAACATTGTATCATGTTCCCCGTTTTGATGGGGAACATGAGACTTGAGACTTTAGTATCGCGACAGTCCCGGAACAGCCCTGAGACTTGTATTGAGACACATGTTCCGCGACTTTGTTCCTTAATGTGTACTAGCCTTTAAATTGATGATAATAGAAGGTCTTGATAAGTAATTCCTATTGTTAAGAAACTAAATTGAAACTTTATAAATTTTGAATAAAATTTCAAGGAAAAAAAAAAGGGAATACTTTCTTACTCTGAGATCATATGGCAATGTTACAACACCTCCTCCATGGTCTAACAAATTCACACAGAGCTCACTCTGCTTGTATAAATGTGATTTTGGCAAGAGTAATGGCGTATTAACATGAATGGCACCTTAAAAAAAAATAATAAGGACAAACTAATGTTAGTTTTAATAAAAAATAGATTTTTTAAGTATTTAAGTAAAACAATTTAATGTTTCAAAACAGATTTCTTTCACAGTCATTTTACTCATCCCTTAGCAACAACTGAATTCCATTCAATCACTAACTAGCCAGTAGCACAGCTCTTCTTATTTAATAAACAGCAACTTTTTTTCCTAGAAAAAAGGAATTTTTCTAGAAAGTTCTTAGAAGCAAGAAATTTGTACTGAATGATGGGCAGATATCATGCAAAATAAGTTTATTATACATTTAAAAAGTTATAATTAAAGATTTTTTTTTAATTTTTCCCTTAAGGCAGAAAACTGTAACCTCACAGAAACAAATTTGACAAAAGTCAGACAACAATTGTTATGTTGCTCAAGTTCTTATATAAAGAGCTGTTATACTGGCCATTGCATGTTCAGAGGGCAAGAGATAGAAGCTTTCATTGATTCTCATCAACAGGATGAAGTAGAGATTAGGAAGTCAATTCTGGTGCTTATCCATCTTTAACCACCGTCTATTCGCCATCTGAAAGGAGCTGCTTAAATTCCAGTGTGTGTTAGAAAGAGAAACAGGATAGGAAAAACCATAAACCTCATTTTAGTTGAACTAGCTCCTGTAGCCATTTGACTTCATCATCGATGTAATAGAAACTACAGTATCTCACGCTTAGGTTCCAAAACAATATTGACTTCTGTTCACATTAGGTCGAGAAATTTGTAACTTTAGATCACCATTACTGTAAGAGGCTATTCTTATCAGTGTGCTGATACAGTACTTCTGATACAGTGTATGATGATAACAGTTTTATCTATTCTTTGGCTCTTCTTTTATTTCTCTCTTATCATGTTATGTAATTATAAGATTGATTATGATAGATGACAAAAATGTCAATATAATTTTACTGAAAATCCAACAACATTCTGGTTCCTGACTACAAATGCATTTTGAAGTTAGTACTTAATTTCAAAAGCAAACAAAAAACAAACTTATGTAATCTGTAAAAAAAAAATCCGATTCCTGAGAATGGCCTTTCCTTACCATGCCTTTGAAAGACTTTGATGGCAGCATCTCGAACAAACTTATGTGTAAGATTTGTTCGAACATTAAATGATCCTTTATGAAGATCAATGTCATAAGTAATATCAGCAGCAGTACTAGCTTCTTGTCGAAACAGGGCAGATATCTGAAAAAGAATTAAGAAAAAAGAAATGTTAAATTTCATTAGTTAAATAGGCTTTTTTTTTTTTTTTTTAAATGCATATCCAAAATGTGAGACTACATCAGTCTCTTTAATATACAATATCCATCTCCAGTGAAGAAAAATGATGAATCTATTTTGGAAGTATAATTCTGTAATTCTCATTACATAAATTTCTCATTGTTTCTTTGAAAATTTGTATATTGACAAGATCTACCATGGAAACAACTGTAAGGGCTAAACAGAAGGTAATGTTCACCTGGATAACAAAATTGACTTTAATAACGCAAACTAATATTTCATGATTTTGGTGAATCTGTAGATAATAGGTCAATGCCACATAGAAGCAGAAGACAATACACACAAAGCATTAATTTATCAAATGACAGAAACTATACAGAATGTTTCAGGATTAAATATCACCAATGAAGATGGCACTGGAGATGCTTAAGAAAAAAAAAATACAAGTTAAGGGATATTCAATTTCAATTGCAATTTAAAATGATAATGGTACCCTGTTTATCTGATAGCTATTGACCCATGTGATATAAAAACAAAAAATTTATCTCCTTAAAAAATTTCCTAGTTCAAATTGCATTGATATTCCATTGATATAAATTTAAACATATGGGAAATTCAAGATAGTTTAAGATCTCAAGATGGTTTTAGCTGTAAAATTAACTATTTACAAACTATTTATTTTTTTTAATGTATAATGCCTACCATGTGTTTGTACTGTTTACTCTGTGGGTTGTTAATAGTATGTCTTAACATTTCTTGAAGTTCTGCTTCTTCCATCTGTGGTGGTGGAAGATGTTCAGACTGTAACAATTCTAAAGAAGTTGGTCTGGAGCTTGGGTCATGATTGAGAAGCCATTGTATAATAGCAATCTGGAGTGAATATAGAAAAAAAGCAACAGGTTGAATAAGCCATTCATTTTTAATAGCTGTTTTATGATAATATTTTGAAGAAATCTTACAAGACGAAAAAAAGAAAAAAAAAAAAAAGATGCAATTTGTTTCTTAGCAATGGAAAGCAAAGTTCAAATAGAAAAAAAGTAAGAGCAGATATTGGAGAAATGAGAGAAAATTACTTATCTTTATTAAAGAATAGTGGACCAAATTTTTCAAATTCTGATCTCTTAAGTGGTACTTTAATTAGCAATTATGATTTTGGTATTAATAATACTAGGGAAAGTTAATCCAAAAATTTTATGTATATAAGTTACACAAATACATTTATAACAAGTGTATATATTAAAACTCACAAATGTTTTCATAATGACCTGGGTTTCAGTTTCAAGTGAGAATTCTAACCAAATTTTTTGAGAATGAGAAGCCAGGAGGTGAGAATTTTTCTTATTCTCGAAAAATTTGGTTAGAATTCTCACTTGAAATTGAAATACAGATTGTTTTGAAAACGTTTGTGAGTAAACTTATTATTTACAATATTATTATTATTTATAATATTTGTGTGGTGGCCTTGAGTTTTTGCTATGAACATTTTATGCACATTAAACTAGTCAATATATAAGTTTTTGCTATTTTGAGATATTTGAGGATGAGTATGAAGTATAGAAGGATTATCCTCATCCCAAAAATTCTCTAAAACAGCAGAAACTATGAACATAAAATTTTGCATGAACTTACCCTACAACCAACAGAAGACTTTAGAAAAAAATTGAAACTCTAAATCAAGTTGAGTTTTTGTTTCCTTGTGATATTTCCCTTTTGGATTTAGTATTTTGCAGAAATGGCAAATAACTGACTCCCCAATTCAAACTTCAACAGTCCTTTATTTTCCATAATGATAAAATGACCTGTGCTAAACTTAATGTCTACATACACAATCCAATCAAATTCTATGTTAATATTTCACAGTCAGCCATTCCAACCTGTACTGGAACCCACTGGTTGGGCCTGTGGCGGACGGTGGGCGAAGGGTGCAATTCTACCTTGCGCATCCCTACTTTATTTTATTCGAGGGGATTTTTTTTTCTTTTAGACCTTGTCTTTGCCTGTTGGGTTCTCCTTTTTCTTTTTTCATATTTCATGTTTTTATGTTTGTCTTTGTTTTTGTTGTTGTCTTTTGTGTTGGGGACCCGAAACCTGCTTTGTAGGTAGTGGTCTTCTTTGTCTTTTATGTTTAGGCTAAAGTCAGCCATTGCACTCCACCAGGTCAAGTATTTCAAGTATTTTGGAAGGTCACTATATACTATATAGGAAATGAATTAGTTGATTAACTCTGGACAACTATAATAAGATATCTAATGGTTTTAGTACACTGGTTGAAAGTTGATATCAGATTACTGTCATTGCTTTATCCTGTTTGAGTATTGCTATAAGTACATAGCAAGATAATGGTCAGAAAAGCAAATATTAGGCCTATGATAGGTACTGATGGTTCACTGATGATCATGGAGAATGCAAGGTGTCCTACCTTATAGATTCCCATAGACAAAAACCTGTGAATCCTGTACAGAGATGTCATTTGACCATTAGAAGAACTAGAAAAAAAAAAAAAAAAAAAAAAAAAGGTGCCTCTACAAATGAATTTTGTTTCCAGCTATGATGTACAAAAAACCTGAGGAGAGAAATAATGTTGTTGTTGTAGGCAAGTAAAATAGGAAGGGACCACAGCTTCTAGTATTGAGGATGTTCTACTGTACATCTCCTGGCAATCTAGTATCCATAAACAATATTCTGAATGGAACAAAGTACCATCGTGGATGATCAATATTCATTGTGGCTGATCAATGGAAAGACTCTCTTGGTGACTACCTTCACGGAAAACAGGATACAACAGGATAATGTGCCATCCTATTTTGTTGGTACTGTCCAAATAAAGGTTCAGTTTATTTGTAAGTGAATTTCAAGTGTTACCATGGCTGAGAAATTCACTAGATCTGAATCTTACAAAACTTATCTGGGATTATGTCATCTGAGATCAACCATTTGATTCTTCACTATCGAGAAATTTCAGTATTGGAAATATAATTGATGATGTGACACAACATGCCTCCTACAACATTCTAGGATCTTAATTTCTATTAGGTTGGTAATGTTATAGTATGCAGAGGCAGACTGATCATTAGGTTCAACAGAGAAAGCTCTAGCTTTAGCTAAGCATTATTTGAGGCCAATCAGTCAGCTGGGATTGAAAGGGTTATTCAGAATTCCTTGACACATTTCAGAGGCTCATAGGTTGATGGCAAAAAAAAAAAAAAGATTTTTGCCCCCTGCCCTCTGAAGATATCAAATGAAAGACAAATTCACCAATTTTGTTTTCAAGCAGAGCCTAGTTTCATAGGCTTCCACTAGGGCACAAGTGCAACCAAAATGGCAACCTCGCAACATGAGAAGGCATTCTTGGAATATGTGAAAACGAGTTCAGTGGCAACTTGCAGCAAAGATTTAGAAGTGAGTTTAGAAAGGAGGCAACAGCATGAAGAGCTCATATATGAGATTCCAAGTTGAAGGCAATCTGAGAACAAAAAAAAAATCCCGCTTCAGATGGCCTGACCCTTATGACGAGATTGTGGTGCAGGTGAGGGAGTCGTACCTGTGGAGTCCCAGTAAGTCAACTAACCACGCTGCCAGCTGGGAATGTTGCAAACAAGAATTTGGCAAATTCTTCACAAGCGACTGAAGGAGAAGCCTTATAGAGGCTGTAGTTGGTGCAGGAGATCGGTGTTAACGACAAAGCAAACAGGTCTCAGTTCTGCTAGAAATGCAAGTTGACGGTTTTGATGATAAACTGATCTTTAGTGATGAAGCAACATTTCATATAACCAACAAAGTGAACTGCCGTAATATCCACATAAGGTGGACTCAAAACCCCCATGCACCTGTAGAGCACGTGCATGACTCAATGTGTTCTGTGCAATTTCTAAAGAGAAGGTTTTGGGCACTTTTTCTACAGAGAGGCAAATGTAACAGAAATGTCATATCTCAATATGTTACAGCAGTGGCTGATGCCGCAGCTTGATGTAGACAGTGAAGATTACATTTATCAACAAGATGGGGCACCACCATATTACCATAACCTGGTCCATGGATATCTGATAGTAAAGTTGCCACAACACTGGATAGGGTGCACAGCTGGGGATGATCAAGCCTTACTCTACTGACCCCCAAGGTCACCAGATCTGACTCCTTCAGACTTCTTTCTTTGGGGGTGTGTGAAGGACAAAGTTCCCCGACTTCCTGCTGACTCACTGAACTGCGACATCATGACACCAATGCAATTGAATCCATCAGCAAAGAAATGCTGCATCACACATGGCCACTTGATGTCAGCCATGTTGTGCAAGGTGGACACAGAGAACATTTATGAAAAAAAAAACAAAAAAAATGGTGAGCTTGTCTTTCATTTGGTATCTTGGGGGCAAACATCCTTTTTTTTTTGCCACCAATCTGTGAGCCTCTAAAATGTGTCAGGGAATTCTGAATAACCCTATATAGGGAATCTGCTTTGCCATAGAAGACAACTGATCACTAATATTAAAGCAGAAAAAAAAAAAATCAGCTACTTCATGAGCAGGTTGGCCAAATTATCTATCCATGAAAATAGAGTATTTTAAAATTTAATAAAAACAATATAATAATCTGGTTCCTTTCTTTAAAATCTTACATTTTTATTTAGAAAATTGATTGAAAATTAAAATTTTAAGTAACAATTTGCCTTTTACCTGCTGTTGATGATGCTCTTCATCAAAATCTGGTGGTAATAAGATATGTGGCAGACGTAAATTACCAAGAACCTTCACTCGCTCCATAGTTGTTGGCAATGGATGGTAGCACATTTCAAAGAAGATAATTCCTAAACTGTAGATGTCTACTTTCTGTGAAATAAATAAATAAATAAATCAATAGACATACAGACAGAGTTAAATATTATAAAGTTCAAAATATCTGTTTTATTCTGAATCTTCTTTACATGAGGTTTATTTATGCTTCTGCAAGTTATTCATGACGAATAATTTTAAACTATCAGTAAATGTTTTGAAAAGATAGTCACTTATGAGATTCCAATAAAACAATAGATGCCCAAGATGCTGCACAAGATAATATTAAAAGACAACAACAATGTTAATCTTATTTATGTTCACTCACTTTTACAACATGCCTATTGTAATATTTCATTGATTTTTAAGTTCTTTATTAAAATCATCTCCAGTTAACACTGCTTTTTTTATTACTTACTTGTTTCTAGATTTGCTGACAATATTTTTTTTTTTCTTGGGTCTTTTTGAATATATAAGCTTCTGCTTTATATCATAGATACAACAATTTCAGATCACAACAATTTACAAGAGAAATTACACATCTTATTTCAAAGATGTATAGATCAGTCATTACCAGAAATAACAAACGAATTGTTTGTGAATTGCCAAATCGTTGCTCTATATTGTGCCTTGATCCATCTGTAAAGACTAAAAGAATGAGTATACTACTCATTTCAACTTCTTTCTTTCAGCCTTAAAAAAGAAAAAGAAAAAAAAAAAAGAGCCTTTAAAGCTTTCTCCATCTTGCTCATTCTTGCTGCTGCCATTGCCTAGACATTGCTTGTCTTATTTTCTGCTGTTCCAAAACACATTATTGTTAATTATCCATCCCATTAATATTTAATATCTGTAATGCCAGTTGTTGCCAATAATGATATTTAGCCTATGGTTATTTGAAGACTCATAAAAACTTTCATGTGCAGCAAGATTGATAAAGTGCCTTAGGTTCAAATTGCCATAGAGGTGACAACAAACTTTGTTTTTAAAGTAACCCAATATCACGAACTTTGCAAATTCATCATGCTCAAGTGAACAGATTCTACATTGAAAACTAATGTTTTTTTCTAACAAAAAATTAACACTATACTGTGAACAATATTTTTTTTTCTACAAGAAAAATGATGTTAAAGCAATTTTTAATTTCCTTACTTGACTATATATTGTTTTTTGAGTTGCAGCACCTAATTCTGGTGCAACATAAAGAGCAGTTCCTACACGTCCTGTAAATGATCCATCTCCCAAAGTGTCTGATTTCGAGGCATCCTTTTCCAAATTTAATTTTGTTTCCATTAAATTGGGAGTTGTGCAATCTGATAGGTGAGCCTAAGGAAGCAAAAATGAAAAAATAAGAGTAAAAAAAGTAGATCAAATAGAAATAAAAATAACAACAACAATAATTATAATATCAGTAATAAAATAATAATTAATACATCCTTACCCTCTGAATGATATCTGTTGTAGCAAGACCAAAATCACCTATTTTTACATGATCATTCAAATCCAAAAAAATGTTAACTGGCTTTAAATCACGATGTATCATTCCCTAATAAAAAAAAAGGAAAAAGATAAAACAATTTGAGATAACAATAATTTAAAAGTAAACTACACACTTTCATTCAAAGATGTATAATAAATCAAATCCATTTCTTTGATTTGTTTCTGTGAATTAAGATGAGATCTGTAAACCAGCAGAGATAAGACAACATACGAACAAGATTAAAGAGACAATCATCAACAATTGTCTGTTTAGGCATTCATTTATTTGTTTTCAGGTAAAACTTCAGTCCTTCTTTTTGTAGTTATTAACAAAACCAAAAAAAAATAATAATAAGTAATCAGTTTCTTGAAGTTTAATAAATAATTTCATTTGTGGAATCAAAAAGTTAAGATGTAAACATAAAGCAAAAAAAGCCTTTCTAATTTACTTTAGATATTTAATTTACAGAAATTCTCATCAATTCTTTTCTTTCCAATCCTTTTCTTTTTAATAACATCAACAACTTCATGAAGAAAAAAGCGTTAAATGTAATGTGAAGCTTAAAATTACTTAAAACACAGATTCTCAGTAGTTTCATTAGCTTTATATCTTTCATTCCAATTGACATTAAGGTATATTTCTTAGAAGACGTGCTAATTGGATGGTGTTATTCATCATTTGACCAAGTGCCAAAATTTGATTTTGAGATATTCACATAAACGCAAAAGCTTATGTTTTACTTCACATTTTTTTATGACGAGTGTTATTACTGTATATCAAAATGAAGATACTTTCACAGGACAATTCTGATCATTATCAAAATTAATAATATCCTTCAAATGTCGTTAGTCACATGATGCAAATCTTATTCGTTACAATTAATCGATTGGTGTTTATTCAAAATTAATTTCCCACAGAATTATGTTGCAATAGCAAGCAGGAACAATTTTTTATAAAGAGTTTACACCTTTTGCTAGTAGATGGATTAATAATCTAAAAAAAAATCTATTTTGGCACTTGGTCAAATGATGAACATCATTATCCAATTTTGAATTAGTAGAATTAAAATTTAAATTATGCAAACTCTTACGTATTGTGTGTAATTAGCTGGATTACTTCTTTTGATTTAGAAAGGAAATTAATCTCTTTAAAATAGTAGAAGATTTACATAGTCTATTTCTTACAACCAACCATAATTAAGAAATATTCAGTTGTGCTAAATTTCACATTCTGTTATTTTTCGAATTTAAACGGCTTTCTTAAGTAAAAGGGAAATAAGCAAGAGCTTAGGAAGAGTCTTTGTAGAAGCATCAATTTAACCAACTGAAAAAAAAAGCAATTTGCCCAAAAATAAGTATTTTGTTTTGCATTTATGTCTGGAAATATTAGCAGTGGCAAAATACTGAAAGCAAGCATGAGACATAATTAAAAATTAAAGAAGAATTAACTTGTGAAGATCAGTACAGGATAAGGGGGGGGGGGGGAAAAGGGGAGTGAAAAATGACCCTTTTTTATAAAAAAGAAAAATCAAGGGGCGGTATGGGGGGCCCCCCCCCCCCCCCCCGATAAAATTCCTTGATCCGGCACTGGTGAAGATGGAATTAATCTAGGTTAATTCCTAGATGATTTTTACAAGTGGTATTCTTTTGGCAATTACCAAAAGAGGCTACCAGGGCAAGAAGCGTTACCAATAAAGCAGTTGACAACAAAGGAATACAGCCTTAACTTAAGAAGCATTATCAAGGTGTTGTGAGGTTCTATACGACAGAAACAGCCAACTGATTAGGTTAATCATATTGTAATGATTTTTATATTGATGTTTATCTTTTTTTTATAATAGTTCTATTTATTCTTGTATATTCTTAGTTGTCTTACATTTATAATTGTATCAACATTAATTCTATTATCAATTCTATATTCTAATTTTTTACTATTTATCGTTTAAATCCGTTATTCAAATCAAATTTTCCATTGGCTGTGCTTCTCTCTCCTGATTCGTTGTTATTTAAAAATACAGTTAAAAATCAGTTAAAGCCCTCAATCAATTGTAAAAGCACGCCAACCAATCACAGCCCTTGTAAATAATCTATTTAAACCCGTGTAGCATACAAATAAACAGTTAGTTAGTTTGTAAGTTAGAGAATTACAGTTCTTACTAGATCTTATCCAAATCTCTCACCTTATTTCAGGAACCAGTGGCCACAAACATTCACCACAATATATTAGTGTTACAAGTGCTAAGATAAGTTGATAATGAGGGTGTGTGTAAAGTTAGGCTGAAGACTAGAGGACGAGTCCTTATTGGAGTTCTATGCCCTTGAATCCCAGCAGATACATTTTTTTTTTTTTTATGAGATCCAGATAAAAAAAAAAATCAGTGAGCCTCCAAATGGCAACAGATAAAAACAGCTTATAACATCCATTGTTTTCAGTGGGACATTGAAAAGTCTTATCATTACAAATTAAAGCCTACAAACCTGAGTAAAGGTGAAAGGATGCTAAATACTTATGGAAAGAAATATATTTAAATTTAATTTACATAAACTACTAAACCCTTTCATTTAATCAAGGTAGAAAATAGGAAAGGATCTCTTAATGTAATAGTGTTCTTTACCTTCCTTGATATGTAAGGGTCAGTCATTTAAAAACAAAACATATATGACTGTAGAAATGTGTCTATGATCCTTGCGAGTTATGTCCATGCAAAGGAAGAGAGTATATTGGAGAACCTAGTTTACCTTCATCCGTGATGTCATGCATCACATGACGCACAGTGAATGTGTTGAACACCACTGGTGGCAGTGTATTCACCGTTCAACCGTAAAAATGGAAGCGAGCAAAGAGGAGCAGGGCGGTGTTGTGCGTTTTCTAACAATGGAAGGTGTGGGAAGCAGGCAGATGCATATGCGGAAGAAAGCAGTGTACGGTAATTACTGTATGAGCTTCACCCAAGTGCACATTTGGCGAAAAAGGTTCCTAGAGGGCTGCACATACCTCCATGTCAATGAACTGTCAGGATACCACAAAAAGTGACTGACAGTGTTGTAGCGCTTGTGGACAAGTTGATTAGAGGTAAACGGCATATGACTCTGGATGACATCGCGGCAGTGGCGGGTCTAAATCATGGTAGCACCCATCAAATCATCCCCGATAGCCTCCGGTACCGGAAAATCTGCGCTCAATGAATTCCCCATAACCTTAATGAAGGTCAAAAGGGCTATCGCTTGGCCATTGCTCTGTAGCATCTCCTGCGATATAAGCAACAAGGTGACCTGTTTTTGTAATAAATTGTGACAGGTGATTAGACATGGTGTCATGATTACCAGCCTGAAACAAAGAGGCAGAACCAACAGGGGAAACATTCTGCTCCCCGCTACCAAAGAAGTCCAAGGCCATACAGAATAGTACTGATAAAGCAATGATGACATTGTTCTTTAATTAACCTGGCACACTCGACATCGAGTTTCTGGAAAAAGGGACAACTGTGAATGCCATGCGCTGTGTCGACATGCTCACGAAGCTTGGCAAGCGATACAGGCAAAATGTTCTGGACTGATCTCAGAGGGTGACATTTTGCTCCACGACAATGCCTGTTCGCATACTGCCGATGTTGTCTGCGTCACAATGCAGAAATTCATGTGGGAAATGCTAATGCATCCTTTCACACAGACACACACAGTCCTAACATGTCCCCTGTGAGTTTTAAGTGTTCAGAAAATTGAAATGAGCCCTCAAAGGCAACGATTCACATCAGACAATGATGCAGTTCAACAATGGTTCCAGCAGCAACCCAAGGACTTCTTCCACAGAGGCATTCAGCATCTCGTTTCACAGTGGGTTAAGTGTCTCAACAGGTGTGGCGACTACTTATACTTTATGTGCTTTTCCACCAGGTGTTCAGTTTTTAAAAGACTGACCCTTATAAAATGATCTTGGGATATCTTCACAATAATAATTAAGTTTATAAATGGCTAAATGATAATTTTTCTTAAGCTAATTCTCATTTAAACAGAACGGAGAATTTGTATAACAATTGATTAAATATATAGTCATACTGAACAAATGCTTACATTAGCACTGGTGGTTAAAGAGATTTACTATCTTGTTAGTCACTAAGATACAAACTTCAGCTAAATAACAAAGAGACAAATATGCAAAAATCTAGAGAATAATTGGAATAGGTTAAGCAAAATCTAACTGAATGGTACCAATGAAGTTTATCGGTTCATTATACATTTGTTCACTATTTCAGCATAGCTTAATGGTCTAGGCTACGGCCTTTCACGAGGCAGATGTATTGGAATCTGGGTTCGAATCATGATGTGGGGTTTGGATGGTTTTTTTTTTTTTTATGTTTGTTTCTCTTTTGACTAAAAAAGTGCAGTAGAGGAATGGCAAACCGGCTTCACTTTATATGCCAACATATTTCATGGACAATGTCGATGGAATCTTCAATCCAACAAGTACAGATGAGGATGTGTGAGTGAATGATAAGGTAAATAATAAACTTATTACTCATATTTTGTTTGCCAAGAAAAAAATGGAGAATATCACATATTTTATATTACAGCAATTTCATCGTAGTAAATATATATTTTATTTCTCTACTTACAATGACCAATTTTTTTTTTCAAATGTTTGGAATGTAGATGCCCATTTTCTATAGTTTTCATAGTTGTATAGTTATAGTTAACATTCAATAAAATTTTCTAAACATAAATTTCATCTTACCTGCTGATGAATATGAGCAAGCCCTTCAATAACTTCCCTGAATAATCTCCAAACTCTTTCTACATCCTGATGAAGTCCAACATCTATTGCATTTCTCAAAGTGCTCTTCTCACAAAATTCCATCTGTAATAACAAAAGTTTTATTACTTTCTGTGTTTGTTCAACAAGAACCTTGTACTGTGTTGCTTGATCATCTCATCTTTGCACAAAAAGAATATTTCAGGATGAAATTCCACATTCTGATATAATGAAGAGTTTAAAGATCAGAGTGATTCAATTGAAAATCCTAGGCCATTACAAATGGATATCATTGTTAGTTTACTGTATAGTTACTATATAGTTGATTCCATTTAAAAACAATATTTTCATTTTATTTTACAGATGACTTAAACTACAGGAGGCTTAATGTGTGTGTATTAAAATAAAGAGAAAGTGAAAATAAAGAAAACGCATTTACTTGCAAACATGATGAAAAGAGAATAAAAAAGATGGTAATAAACCTACAGATTTGGAATACTCAGTGTATTCCATCATCAGGGACAGCACAAACATACAGGATATCACAAAAACATTTAAGACGACACTAGGTAGGAATACATAGTGAGAGTGAGGTTAGTCAAACTACAGCCAAATTCCATCATCGAATGGGATAGATAATCATTGACTTGTCAAGCACTAACAGCAATTCTGAGTTCACTAAGGAGTCCAAAAGTTTCAATTTTTTTATTTATTTCATTTAATAACAGAGACTGTGACAAATATTCACAAGTGCTTACAGAATATCTACAGAGACCAGGCAGTTGATAAAAAGCACTGAGTGTTGGGTGAACTGTCTGTCATCGTCGGAAGAAGGAAAAGGGAAGCTGTCTGATCTCCCGTATTCGGCCAGTAGCACACAGCTGTGACTCCTGCAATGATCAACTCAGAAGCCTATGTAAAGACTCTTAAGAAACTGAGGAAATGATTCCAGTGTGTTTGTAGCCACAACGACATGAACAAACTTCTCCTGCTACCCGACAACACCAGACTACACTCAAGTCTGTATACTCGCAAGAAGATCACAAAACTGTTCTCCCTCATCCACCCTACAGCCTGATGTTGCAATTTCGGACTTCTACCTAATCAGACCTGTAAAAAATGTAATTCGCGGGAAGTGATAAGACAATGATCAGGACGTTCTGGACGCAGTAGAGTGGTACCGTCAAGCCATACAAGCTCTGACATCTCGGTGGCATAAGGCCATAGACTTGAATGGAGATTATGTTGAAAAATAGTTTTTTATAGCTAAAGAAGTGAGGAACAAGGTGATGTATTTAAAACTGTAATAAAACAAATCTACTTTGAGAAAAAAAAATGTGTTGCATTATTTATTGAATGTAATTTAGATCAAAAAGAAAGTGAAAGAAATGAAATTAAAATAACTATCATTTTGGTCAGATTCTTCATCTTCTTCTTCTTCTTCTTATTATTATTATTATTATTATTATTATGTGTTGTTGTTGTTTTTATTTTGTTTTTCTGTTTCAGTTTGATATTTTTGTTGTGTGCGAGATGATATATTTATAAAACCCCTAGTGAGTGATGTGAATTCTGGAATTATATTGTAAATATTAAAAGATTTAACTTTCTAAGAAACTGAACAATTTGTCAAATCTCAATCTAATACTAATGCATACAAAATAAAAAAACCTAGAGAATACAAAAAAATTATGATTATAAAGATTAGGTTAGCATCTAGTTCACAATGAAAGGCAAGTAATTTGGGATTGCATTGTGATTGTTCCAGTTTGAAAGATAGGAAGAAAAGGAATGAAGTTACAATTGAATAAACTTATCAAAAATTGTAAATTTAAATTGTGATTAATTTAAAGTTTATTAACTAGTGTTTATTTTATTTATTAACTCATCATTCAATATATACATGAGAAAAATTAATAATTAAAAAAAATAGTTATTTTTAATTTTTGAATAAGCTCTACAATATATAATAATTATTCACCTGAATATACATAAATTGAATCAGTTTTGGAGTATCTTCCATTGTAGTTGTAATGTCAAGTATCTCTTTTCCTCTGCTTTCTTTGGACGATTCCTAACAGATTAATTTAGGAAAAAAATAATTTATCCGTTTTTAACAGACATTTTAATTAAAATAGCTTTAATTCACAAATTATATTCAAAAAATTTGTGAAAATCAACAATTACTGAAATTGACAATAAATAAGGAAAAAATGATAAACATTTAAATACTTAAATGAACTTACTTGTCCAGCTCTATTACTTTCATCCCCATCTCTTTCAAAAACAATGCTGTCTGCTGAATCAGGGGAATGTAATCTATTTCAAATATAAAACATATGTATTTAATAATAAAAACTTTTAAAAAATAAACTTCTATATTTTTTTTTTGTTTTTTGCTGCTATCAATAAACTGGTATTAATCTTTTTTTTTTTTACTTTTTTAATTTATATTTAACAAAAATTAATCCCCTTTTAACTAAGCAAATCGTATTCATTTTATTAAAATATTTCAATGCATTAAAAAAAATAACAAATTTCATAAAATGCTACACTAGTGGCACTGTGGTAGGAGATCAATTATTGTGAAATATCATGGTCTAATTCTGATAATAATAGTTTTCACACATCTTTATCATGAATCAACTCAGCTTTTAGATTCTAATTGCTGTCTTGTGGCAAGATAATGTATTTCTGCTTGATATTAATTTCTGCTTGATATTAATTACTACTCATCTGCAATTAGTAAAGGCCTATTATTTAACTGTGTATCTAACAACAGGCCCTCTACATTTTTTATTAGACAGGTAGGATCAACACTATCAAACGTTATATGTAAAGTTATACATATGTAGAATACATGGATATTTATGTACAAATGCCTGTATAGACAGCAAAACATCTCTATAGGATATACGAATATACGTATGTATATTTATAAATTTAATATATATTTTATTTATTTTATATTATTTAATATATTATGGCCTGGATAGTTTTAGATTACGGCCTGGATAGTTGGATTTTTATTAATAAAAAACAAATTGAAAATATAAATAAAACATGTTTTAAAATATTAAAAAATATCTTTTATAATTTTAATAAAAAAAGTATAGTTGAAAGGAATGAAATAAGGAAAAAATTCAAAATATTAATAATAGAAGAGAAATTTATTTATAAGAAAATTCTCAAAAATTTTTTTAAAATAATTCACGTAAAAAATTATAATAAAAACAATATTACTAGAAACAATTGGCTCAGTTCAATAAATGAAAAAAAAATTAAAAATAATTTTGGGTACCGTCTACATGGTAATATCATATAAAACTTTTTCATCAATTAAACTGGGATAATTACAATAACCAAAAAATTGGAGACATAAAAAAAAACTTAATTGTCGATGTAATTGATAAAAATATAAAATTTATTACATAAGTATTAGTTACTAATCATATCACTTTCATTTTTTTTTTTTTTTTGTTGTTGTTGTTTTTGTTTTGTTTTTCTTTTTTGGGTGGAAAATGGTACTTTAGATTAAACTTTCAGATCCTATATTACAGGTGTACAGGTAATAAGTACACCTAAATAGGTCTGATAAACATTAAAAAAAAATATATATTTTTATGCTTATCTCTTATGAACAGTTACACATAGTTTATAGTTTTATATATTTGATTTATAACCATTTGTAAATTAGATTCAAACCCAATTATATATGTGTAGAGTTCTTAGAACCCAGCTTGAACTTCTATTAGGATGTTTTCAATCTTTCAAATTATGTAATATTCATAGCATCAACAAACAAAGATTTTTAGGCAAAAAAACAAAACAAAAACAAAATCAAAGTCAACACCAATTGGTACAAAGAAGTACATAAAAATTTAAAATGACTTCTTTAATAACAAAATTAAAAACCTCCACTACACGGCGATATTTCGTAAGGCCTAATCGGACTACTTCCTCAGGCCTATTACATTACGGGAAGAGAGACCATCTCTCTCCTTCCCAAAATTAAAAAAAAAGAAGTGATTTAAAATATTAAGAAGAATTTATTTGTTTGTACATAAAAATTGTTTATATAAAACTAATTATTCAATTGTTATCACTGTATATAAAACAGTACCTGTTGATAGGAACTAATTCCCAACAGGACTGGAATTGTAATCACTTAAAGGAAATAATAAAAATAATAATAAAAAACGATTATGATATTTATTGAGAATTACTGTATAATAACTAAATATAAGTTAACTGGAAAAAAAAAATATAATAAATAATGCAATGCCTCTCTTATTAAAGAGTACTAAGTGTGATCAGCTCTTCTAAACATTGCTTGGGAAGAAGCAAGCCATTGCTCACTTCATTGACAGGATTTGACTCATTCCAGCTGTAAATTAGACAAGCAGACTTTTAAGGAAAATGAATGTGTACTGGATTTGGCAAATAAGAATAATTAATTTTTCCCTATAAAAAACGTAATTTCTCTTACTTCTGTAAATATCAATATTGGTTCCATCAAAGGAAGAACACTTTGGAAAAGGAAAAAAATGAATGAAGAACTGCAATCTTTAAAAAAATCACTAAATCTAGATGAAAAGGAAAGGAACAACAATCCCCTAATCTGAAGTCCCGCCATCTTTAGGATATAGGCTACTTCATTTACATTATATAATTTACCATGTTTTTGATATTATAATTTTGTTTCTATTGAAACCCTATCTGACTTACTAGTTTGTTAATTTTTTGTTAAAGTTTTTCATCTCCATTTTTTGTTTTTGGCGGAGGTCACTACTGGTTCGGTTAAAACTGTATACACTTTTTGTCTCTCTTATTCACAAAACTTCTCTTTTTGATGGGACCTTTTTAATACTGTCTGGCAAGTTTTAAATGCTTTCTGAGAAGAGCTCATACTTTACAATAAAAAGGCTTTTTTCTTATAAGGATTTATAAGGCTACCAGATTAAAAAAAAAATAATAATAAGACAGGCATGAAAGACACCAGGATTAAAAGAGAATCACTAATTAAAACCCCAAAGACTTATTTTCAAATTGTGGCAACAATCAAAATCTTAAAGTAATGTCAGTAACAGTAGCTACAGTCAATGAAAAAGAAAAGAACAGACAATAAGGCGAATAAAGCAAAAGCAAGCTAGAAGCAGTTTTTAGCTGCTATGGAATTTCCTTTTTCATGTTACATCAATGATAAAAATATTAAAAAAAGGACTCATGTCACTGATTGCACTTCATTGCTTAGATGTTAAAACGATTTTAACAGAAAAGTACCTGTTAACTAAACCACTTACAATCGGACCCCGATTTAACAAACCCCTATTTACCGAATTTCGCAATTTAACGAATTTTTCTTTTTCCCCCCCGATTAAAATGAAGGCAAAACCCCATATTTAATGAATAAGAACCCCCGAATTAACAAATTATTTCAACAGCCGAAAAAAAAAATTTTTTTTTATTAGTTTGGGTAAACATACCTAAACATATCTAATGCAGCAGGATATAAATGACGCTGTATTTTCTTCTCTCCATAAAGTCGAAAAAATACTTTTTTCGAGTCAGGAATCAAGAAAATTGTCAAACATTACTCAGTACATACTATAAAATTTCAAATTAACTAGTGCGTAATTATTCACTGTATTATTAGCTGCTGAATAAAAAGTGTACAATTTCTAGGTCAGTTCGGTTTTATAAACCAAGAATTTTTTTTTAGTCTGGCTTTGCAATCTAATGATAAAAATGGTAAAAATGTTTTTTTTTTAAAAAAATTGCTTAAAAATTAAGGTGCATCTTATAGTCCGTAGCGTCTTATAGTCCATAAAATACGGTAATTATGGATATTTTTGTTTAGTTGCTTATTAGGGCTGTTGCATAAGGTAAGTGCAGAAATTTTTTATTTTTTGTTTTGGACCCCGATATTACAAAACCCTCCCGATTTAACAAATAAAGTTTTCAGTTCCGATGAATTTGTTAAATCGGGGTCCGACTGTATTTATTAACAGAAAGATGATTTTAGACAATATGAACTGAGAATACAATATCTTGAAAGTCAATGCTTTTAATAGTAGAAAAGTTCAAACATGAAAATAAAACTCAATCAAGAAATTTACCAATGTATAACATTTTGGGAACTGAGAGATGATGAATTTAAAATTCAATTTTCAATGACTTAAGAAAACTGTAATATGTCAAAAAGTTTATGTATTTGCTATTAGAGTTGCTCGAAGATAAAAGTAAATTAGAAAACTATAGGTTGCTTATTTCCTCACATCTAATTCTAAGATATAATCACCTAATTTCACCTCAATGCAAATGCTGGGCAAAATTCGGAACTCTGTCTTTTTTATAATCTTATATAACTATAACATTGTATTTCTAAACAAATATTTTGCATAATTTGCTAATATACTGACAATGTGACAATAGCTTTTTCCATATGAAAAACTGAATGGAAACGTACCTCGCAAAACTTCACTTCATACAGAAATTTATCTAACAGATAATTATCAATGCTGCATTTCACAAATTAGATACATTGTCAAATTGTGACCAGCAACAACATAGCAAAATGCTTGATAACAGTTTTTCACATGAAAAATGTGATGAAAATTTTCCTCACTTTACAGACATAACTACAACTCTGTATTGTCAATAAAACAGCTTTGAGACGGTCTTCAACTTCTATGAATCCTAATATTGAAAAACCTAGTGAGTAAAATGCAGGAACAAAGCTGCCATTTAATATTTTGTGATTCTGACCATTGAAATGTTATGAATACATAGTATTTAACCAAAATGTACATAAACAATAAATTGTATAAATAATTTATTTTTCATTACTGTTAGCTTACAATTTCTTGTCATCTTGCAACTAATTAACAACTTGTGTTACTGGTGTAAGCCTATACCTCTATTGAATAAAAACAAATTAGAGTTTTATGGCATTAGGATATTACATTTAAGCTGATGGTCCACAACTTACATATAGTTGCGGAAATGATCCTCGGATGTAAAAAGACTGGGGACTACTGCTCTAGTGGTCCAAATATTTCTACATGATCTTTTGTTTTGAATTTATTTCAATGTCCTTTCTTAAATTTTGGTTAAATTTTGTAACAGAAATTGGCAGTCCAACCTGCAAATGATTTTAAAGTTTGAGACATTGGATTTTATCCTATATTGATATAGAAAATGTAAAATCTACTTACAGAAATGATGTTGCAAAGACATCTTCTTCATCTTCATCTGAACTACTTTCATCTTCTGATGCATGCTGACTTCCACAGTCAATGGAAAGGCTCATTTCAATAGAAGTTTCCACTTTTGCTGGTGCTAATCTAAACAACAACAAACATTACTAATCAAAAGTAATAAATTATTTTTACTTAAAATTTCATGGATATTATTCAATTTTTTTCTTCAAAATTATATTACTTTTTAATAAAAATAAAAAAACAAACAAACAAATAAAAAAAAAAAAGAGCTTAAGGAAAGACAAAACATTAAACTTACATGCCAACACTACATACCAACATTATACTTACTTACCAACCAAAAAGTTTTGAAATAACTTATTTAACAAAAAATAATAAAAAAATATTATCGAAATGAAGAATCTGAGCTCTCAGAAATAGCATGTTTGAGGAATAAGATCAGATGAGTAAATGAAACTTTGCTTTTTATTTAAAAAATATTTGTTATTATATACTGATTCACTAATGGACCACTTGAGGTTTACGCCCCTATCGACGTCACATATGACGTGTATCCCACATATGGCGAGAGCTTGTGGGATAAACAAACATATAACTTTGTGTGAATTACTTAAACAATCATCGATTTCTGATATTTCAAGACGGATGGTTCAGTACTGTGCAGATCCTTATTGTAACAATTCTGTAAAAACGCTTGGAATATCTTTCTTTAATATAATATTTCCTCTATATCTACACCGGTTAAAACAAAGCACATGGCTTTGTTTATCCCACATGCGAAGCAGTAGCCTGGTGGGATATGTTGTAACTACGAAGCCCCGCCTATCCTCACTGATCCATTAAATTATATCCTTCTTTGAAAATATATTGCTGTCAAGACGACAGCTTCAATAGGCGATAATCAACTCTACATCCAATCTGAAAATTTTGGAAGATTACAATCGTTGCATCCAAATCACATCTTTTAGTTCAGCCTCTATATCTACTAGGGTTAAAACGAAGCACATGGCTTTGTTTATCCCATAAGCCAAAAAGTAGACTGGTGGGATATTTTGGAACTACGAAGCCTTGCCTATCCTCAAGTGGTCCATTACTCAATTGAATTATCGAAAAGTGCACATGAAAAGTATAGGCTAAAAAAAATACTATGTTTGGTCTAATCAACTTACAGAAACCTACTTTAAATGCTTTCCATTTCAACATATATTCAATATGCATTAAGAATATCATATCACTGTGACCACAGTGGAATTAGAGGATGGAAAAGTAAAGCGATGGACAGATTGAAGTGGAGAGGTGTTGTCCGAGAGGCCGAAACCCACCCAGGGTTGTAGCGCCAGGAAAGAAGAAGAAGTAATTGTTAAGCAAGTAATAAAGTAGCACAGGTTACACCTATTAACTTTGGCTATTTAAACTGCAACTGTTTTAAATGAGAATGCCAACAAATAAGAACAGAAAGGGCCAATTCCCTGTTATCAGTAAAGAGATGTAATACATGAATTTACGCATAATGTAAAGGAAATATTAAAAGTCAAGCAGACAAGGATTAAAGAGTGAAAAATAAACAGTAAATAAGTTATAAATTAATTCAATGATGAGAAATATGAAAAGAGTTCAAATGTAACATCTTTTATAACAATTGTTCTAGTGTTACCTTTCAATATCATCAGATACACCAAAAATAGAGGATCCTTTTTTATTGGAGCCGTCTGTGGTATTGCTTGTCGCAGAAGAATCAGTTGTACTGACACCTTGGCTATATGATTCAACACAAGTGGTCTCTATCCAGGAATAAAAGTATCTAAATTTAAAACAAAAGTATATTGTATTACATAAAAAAGAATAATTGTAAACTACATTTATGTAAATGAGAAATGGTTAAAGCAGAGCAACTTGCATATAAATATATATAGATAACAGATGTCAAGTTTTCAACAACAGACATGAACATTTGAAAAATTGTTGCCAAGTTTCAATTTTGGTAATTTATATCAATATGAAATTAGCACAATCATTTAATAATTATTTTGGGCAGAAATATATTTACAAATGAATTTGTGCTCGTCTCCAACAATTTCAGTTTATAATGAATCTGGCACCAATTTAATCTTTCTATAAGTATATTTTTTATCATCTCTTCAATTTACATTATATGCAATAAAAATAATAAAATTTATTATTTTTAATAAATAAGCTCTGCAACAGTAAGTTCTATTTCAAAACTTACAGTTTGAAAAACTGGAAATTTTGTGGTCTAATATTATCAATTTTTCTTGAAGATAAAGTATAAATGGAAAATGGAAAGATTTTAAATTTTGAAACAGGAAAGTTACTTCTATAAATATGGTTACAAAAAATGATAAACAAATGAATAACAATATATTTAATGATTTGAATTATGACTGTTAAATATTGAGCTAAGGCCTTTAAGTACAAAAAAAAAACCCAAAAAAAAACAAAACAAGTAACTGTTTTTGCCAGAAAGTTTTGAATCTAAGATTCTTGTCTTTCAGATTCTACAAAGTCCTTATGAAGGTTAACTAAAACTGACAACAGAATAAAATTAACTTGAAAATTAGCAAAGCAATTTTCTTGTACAAGTATTTGAAGTGGGAATGGGAAGGAGGAACTCAAGATATTTTATTAAATAATAAGAAAGTAATCTTGGTTTTAGCTCAAGCATTTGTAAAGCTTCAATTCAAGTAGAAATAAAGTCAATGGAAAAATCAATTTTTTTTTTTCTTGCAACCACTCTAAATCCATCTCAAAAAAGTTGGGAACCAAACAATAAGGAATAGATAAATCATTTCGAAAGGTAAATCAAATCTATATGCCAGTTTATGTTTAGAATTTTTCTTTTTTTTATGAAATACAGAATCTGTGTTTTGTTGGTAACTATAAGTTAATGTTGTTTCCGTTAACAATCTATTGTGATCAGAAAATAGTTTCGCAATACTGCTTTTTTTAAAAAAAAACAAGTAATAATAATAATAATAATAATAAAAGCTGAAAACAGAAGACATAATTAAAAGTAATAATTAACAATAAACAATGAAATGAGTAATTCTATTTACATATTTACCTTACAACGTTTTCATGATTTAATCTTGATAATAGCTTTACTTCTCTTGTAATTTTTCTATTTAACTGCTTGCTATGTGGGTTCAATAAAATCCTTTTGATAGCATAAATTCTACCATCTAATTTATTTCTGACCTATAGAATAACAGAAAAATGTAAGTTTTAGAAATAGAATAACCTTCTTAACAGTTGTTCCTTATATTAAGGCGGAGTTAAAAAACTCAATTTTTAATATTAAACCTCCCATCAATATCATTTTATTAAAGTTAGACTGATTAATAATTTCCGAACTCAAAAAATTCTATTACTATTTTGACAAATTTAAATTACTTCAAATGAAAAAAGAAACTTGTCATGTCATAATTTAAATATATATAAAAACATTTATTGAATATTAATTTAGAAATAAAAAGTAGCCTTGCTCTATGATGCAATGGCAGTATCTTATTCTATAATATAATCTACTAACTACCTTTTTTGTAAATTTCTGATGTTACTAACTAATTAGTAATTCTCTCGTATTAAAAAAAAAAAAAAAATGTTTATGTAGATTAATAGAATAACAAACCAATTTTCATAAGTATACTACATATTTCAGTCAAGCAGCTTCTATAGAAAAGTAAGTTGCTATGGTTTTATGCCACAAAATAAATCAAAGTCCATGAGAAAAGCAATACAAGTTTACAGATCTGGAGAAGATATAAGTTCCAGAAACATTCACTAACTTGCATAGTAGATTTGATGATGACAACATAGCTGTAACTTTTTAATAATCCAGATCACCCATGATTCTGAATGTTTATTTCTTTTCTCAAGTTGTCATTCCATTTTGCTATTCCATTTTGAAACAGACACAATCAATACTTAATATCTTCATAACCAATTATTTCATCAATTATTTGTCTTTTCCACAAATTGATATTCTGTATTGCAGTAATTTATAGTTAAAAGTAGATTGAAATTTTTCAACTAAAATTTAATTAGTCTTTTCAATTAAAGATTGTACTAAATTACTAAACACTGCTGAAAAATAAAATCTAGATTAGTTACAAACTAAAATGTTCCAATAATGCACGGTCAAAGTGGAAAAGTGATATCCACAATTACAAAATTCAAATTATGGAATCCTAATTTATTTAGTTAATTTGTATAACAGCATTTTATTAATAATTTGTTGAAAATAGCAGATCTTGCTTGCAGGGCTACCTATTCATACTGATGTAAAAAAAAAAAAAAAAAAAATAAAGTCATAACTTACAACAGACCTTGCAAGACTGATCTGATCTTATGGCACATTGATAATTACCCTGAAAATGCAATAAAGATAACCAGAGGCTGCTCACTGAATTTAGATTTATTTGAAGAAAACAGAAGATATAAGTGGAAATACAGGGATGGAAAAATTAGTGTACAAACTAGTGAAACATTAATTTTACTCATTTAGATTAGTTTTGGTATAATTTGCTATTGATATAAGTATCATAAATAAAATAAAATATAAACGCATGTTGCAAAAATACACTCACATATTAATCTATTAATCTGAAAAAATAAATATAAATTGGTATTTTGCAAGTTATGATCCAACTTTCTTTTTCAAAATAAGAATAGAAACAAACACAAGGAGAAAATATAACTATATAAATAATGACGAAGTATTACAAGGTGAGAATGAATAACATAGACTATAACTCTACAAGCAACTTCAGAGACTTCGAGAGAGACTGTATTGCAGGACTACAAGAAGCCAACTAGTTATGCAGATTAACTGCTCACCATCTGAATCATAGTGTTGCTTCTGTGGGAAGGTGCTGGAACTGTTTGTTGCATGTCAGCAATCATTCCAATGGCCAATATTCCAGTCCGCCCAGCAGTAACATTGCTAGAGACAATTGGTTCACTCTCCACAATCCAGAGAGATCTGGCATCTTATATAGAGCAACTAATCCTGTATTTACCAATGCTAGACAAATTACGGATTCTGGGCTTCATTCCCATCTCCCCCCCCCCCCCCATTGTTAAAGGTACTCCTTTATCAATCCAGCACCAGAGCTCCGTCTCGAGTGGTGCCATGCCAAAGAGATATGGTCTGCTCTCGAGTGTCCTCATATTGTGTTTAATGATAAATCCCACTTATTTCTTGAAGTGGATGATCCAAGTATGGAGGAGGAAAGGGCATATCTCAAATCCTGGCATTACTGTCAAGCAGCACATGGCCATTACATCTGGTGGAATGATAAGGGAAGTCATTTCTTATGACAGCAGATCTCCTCTCACGGTGATCCCAAGAACATTAAATACACATAGATACCTGCAGGAGATCCTGCAACCAGTTGTTTGCCATTCGTGTCAAGCTTGCCACTAGCACACACACTACACATGTTTCTCAGCAGTGCCTCCAAGCAATTCAAATTCTTCCTTGATCAGTCATGTCCCCAGACTTGTCTTCCCTTTAGCAAGTCTTGAGACATACTAGGACATCAACTGCATCTCTCATCAAACATCTGGCATTTGGAGCAGCAGTTGTGCCATGATCTGCAACATAACATCAGGACTTTGTTTCACTCCATGCTATAGAAATATCAGAATGTATATGAACCAGACAC
Organism: Thereuonema tuberculata; assembly: GCA_023159025.1. NCBI lineage: Eukaryota > Metazoa > Arthropoda > Chilopoda > Scutigeromorpha > Scutigeridae > Thereuonema > Thereuonema tuberculata. The sequence continues at coordinate 91,982,920 of JAFIDM010012231.1, forward strand.
AGCTCAACACAGTACTATTGTCCTCCCAATGAATGATAGCCGCCCTGTTTTTGTGAGATCTGCGCATGTATCATTGATTAGTCTGGTCAGGCCCGTCCGTCTGATTTCATGAAAGGACGCCGCCATTGTACTAATCGCTTGTTACTTTGCAAAAGAGCATTGTATTTATAAATAATATATATTTATTTATTTATATAAATACTTATTGTTGGCAACTGGTATTGAAATAACACTAAATAGTCGAGAGAAGTTTTAATTTGGCGTTATCAACATGTCTTTCTCAGTGAAAACAGACTACGTCATCCATTGTGACAGGAAAACATAATTGATCAGCTACCGGAAGGGCTGCACAGTTCAAACTTCCGCCGGTCATCTTTCATTTTGAGGACAATAATAATGTAACAACAATGCTGCTGTTCTTCAATAATTTTTTTTCTTTTTTTTTTTTTTCACTGTGAAATCTGAATCACTTCAATTCTATTCATTCAAATGGTACTTACAAATTTTCATTCAAATTTTATGCTTTCTTCATAATGCTTTGATTTTTTTTGGCCCACAACATATACTACTATTACAGTTTTCCCTGATGATAAATATTCATGACGTTGGAAAAAATCTTGATTTTACTGTTTTTTAATGTTTCAATCAACTAATGAATTTTTAACATATGCAATGCTTCTTTGTTACTATCTTCAAATGATACATTCATTAACTAAATAAAAATTCAACTGCTGTTAACTAAGAAGGGTGTGTCAATAAAATACTAGTTACAAGCAATACAAGTCATCATATTTGATAAACGAATAATGTTATTGTTTTTTATCTACCTGCTTATTCTTAAAATAAATTTAAAATTTATTATTATTTGATTATGTTAATATAAACCCATTTATTAAAGATTATCAAAGTACTATTTAATAAAGTTTCAGGACTAATTTAGTTCTTGTGTCATCTCCCAATATGATATAATCTGTCTGTCCAAACTGTCAGAATTTCTTTTTTAATATTATTAATAGTTTTTCTTGTTCCACTTCTGTTAATTCAATATAATTATGCTGGTATGTACACTAATACAATCCATAGTTTCTTTATCAACGCTCATGTTTGTAGAACAATTAATAATTAACTTCTAAAATACAAATAAACACAAAAGTTATATTAGAGAGAGAGTATTGGTGTTTGTGTAATTTTTACTGTTTAATAATTAAAGTATTCATTAGATTTCTTTGTTATGATTGTTACAACAACACAGAAACAAGATCCAAATAATAAAAAACAAAATCTTACCTTCAAAACATCTCCAAATCCACCTTTTCCAAGCCATTTTAATACTTCAAATTCATTTTGCAATCGAGACTGACCATTCAAAGAAGTAAGGGCTAATAAAGGTATATCAGGAGTTGGCTCTTCAATAGCTACAGAACAATAATGAACAATATTTATATATAAAAAAAAAAAAAAAAACACACAAAAAAAAACAACAACAAAAAAACTAATTTTCGGTGAACTATAAAAACCACAATGTTTAATACAAGTAATAATTATGTTCTTCTTACTGTTCTGAAAACAGAACATTCAAATTCTTACCTTCTTCTTTTTGATGATCATGGTAAGTTTCCATTTTCCTTGGACTTGGACTTCTTGTTATAGGTGTTTTCAAAAATGAATGCTGAAGCAATTGATCAGCAGACCAACGTTCTTGGTCATTCTTTAGTAAACATCTTTAGTAAAAAAGCAAATTTTAAGAAAACAAATTTGTTTATTTTAGTATAATTAAATGACAAAATGTTCTTTGAAAAAACAAAAATTCCTCTTATGCATAATAAATAACAAGTATTTTACTGTATTGAAAGCAAATCAGTGAGTTAAACTCTACATTGTATGTTTCAAACCAATGGTCTTAATTAAACTGAGTTATGAGGCTTTTGTATATAGTAATAATTATTTGCAAGGTAAATTAACTGATCTTCAACTAAAAACTACTGTATATTGTGAAGCTGATATTCAAGGATAACAATAACTTTAAATTACAGATCAAAGAAGCAATGTTTAATTGAGAAGTACAAAATTAATCTTTGTAATTGATGTTAAACCCTACAAAGGCTCTTCAACTAAAAGTACATCTTTTTTAAGTATCCCTGAAAAAAAATCTGAGATGTAAAGGTAAAAAAACAAAAATTGTTGACAAAGATGCAGAATTGAATAAAAGAATGATTAGGAGGTCTTCCAATGGAATCTCAGAGTGCCAAACCCAATGATGGCATAAGTTTGAATTGAGAGATGATGAAATGATCAAGTCATTGCAGCAGCATAATTGGCAGTGAAGGAATTGGATGAACAAATAAAATTAGACTATTTCTCAAGGTGAAGGAATAAATTATTCAACCTATTCAGTGCACTATAAAGGATGGCAGAAGAAATTGGATGAATACTGGAACTCAGTGGAAAGAGGTAGCATAATTAGAAGTCACAAACAGCTGTTGAGAGTAATCACGGGATAAAATTTAAGGATATATATGGGAATCATGATATCAGGAAGGCTATGAACAATAATAAGACTGAACATTTTGATCAATGGTGGATTTTACACAAAAAGCCTTCAGAGAGAGCTGAAAGACAAAGTATTTTAAAGGGAGAGTCTGGAATAATCATGACAGAAGGGAAAGGGTGTAGATATCAGAAGCATATTTGTCTGATGCAAAGCTGAAGTAAAAACATTGTTTTAGCATGAAAAAAATGATAAATACCATATATGGAGTGATTGGTGGGGAAAAAATGAATGTAGAAAAGTGCTAAGTACAATTTATATTGTGGCTAAAATTGCCAATGAAGCTCACTTGAAAGTGAAGAAATGTAATGAGCTCAAACAGGACTGTGGAACTGGTGAATTGTTGTGCAAATACAAGATATGAAATGACTTATTGAGGAAAATTTTAAACACTTGAGTGTGAATTCAACAAAAAATAAAAATGCTTAGCTGGTGAAAAGAGGTACAGAATTCATTAATATATCACATCAATTACACCAGACATGCCATTTTATCTGTGAGATCTTATGGGTAGACTATTGAACTGATAACAATACAGCAGAGGTCATAGCATATCAGATATAAGCTGAACACCACAATATGTATTGTAGTGGTGCTTAGGATGAGTCCTACATTCATTTCTTTTTCCACCATATTTTTTCCATCAATATCACTCATACATTTATCTTTTTTTTTTTTTTCAGGCTAAACCAATGTTTTTACTTCAAAAACAAAATATGCTTTTTTGTCTCAGACAAATATGTTTCTGAAATCTGCATCCCTTCCATACTGCTACGATATGTAAGATAGTACAGCAGACATAAGCTTTCTTAGAAAGAATGGAGGATAGTCAGGAAGTGTTAACTTGTTAGGTTGACAGGAAGATCAAATGCCAAGATATCTACAAAGAATGATCAATTATGAAGCATAATATTATAGAGAACTAAGGATGAGAGGAAGCAAAGAGAATCATGTGTGACAACAGATTGATCAGATAGTTGTGGAGATCAATTAAAATGACAAGTAATAGCAGTCGTTTATGTTTAGGAGCTACAAGAAAAATGTTGATCGTTAGCTGATACAAATCATAAGCCTATATCCCTCTTATCGACTGTTATAAAAAGTGACAGAGGCATCATTAGAAAGCACTAAAATGTACTACGTATACAGTAACAGCAAGAACATCAAAATATAATGAGGATGGCAACTTAATTACAAAGTAATTGACGGAATAGGGCTCTTGAAAATCTGTATATATCTCTGAATGACTGGTCAACAGTGTGAGTATCACAGAGCATCTTAAAAATACTGGTATGAATGTAAAAAGTGGTGACCAGCACAAGACACGATAGACATATTAGATAGTCATTTTTTTAAATTTTAGAACCATAATAAAAAAGCTGAAACTTTCCTCATCAGGAATAAGAAAATTCAAAAGATGTAATGTCTTAGAAATATTTGAAATGAAAACCAGTTGAGTTTTGATAGAAAAAAAAAAATAATAAACAGAAGGTTGGTTACTAATAATAATAATAATATGTTACAACAATAGATCTTTATTTTAACATTATAAAAAAATAACCTAATATATTAAAAAAATTAAATTAAAAATTTGAAATTATCTCAACACTTACAAAAATAAACCACCCGAGTAAAATAATTTTAAGGAGAATAATTGAATGTTTAAAACTTACTTTTCAAGAAAGTCTCCTAATTCTTGTGGTAGTGAATTTGGAATTTGAGGTATAGTTTGATTTACAATTTCTCCCTTATAAAGGGAAAGCAGAATGATACCCTGAAAATATAAATTCAAAATACAGCAAATTAAAATATGTTACTTAATGAACAATCATAATTAATTAAATTACACTAGAGAAAGAAAGTACTTTATCATTAAATGCAGATCATATCCATGGAAGATACGAAATAAGGTCTTTTTTCACAACCAAAGATATCTTTTCTAATTGCTGATTCATTTGACAGCAGCAAAGTGTGGATGGTGGAGGGCTAGTTCAATGGGAATGTATTTACATATAAGTATTCAAAATATTTTAGTGAAGCTATGGTTTACAGCAGTCCTGAATCATAAACATATAGCCAGAATAAAACAATCATCAAGAACTTTGTGAAGGCATTTTTACTGCTCTTCAGCTGTCACTGGAAAAATTGGCTCATTCCAAAGTGAATACCATTGTTGCAAGTAAAAAAACAATGAATGAGAAGCAAAAATGAATAGTTTTTTGGTGAGAAATTTGGAATTTTATTTGAAGATATACAATAAAACTTTTCATTCCTAAAAAAAAACAAGAAAATTAGCTTATAAGCCAAATAAAGCTGAATAGATTAATGAAAAAAAATTATACAGATCCTGAAAAAGAAGAACTTAGAATTCGTTGTGGATATTCATGTAAAAACAGAAGGCTAGAACAGCGAGTAGAAATTTAGAAGATCTAAGAGATTACCCCAATTTTGAGAAAGAAGGAACAGCCTAATTATATGAAGATTTTCTATATAATAGGTACACTCAAGAATACAACTATGAAATGGACAGATCCAGTGTAACATTACCATGGAAAAAAATGAACATTTTATGATGTGTTAAAAATATATATATACACTGAAATCCCCCCCCCCCCAAAAAAAAAGTGTGAAGGGCACTACCATATCCATTTCATGCCACCACACCCTTGTGGTTAATAGAATCATCTGCAAATGACATATATATCTCAGAAATTACGACAAACTTCAGCTTCACATTTCAAAAGTATAGCTGGACTACACGAAATCACCCAGTGTGTGAGACCGGTGTGGCCCAAAATATCCCTTGATGAAAGTGGTCAGTGGCATCTGGTATGATCATAACATCCAGCCCCCATGTACTGCAAATAACAACGCAACTCAATACAGAATCAGCATTTGGACAATGCAGTGTTGTCTGTGTTCTATCGGGTTCCGGAGCCATCAGCACACTCGTGTGCCATTGCTGACCATACAACAAGGTTCTGCATCATGCCTGAGCTTGGGAACACTGTCACTGGACTCTTAGATGACTGGAAAACTGTAGCCTGGTCTGACTCATTGTGATTCTAACTGTTTCGGTTAATGGATGACTCTAGGTATGGTGAAAACCCAAAAGAAGCACTGGATCCTGCATGCCCTCTAGGCCCAATGCAGGGCAATGGTGGCTGTTATGATATGGGGTTCAGCTGGCATACTTAGGACCCTTCATATGTCTGCAGACATTTATGACTGGAATCTGCTACATTATCATCCTTTTGTACCCATTCATGTCCTGCAAGCACTACGATGGGTGTGGGC
>JAFIDM010012231.1:91993764-92003844 GCA_023159025.1 Thereuonema tuberculata
AAATCATTATCTAGCAAATCTCTCTACAATCTTTACTGAATTTATTTACATAAATAATAGAAAATGAATCAATCGGAACCACTCTTTTGAGATTAGTCCTGAAATTCTTCGTCTAGCAAACGGTAATAATAAGTAACTTGTTGTATTTTTATTATCCTCAATGTTTGTGATTATTCTTAATATTTTTATTGTTATCTCATTTATGTTTAATTGTTAATTTATTTATTACTTTTCTTTTTTGTTATTAAAAATCTACATGAATTATTACAAGATGAGAATGAATAATTATTTATATTGTTATATTTTCTCCTTGTGTTTATATTCTTATCTTGAAAACGGGAAAAACAAGGGAATGCACAAATTCGTAAATTTGTTTGCTTTCACGAATTGAGCATCATCGACAGCAATCTCGAACAGCTGTTTTGTCCTTATTAGGACTCATCAGCCAGATTTTAGCTTCGATGATTAAGCTCAGAATGCGTGAATACCTATGATTCCTTCTCCTGCTCTTGGAAGTGGGACTCGGCAGAAAGCAAACTTGAAAAAGAAAGTTGGATCATAACTTTCGAAATATCGATGTCTATTTATTTTTTTCAGATTAATACATTAATATGTGAGTATATACATGCATTTGTATTTTATTTTATTTTGGTATAATTTGTTTGCAGTAGCAAAAGAAAAAAAAAAGCATAGGGAGTTACAAATTAATAGAAACAATTTTGCAGTACAGTTTACAGTTTAAGAGTGTAGTTTGATAATGCAAACAAAAGAACAACATAACTCCAAGGAATATAGAAAAATGTATAAGAAAATTATAAAACAATAAGTTGGAAAAAGAAATATGTGATTTCAAGGAATGCTGAACTTGAACATGAAACCTTCTTTCCTCAATACACACACCTGCTAAATAAGGTGTTGTTTGCCTTTGAAGTTTTCATGAATATTTTATAGTGAATGAATCTTCTTCATTGTCCAGGTGGCATCACGTCTTAAAGAGAACTTCCTCGCTGACATTTCATCTCTAGCTGTTGAGACTCATCTTCAGAGTATGATATCTATGGGATTCCTTTCTTCTTGGGCGAAGGTTATATGCATCTCTAGGACTTCTGAGTAAATTCCTAGGACACATGAGAACTTGCTGTGTCGTGGATAATTTCCTGAGACAAGCGGGAAATTGCTTGGGTGATTTCCTAAGACATGTGGGAACTTGCTGAGTCATGGGCAATTTCCTAATGCAAATGGCAACATGATGTGTCATGGAAGTCTCCTGATGGTTTCTGGGCAATATCCACAAATTCTCTTCAGCTCTTGTTGATTCACGATATATCATGGAAGGTCTAACAAGGCTTCTGGATAATTTTTTCACTGTTGGTAACCAGTCTCTTGGTATTAAATAGTTGTCTTCCATATTGAAATTTTGAGGTGTCTTGATTATTTCTATAGCTTCTTTTATTATCCTGGGGCAACATCTGTCTTCATAGGCTAAGATGGTGGCTTTGTCAAACTTTATATGATTCTTACTTTCATAAAATGTTCTGCAACTGCTCACTTTTGGTATTGGCATACTTGATTTGTTTGATGTGATTTGTTTGATATCACCAATCCTGATAATAATTTTGCTCTTTGTCTGGCCCATTCACTTCTTGTCACACGAGCAGGGAATTTCATAGGAGCTTCCAGTGGTGTCTTGTCTTTCAGGTTTCTGAGACAATCTTGTATCTTCTTCTCAGCCTTGAACACTGTTGTTTTATTATTCTTCTTGAGGTAGCAGCCGTTACTATCCTTTGTTTCTTTGATGAATAGAGGTTGATCATGCCTGCAGAGGTCTTCTTTAACTTGTATTTGGTTCTAGAGTTGCTGTTCAGTTTTCATGATAATTTGATTTCTTGTAACCATTTACTTGGAGAAGAGATGAGATGTTCTTTGTCTTCTTCCAGTTTGTAAGGATCACAAAATGGAAGGAGGTCTGTGGGCCAAAGAATTCAGAATCCATTTTTTCTGAGCTGGGTGGTGATGAGATTCAGCTCTCAAATATCTGTCCATGTGGGTGTAGGCTTGTAGACAGGTGATCTTTTCTTTTTATCAACACATCAAGGAAGAGTAGTTTTCCTTCTTTCACCAATTCCATTGTGAACTTAATCTTCAGAGGTCTTGAATTCAAATGTTCAAGAGACTTCTTTAGGGTTCTTCTCCATGTGGCCACACAATAAAGGCATCATCAGCATATTTCATTCACAAGGCTGGTGCTAGGGATGCTGATCTTTTGGCCTTTTCTTCAAACTTTTCCATACATATGTTGGCTGCTACTGGAGATAATGGTGATTCCAAGACTGCACCTTCTTTTTGACAGTAGAACTCTCCATTGAATGTAAAGTATGTGTTCTCCAGATGGTAACTTGCTAACTTCTGTAGGTCCTCAGAAAGGTGTTCTCCGATAATCTTCATACGTTCAGATATAGGAATGATGAGGAAGATTGAGACAACATAGAAGCTGATCAACTTATCTTCAAGTTCTATTTGACACTCACTTAGCAATTCCATATTAGGATAGACAGGATAGATGTTTTTGGAGAAGGCAATGTTTCAAGAGCATTGCAGCCAAAATAAATTCTTGCTCTTAGATTCTTGCTAATCAGATCAATCAGGGCCCATGAAGTCTCAGTCTTCTGTTTGAACTGTGTGGAGATGCATATTAAAGGAAGCTGAATGAATTCTGCAAATCAGGACTGAGGAGATGTTATGGAAATTGATCTGAATGCTATAAAAGAGTGGGAAAATAGAAATGCAGAAAAACAGCTCACGCGAGCACTGAAAGAAAATAAAAACAGACAAACAAGTCCATAACATTATTTTTTATTATTATAAGTCAAATGAAAGTTTCCCATTAACTATAAACACAAATATTAAAATTTATTCATTTATTTGTCTATTATGCATTGGGAGATGGCTTCAGCTATTAAAACCAAAGTTGGAAGGGTTCATGTTATTATGAACAAATTAAATCAGATTAATCATGAAATTTCTGATTAGCGGCAGATTAATAATCAGGAAATAGTAATCTCAAATTTGTCAACGACTGAAATTAATTCCAGGAATAGATTGTAAATATTTTTTTATTTTGATTTACAAAACACAGCATATATAAAATTTGAGCATTGAACAAAATTCTGAAATGTAATAAAGAAGATTTTGTTACAGTATGAATAAGATATAACTCAGCTAATAACTAAGTTATTAAAATTAATTTGGGAATATTCAAATATGTGCTTTGATTAACTGATTATTAAGTAAACAGAATTCTGTCACTCCTAGCAAGTGGTTGCTATCTATCATATGTAATATATTTATTTTCATTTAGACAAGAGATCGTTTAAAGTCCTCAGTACATATCAATATCTTAATTAAGCACATTTAACCAATTCTTCATGACTTGTCAGTCAGTTAAGTCAAGATTTAACTATTTATATACATCCTGTGGCCAAAAAATTGAATCATCCGAAGGAAGTATCCAATTTGAATGAAACTCCATGTGCAACTACCTTCCAATTAAATATGCAATGATTAAAATTTAGTTGTCAAGAAATGTCAACATGACCCCATGGCTCAATGGCAGTGCCCATCTTGTGGTCCATATAAGGACTCTCAGAATCGAGATACATTAAGCTTTGTGGAATTGTTCCAAACACCTCATTTACCATCAACAATGCTCAACAACACATTCAATAACTCTACAAGCAACTTCAGAGACTTCAAGAGAGACTGTATTGCAGGACTACAAGAAGCCAGCTAGTTATACAGGTTAATTGCTCACCATCTGAGTCATATTGATGCTTCTGTGGAAAGGTTCTGGAATTGTTTGTTGTGTGATGGCAATCATTCACATCACCAATATTCCAGTCTGCCCAACAATAACATTGCTAGAGACAATTGGTTTGTTGTGAGCTAAGTCCTTCACTCTCCACAATCCAGAGATATACAGCAACTAATTCTGTATTTGCCAATGCTAGACAAATTACAGATTCTGGGCTTCATTCCAATCCTCCCCTTATTGTTAAAGATACTCCTTTAACAGTCCAGCACCAGAGCTCCGTCTCGAGTGGTGCCATGTCCAAGAGATATGGTCTGCTCTCGAGTGTCCTCATATTGTGATTAATGATAAATCCCACTTCTGTCTTGAAGTAGATGATCCAAGTATGGAGGAGGAAAGGGCATATCTTAAATCCTGGCATTATTGTCAAGCACCACATGGCCATTACAGCTGGTGGAATGATGTGGGAAGTCATTTCTTATGAAAGCAGATCTCCTCTCATAGTGATCCCAAGAACATTAAATACATAGAGATACCTGCAGGAGATCCTGCAACCAGTTGTTTGCCATCCATGTCATGTTTGCCACTAGCACACACACTACACATGTTTCTCAGCAGTGCCTCCAAGCAATTCAAATCCTTCCTTGATCAGTCATGTCCCCAGACTTGTCTTCCATTTAGCAAGTCTTGAGACATACTAGGACATCAACTGCATCTATCATCAAACATCTGGCATTTGGAGCAGCAGTTGTGGCATGATCTGCAACATCACAACATCAGGACTTTGTTTCACTCCATGCTAGAGAGATATCAGAATGTATAGCAATCAGACACAGCTCAACACAGTACTAATAATGTAACAACAATGCTGCTGTTGTTCCATAATTTTTTATTATTTTTTTTTCACTGTGAAATCTAAATCAATTCAATTCTCTTCATTCAAATGGTACTTACAAATTTTCATTCAAATTTGATGCTTTCTTCATAATGCTTTGATTTTTTTGTCCCACAGCATACACTACTATTACAGTTTTCCCTGAGAATAATATTCATGACGTTGAAAAAAATCTTGATATTACTGTTTTTTAATGTTTCAATCAACTAACGAATTTTTAACATATGCAATGCTTCTTTGTTACTGTCTTCAAATGAACACAGTACATTATTCATTAACTAAATAAAAATTCAACTGCTTTTAACTAAGAAGGGTGTGTCAATAAAATACTAGTTCTAAGCTACAAGAAAAACAAGTCATCACATTTGATAAACGAATAATGTTATTGTTTTCTGTCTATCTGCTTATTCTTAAAATAAATTTAAAGTTTATTATTATTTGATTATGTTAATATAAACTCATTTATTAAAGATTAAAGATAAAGCTTGAGGACTAATTTAGTTCTTGTGTCATGTCCTCCCAGTATGATATAATCTGTTTGCCCAAACTGTCAGAATTTCTTTTTTAATATTATTAATACTTTTTCTTGTTCCACTTCTGTTAATTCAATATAATTCTGCTGGTATATACACTAATGCAATCTATAATTTCTTTATCAATGTTTGTAGAACAATTAATAATTAACTTCTAAAATACAAATAAACACAAAAGTTATATTAGAGAGAGAGTGTGTGTGTAATTTTTACTTTTAATTAAGTATTCATTAGATTTCTTATGATTGTTACAATAACACAGAATCAAGATCCAAATAATAAAAAACAAAATCTTACCTTCAAAACATCTCCAAATCCACCTTTTCCAAGCCATTTTAATACTTCAAATTCATTTTGCAATCGAGACTGACCATTCAAAGAAGTAAGGGCTAATAAAGGTATATCAGGAGTTGGCTCTTCAATAGCTACAGAACAATAATGAACAATATTTATGAAAAAAAAAAAATACTTAACTTTCTGTGAACTATAAAAAATCTGAAACCACAATGTTTAATACAAGTAATAATTATATTCTTCATACTGTTCTGAAAACAGAACATTCCTATTCTTACCTTCTTCTTTTTGATGATCATGGTAAGTTTCCATTTTCCTTGGACTTGGGCTTCTTGTTATAGGTGTTTTCAAAAATGAATGCTGAAGCAATTGATCAGCAGACCAACGTTCTTGATCATTCTTTAATAAACATCTTTAAGCAAAAAAAGCAAATTTAAAGAAAATAAATTTGTTTATTTTAGTATAATTAAATGACAAAATGTTCTTTGAAAAAAAAAAAATTCTCTTATGCATAATAAATAATAAGTATTTTACTGTACTGAAAGCAAATCAGTGAGTTAAACTCTACATTGTATGTTTCAAACCAATGGTCCTAATTAAACTGAGTTATGAGGCTTTTGTATATAGTAGGAATTATTTGCAAGGTAAATTAACTGATCTTCAATTAAAAACTACTGTATATTGTAAAGCTGATATTCAAGGATAACAATAACTTTAAATTACAGATCAAAGAAGCAATGTTTAATTGAGAAGTACAAAATTAATCTTTGTAATTGATGTTAAACCCTACAAAGGCTCTTCAACTAAAAGTACAACTTTCTTAAGTATCCCTGAAAAAAAATCTGAGATGTAAAGGTAAAAAAACAATAATTGTTGACAAAGACGCAGAATTGAATAAAAAAATGATTAGGAGGTTTTCCAATGGAATCTCAGAGTGCCAAACCCAATGATGGTATAAGTTTGAATGGAGAGATGATGAAATGATCAAGTCATTGCAGCAGCATAATTGTCAGTGAAGGAATTGGATAAACAAATAAAATTAGACTATTTCTCAAGGTGAAGGAATAAATTATTCAACCTATTCAGTGCACTATAAAGAAAAGGATGGCAGAGGAATTGGATGCATACTGGAACTCAGTGGAAAGAGGTAGCATAATTAGAAGTCATAAACGGCTATTAAGAGTACTCACGGGATATAATTTAAGGATATATATATATGGGAATCATGATATCAGGAAGGTTATGAACAATACTGACTGAACATTGTGATCAATGGTGGATTTTACACAAAAAGCCTTAAGAGAGCTGAAAGACAATGTATTTTAAAGGGAGAGTCTGGAATAATCATGACAGAAGAGAAAGGGTGTAGATATCAGAAGCATATTTTTCTGATGCAAAGCTGAAGTAAAAACATTGTTTTGGCCTGAAAAAAATTATAAATACCATATATGGAGTGATTGGTGGGGAAAAAATGAATGTAGAAAAGTGCTAAGTACAATTTATATTGTGGCTAAAATTGCCAATGAAGCTCACTTGAAAGTAAAGAAATGTAAGGAGCTCAAACAGGACTGTGGAACTGGTGAATTGTTGTGCAAATACAAGATATGAAATGACTTATTGAGGAAAATTTTAAACACTTGAGTGTGAATTCAACAAAAAATAAAAATGCTTAGCTGGTGAAAAGAGGTACAGAATTCATTAATATATCACATCAATTACACCAGACATGCCATTTTATCTGTGAGATCTTATGGGTAGACTATTGAACTGATAACAATACAGCAGAGGTCATAGCATTTCAGATATAAGCTGAACACCACAATATGAATTGTAGTGGTGCTTAGGATTAGTCCTACATTCATTTCTTTTTCCACCATATTTTTTCCATCAATATCACTCATACATTTATCTTTTTTTTTTTTTCAGGCTAAACCAATGTTTTTACTTCAAAAACAAAATATGCTTTTTTTGTCTCAGACAAATATGTTTCTGAAATCTGCATCCCTTCCATACTGCTACGATATGTAAGATAATACAGCAGACATAAGCTTTCTTAGAAAGAATGGAGGATAGTCAGCAAGTGTTAACTTGTTAGGTTGACAGAAAGATCAAATGCCAAGATATCTACAAAGAATGATCAATTATGAAGCATAATATTATAGAGAACTAAGGATGAGAGGAAGCAAAGAGAATCATGTGTGACAACAGATTGATCAGATAGTTGTGGAGATCAATTAAAATGACAAGTAATAGCAGTCGTTCATGTTTAGGAGCTACAAGAAAAATGTTGATCGTTAGCTGATACAAATCATAAGCCTATATCCCTCTTATCGACTGTTATAAAAAGTGACAGAGGCATCATTAGAAAGCACTAAAATGTACTACGTATACAGTAACAGCAAGAACATCAAAATATAATGAGGATGGCAACTTAATTACAAAGTAATTGACGGAATAGGGCTCTTGAAAATCTGTATATATCTCTGAATGACTGGTCAACAGTGTGAGTATCACAGAGCATCTTAAAAATACTGGTATGAATGTAAAAAGTGGTGACCAGCACAAGACACGATAGACATATTAGATAGTCATTTTTTTAAATTTTAGAACCATAATAAAAAAGCTGAAACTTTCCTCATCAGGAATAAGAAAATTCAAAAGATGTAATGTCTTAGAAATATTTGAAATGAAAACCAGTTGAGTTTTGATAGAAAAAAAAAAATAATAAACAGAAGGTTGGTTACTAATAATAATAATAATATGTTACAACAATAGATCTTTATTTTAACATTATAAAAAAATAACCTAATATATTAAAAAAATTAAATTAAAAATTTGAAATTATCTCAACACTTACAAAAATAAACCACCCGAGTAAAATAATTTTAAGGAGAATAATTGAATGTTTAAAACTTACTTTTCAAGAAAGTCTCCTAATTCTTGTGGTAGTGAATTTGGAATTTGAGGTATAGTTTGATTTACAATTTCTCCCTTATAAAGGGAAAGCAGAATGATACCCTGAAAATATAAATTCAAAATACAGCAAATTAAAATATGTTACTTAATGAACAATCATTATTAAAATTAATTAAATTACACTAGAGAAAGAAAGTACTTTATCATTAAATGCAGATCATATCCATGGAAGATACGAAATAAGGTCTTTTTTCACAACCAAAGATATCTTTTCTAATTGCTGATTCATTTGACAGCAGCAAAGTGTGGATGGTGGAGGGCTAGTTCAATGGGAATGTATTTACATATAAGTATTCAAAATATTTTAGTAAAGCTATGGTTTACAGCAGTCCTGAATCATAAACATATAGCCAGAATAAAACAATCATCAAGAACTTTGTGAAGGCATTTTTACTGCTCTTCAGCTGTCACTGGAAAAATTGGCTCATTCCAAAGTGAATACCATTGTTGCAAGTAAAAAAACAATGAATGAGAAGCAAAAATGAATAGTTTTTGGTGAGAAATTTGGAATTTTATTTGAAGATATACAATAAAACTTTTCATTCCTAAAAAAAAACAAGAAAATTAGCTTATAAGCCAAATAAAGCTGAATAGATTAATGAAAAAAAATTATACAGATCCTGAAAAAGAAGAACTTAGAATTCGTTGTGGATATTCATGTAAAAACAGAAGGCTAGAACAGCGAGTAGAAATTTAGAAGATCTAAGAGATTACCCCAATTTTGAGAAAGAAGGAACAGCCTAATTATATGAAGATTTTCTATATAATAGGTACACTCAAGAATACAACTATGAAATGGACAGATCCAGTGTAACATTACCATGGAAAAAAATGAACATTTTATGATGTGTTAAAAATATATATATACACTGAAATGCCCCCCCCCCCCCCAAAAAAAAAAGTGTGAAGGGCACTACCATATCCATTTCATGCCACCACACCCTTGTGGTTAATAGAATCATCTGCAAATGACATATATATCTCAGAAATTACGACAAACTTCAGCTTCACATTTCAAAAGTATAGCTGGACTACACGAAATCACCCAGTGTGTGAGACCGGTGTGGCCCAAAATATCCCTTGATGAAAGTGGTCAGTGGCATCTGGTATGATCATAACATCCAGCCCCCATGTACTGCAAATAACAACGCAACTCAATACAGAATCAGCATTTGGACAATGCAGTGTTGTCTGTGTTCTATCGGGTTCCGGAGCCATCAGCACACTCGTGTGCCATTGCTGACCATACAACAAGGTTCTGCATCATGCCTGAGCTTGGGAACACTGTCACTGGACTCTTAGATGACTGGAAAACTGTAGCCTGGTCTGACTCATTGTGATTCTAACTGTTTCGGTTAATGGATGACTCTAGGTATGGTGAAAACCCAAAAGAAGCACTGGATCCTGCATGCCCTCTAGGCCCAATGCAGGGCAATGGTGGCTGTTATGATATGGGGTTCAGCTGGCATACTTAGGACCCTTCATATGTCTGCAGACATTTATGACTGGAATCTGCTACATTATCATCCTTTTGTACCCATTCATGTCCTGCAAGCACTACGATGGGTGTGGGC
>JAFIDM010012231.1:92003854-92042709 GCA_023159025.1 Thereuonema tuberculata
ATGCACTTCAATGGGCCATCACTGCCAGGAATCCACCACCAGCAAACATTACAGAATTTGAGATGCTCTGCAGAATGCATGGTGTGCACTGTCTCCAAAGTACTACAGAGCACTCGTGGAGTCCATGTGATGTCGTGTTGCTGCTATCATTCAAGCGTAAGGAGGACCTATGTGATATTAGACAGTATCCCAGTTATTTTGGCACTTTAGTCTATATACTGAATTTTACTGATGAAGCAATACTAATTATTTTATCAAAATGAGAATTTAATGAAAAATAATACGGTAATAATTAATAAAGGATATTGAACTAACTTCATCAAATTGTTATGTAGAGTGATCCAGGTAAGTGTTACCACCTAGATTTTTTTGGTTATTTAGGAATGATGACAGATTCTAAACAAAATTTTGTGTGCTAATGATTTTTTACTGTTATCAAATGTTATTTTATTGTTATCATTTAAGTTTTGGAAAAGCAATCATAGAAATTAATTTTCCCCATTGACCCAAGGAAAAACAAACGGTTTCAACACTTAGCTTAAGGTCAAAAACAAATAAATTCAACACCTTTCACAAAATGTGTTCAAAATGGTGCCCAATCATGCCAAAGCAAAACTGTGCAGAAGTGATAATGGATCTATGAACTGATGTCAGCACAGTTTCACGGATTCCATGACAGCGTAACATTATGCATTATTGCAAATCCTGTGGTATAGTAGTTGGTTTGGTGTACATATGATCTTTCACATATCCCCACAAAAAAAAATTCCAAGGGTGAGATCTATGATCTCACTGGCCACTGCAAGGATCCTTGGTGGTAGTGAAACCGACTGTCTAGAAATATTCAGCTACCTGTGGCATAATGAGCAGTTGCTCTACTGTGTTGGAACCAGATTTCTCTGAATGTTGCCAAAGACACTCTGTCTATGTACTGATCTACTGACCCCTCAGGATTAGGTCAACGTAACTTTGGACATTCAGCATACTATTGTAGAACAAAGATCAGCCAATCTGGGATTCAATAATCCCACATCACATACTGAAGTGCTACTGCCTCTGATTATTTCTCTCTCCAAGCCAGCATGGGTTTTTTCCTCACTCCAGTAATGAATGTTGTGGAGATTCACCACACCATCTCTTGTAAATTGGGCTTCATCAGTTTGCAGAATATGTGATATTATTTTGGGAAGTTTATCATACAGCACTAATATTAAACTGCAAAAGTCTACACAGGCTGAATAATCCTGCTTTTCCGACCTTTGATAGCAATGCCTCTGAGACGGATGAAACTGATGATCTCCGAAAACACGGAGGACTGATTGGTGATGTCTGATTGCCCTGCTGCTTGTATGTCGATTTGCAGTGCATGATGCGAGGTCTCCTCATTTGTTGCAAATGATGACCTCGTTGTCCAAGATCCTTGGATAACACTTGCAGTCTCCCAGAGTCTTCGAATAATCCACATCCTTGCTTGTCTTGATGGATGCCTTCTATCAGGATATGTCTAGGCATACATCCTGACTGCCAGATGCATGTTTTGCTGGCTAGCACTATAACATAGGACCAAGTCTACGTTCATTTACTGGATATGAAGCCATCCTGGCATTCAACATCTGGTGTTGGCTTACTTGGAAGCTAACCTTTAACAAGAAGCATATAGAATAATTTGCAAACCTCCCTGACATTTCCTACTGGGAAGTGGTTTAGCTTGATTTGCATACTTCAACATTTCATAATTTAGGCAAACTCAAACAAAACTGTAGGAAGAAAAATACATAATTTCCTTTAGAATTTGTCATCAAAGTCTTCATCTTTCTGAAATTATAAAAAAAACTAGGGGTAACACTTACCTGGACCACCCTGTATATACCACCACATAATTTCTTACCAGCAAGAACTAACTAGCATCTAACAAGAAAGAATTGCAAGAGAAAGTGAAAATTAAATTGATATACCGGTATGTAATGAAAAAATTAAAAATAACGAAATAGCCAACAAAGTGCGTATCAATGTTTCATGAAGATGATGGAATGTAAATACAATATCATCCATATTTCAAAAAACAAAACAACAACAACTTACAAGTAAATTAAGTTAGTGGTCTTAGTTTGTTTATTTGAGACCACAACTCATAATGGAATACTGCTACTAGGGCTTACAAAATCTTTTGATTCGTAATGATAATAAAATGAAAGAGTTTAATCATCTAGGGGATTTATACATGAGTAGAAGAATTGTCAAATAGTCAACAGACCAGGTGGGCATAACCTCAAAATGGAATCTTAGATGGAATCTTAGAACAGAAGATTGCCAAAAAATTATGAAAGATATTGGAAAGTGAAAAAAGGAAATAGGTCCGAAAATGGAATGTATACCAATGGAATAGAACTTCAAGGTAAGCTGGATTGAAAAGACATAAGTCCATATATACTTCTGCTGGAGTATAAAGCAAGAGATACTGGCAATCTTTGAATTGTGAGCATCAGGAGTTAGTTGTATGATGAGCCTGCAGGGAGAAAAACAGCTTAACTAAGGGATTCATGTACCAGATTGGAGCTTATGTAGCGAGCATCAATGAAACGCATAATCATGCTGAAGGCAGAAGTAATAACCAGGCAGAACTTAATTCAATGATCTTTAAGATAATGAAAGCACAGAATGGTATGCTTTACTAGACCTGAAAGAATATAGCTAAAAAAAAAAAAAAAAAAAAAAAAGATCAGCAAATAAAAGTAATAACTTAATTTTAACAGCTGTAGGAACTGCAGTTGAAATAAATGACAATACGAGCTGTTCTACATTAGAAAAGAAAGGTATAAGATCGAGTTACCAGAAGGAGTAGCTAGGCTACTTACTAGCTGGATGGGATATAAAAAATGATCTGCAAAGCAGCAAAATAAGAACAAAAATACAGTTATCTTTGGCAACACAGATGGCATTGCACTGAGTAAAATGATAACTTAAAAAGAACAAAAAATGGTAGGCAGATTAAAACTTAAAAGAAGAGAAAATGAATTTGGTCATGCAAAATGTAATCTACAGAATCAACCAGGGAATTTTACCTAGAATGAAAACAGCAATAAATAATAATAATAGCCTTACAGAGAGCAATAATAAGCAATAATAATGATGAGACTTTCATAAGGATAGCTGAAGAATGGTTTTATATACTTGAATTTCCTTTCAATAAAACAATGAAGGCTAAAGTTATATGAATCAGCTGATATCAATGAATCATATTTACCAGCCTATAAATGTCAGCTTTCTTAGCACCTCTTCCTAAAGATGGCGAAAACACTTCTTCTAGTGGTATCTGAGTTACTTGAGAATGTAGATCAGCTAATCTGCAAATTAAAAGTGCAGTACAATGCAGGATTACAACCAATGAAGATAAAACTTAACACTTGGAAGATTTCTAATATTTGTTTTCTTTATTATTCTTTAAAAAGATGTAATGGCATTTAAAAATATAAATGAGTTTTATCTAAATGAAAATACATTTAAGAGGTAAGGTTTTCTCTCAACTCAATCACTGAGATAGCTTCAATATGAAAAACAGTGATGATATCATCATTAAATATATTGGTGGGACTTAATAATTACTTTTTTAGTTTTCAATATTGAATTTTACTTTTTAGTGAAAAGGCTAAAATGTAATCAAAGACAAGAAGATCCTATTCAAGTTTAATTGTTATTTATCATGGGGCAACGAGTTGAAACCTGTTAAGATCCAAACTTTTTGAGTGATTTGACTAAATTACTAAAGGGATAACAGCGTAATCTTATTTGAGAGTTCATATTGACAATAAGGTTGCGACCTCATGATGGATTATAATTCCTTCTTGGAGCAGAGTCTAGGAGTGGTGGTCTGTTATTTTACAGGATCTGAGATCAGATCTGTGTGAGCCAGGGCAGTTTCTATCTTCGGTTAAATGTAAAAATATTTAGTATGAAAGGACCAAAATTTTAGGATTATCCATATAAGAAAAAATTTAGAAGTGTTATTAAGATGAACATATTTTAAGTTGGCAGAAATTTGATTTAGAGATGTTCAATACAGTTATCAAGGAGGCGAGGATGTGGTAGATTGGATTTAAGTTCTATTTACAAGAATATTCTTTCTTGATATTAATAATTTTTTTAGAGAAATAGGAATAAAAATGTACCAAAGGAAATATATAATTGTGAAGATTTTTATCCTGTTATTTCATATGGCTGTTCTAGTGCTCATGCTCCAATCCAATTTATGGATAAATACAAGTTGCTATTAAGATTTAGAATATAATTTGGGTTAAGAAATAATGTACAATATTTTAAAATTTATTTGTTTGAGAACATAGAAGTATTATAAGAATAAGAATGGATATAAAAAAGAGCAGTGACTCCTCCTTATTTATTGGGATGGATCATAGAATAGCATAAGCAAATATGGAGTATATATAATTTTATTTGAAAATATTAGTTATTTCTTTCTTTCTTTTTCTAAATCAAATTTCTATCTTACCTTTTGTCGATACTATAATCTGAAATTTTTACGGTTCCATTTCCAGTATTTTCAATGAAGATATTACTATCCTATCATAATAAACATTAGAAAATAATAAAATAAATTCAGAGTTTAACAAAGCTGCAGCAGTTGTTGAAAAAAATGCTAACACTTTAATCTGTATCTTCTAGTAAAAATTTGAATCTAAATAATAAATTACCCAAAAGTAAATCTAAAATTTAAATTCAAACTATCAAAAATTTTACTAATATTAAAGTTCCACGTATAGCAGTAATCAAACAGTACTATTACAGAATTTTCGCCTTTACTATGAGATTTTCTAATCCTAAAAATATAGCTCATGATAACCTATCATTTTATTTCATCTAACTAGAGACACACTTCAAAATAAAGATATTACAAATTCCTCCTTTTCTGGGCTTTAACCATCCGTCCTGTTCATTCCAAAGACAACAGGCGATGTACCTCGATTTTCATTTGAACACACAACTTATGAATCTTGTACCTTCAATCAACTTCTTGCACTACATCCTTACAATCAGAACCATGGGTGCAATGCACATGGACACTAAGTAGCTATGGTGCCTTCCTTTATATATTTTGGGTCTACAAAAATTCATTTAGAGGAAAGGGAGAGGCACAAAAATATCTTACATCTGGATGCCAAACATCTTAGGCACAGCCCTGCTATTAATGGAACTATTTCTAATGCATTCAAGATGAATTATCACAATTACACTAGATCAATTCAAATATAAACAGCCAGATACGACAAACAACATAACAATGAAATTCCTATTGCTGAAATTGAACTCATTTTGTGTGAACTTATTGTTCTTCTGATCCAGATTCAGATCCCATTCTAACAAAATCTGCTCTATTTCATTGCTTGATTCTCACTATTATTATAAGCTACTAAAGATTGTTGCGGACGTCTGGAGAATATTAGCTTACCTTCATTTACACAAACCAATCATCCATTTCTTCAACATTTCATTGTTATATTTTTATGCTCAATTATCCTGTTTGTATCAGCTGAGAAGCTTTGACTTCCGGGCTTAATGCTTCTCTACAATAAGATCAAGCTTCAGTATGATGATATCTACCTACATAATCTTTTCAAGAAACCATATTCTCTATCGTTCTTTTATAGTTCAATTTTTCAATTGTACCATCATTTTTTCTTTGGCAGTTTTTATGCATACTGATTTTCAAGGCTACTTGTAATGATCAACTGTTCTCAAACAATCAATATTTCAGTATTGTAGCATTTATGATCTGTTCTAACACTTTTATATGCCTCTGCATACAGTAGAGTCCCATTAATCCGGACTAGATGGGACCGGACCCTGACCGGATCATCGAAAGTCCGGATTAAATGGAATTTGCCTTAAAATGCATATAACACAAGTTTAATTGGGTAAAACTTTTTTCTTTCCCTACGGATTACTTTTAATACTCCATACTGTATATGTAGACCTAAGTTTTTAACCTATGAACTGATGTAGAATTATCAAATGTAGGTCCATTGGTTGAATCAAAGCAGTTACGTTCGGGGGCAGAAATTTCACAAAAATATCCCCCTTTCGCAATTCTTCTTCAGGAGGGTGGCACGGTGATTGTCTATGAACCACAAAGCTTTTTCTGGGAGTTTTTTCTCTTTTATTTTTTTAATCCCGTCCGGATTAACCGGATGTCTGGACTAGTGGGACTCTACTGTAATTCTAAATCATTCTTGCTTCTTTTTACTGATGTTTCAGAAAAGGCTGGATACTTGTAGTAATGATCATTTACCGTGTATAGAAATTTCTATCCAAAAATCAAAGAGCTCATTATTGTTTTGCAAGTTCGCATTATCACCAAGCTTCCTGGTTTTCATATATACTTGATACTTTATGACAATTCTATATCGACTAACATCAGGCAAAACATAACTTGCTATCGCTATTTTCTTAGCCCTTCAAAGCTGACATAGCCTTATAATTTTATTATCACCACCCCTGCCACTTAATAGGATTGTCATGCATTCACACTTTGGCCCACTTTTAACATGTAAGCTGCTCTAGATATGATTATTTGTCACTGTCCTTAATCACCATACTCTACAATATGCCAGTTATTTTTACAATCTTAAACCGATGCCTCCTCTAGTTAATGAAGTAGTTAATTGATTTAACCCTTCTTTATTAACCCTTATTATTGAAATTCTTCTGGCAATTCCTGACTTTCACAGACATTCTTGTTACCTCTCTATATTAAAGCATGTAATTGTGAGCCCAAGATTTCACTGCTCCTAGTTTTGCCAATAAATATGTCTTCTGGATAAATTATTTCACCTCACAACAGAATAATTCAATAGTGTCTTCATCTTCTCCTATAATAATCATCTCAGATCCATGAGAGAGCAAGAGAGAAATAGAAATACATTTTTTCCAGATAAAATTCAATCTCAATATTATTAAATTTGCTCAATATTTATCAGATCAAATGGAAGACCTTGCTCAGTTAATGTTATTCACAATTACAGTAATTTATGCTAAATGTCTTCAACTCAACTATCTACTACTTTACTTATGAATCTTTCATAGCTTCAATCATTAAAACTCTAAATCCTATATTCGCTTAAACATTCACACACCAAGATAATTTCGTCATGTTTCGAATGACTGTTTTTGCCCTGCAAACTTCATTCTTTATTTATGAAGAATTATCTCTCCAGTAGCATTTTTACAATGACTGTTTCCTGTCTTTTAAATATATGTAAGTATCTACTTGCTCATGATTAAAACAGTTTTTTGTATTCATGCTTGCATCTGGAAAACACTTTCTTGAATTTTATGTTATGACATTATTCTCTCTAAGACTTCTTTATTTCCTTCCATCTAGTTACATATACCCTTCCTTTCAAAGCATTCCTCTGAAAATAAAACTGACCTAAAATGACCTGATACAGTTAGTATTCGCCGTCTTCCAATACTTTTATATCCAACATTCATTCAGTTCCTCTTCATCTATAAAAGATGTCTGTGAAGACTTTCTTTTATGAGACCAAAGAGATGATGTCTGCAAAATAGGGACCGTCTGCTGGGTATGGCAAGATCATCCATTCAAATTTTATGATTTTTTTTTTCAAGCATATCAGTATGATTTGTGATGGACAAAGTTGACGAATACAACTTCTAAGCTTTGTTAAAGTTTAAATGAATGCCATGATCTCACAACAATAGCAACATCTCCATAAAAAGTCTTCCAATTGTTCATAAATGCAAATCAAGACTTCACCATCTGCACTCAGGAATTCAATGACAACTCGCTGTTTTAACCCTATTTCTTTGTTGGCTTTTTTTTCTATCCTACTGTGTTGCCATCTATCAGCATAAACTTCATGTACTGCATAAAATTATAAGGAAAGGCTTGAGAAAGCCAATCAATATTTATGTTTTCCAATATTTGGAAAATAAAAACAGGCAAAAAATAGGGAGATATTACTTCCTGACTGTCTCTCGTAGAAACTTCAACTATCAAACAGAATTCACCGACTTTGAAAATAATCCATTCTTTCATTACAATGTATGATAAGGTCATGTAGATAGGACACTGAAAAATTATCAGAATGCACTTAAAGATTTATATCGTAAACATTTAGCAATCTATCAAAGAAGAAAGTATTGGATAAATATATCTACATTTTTTAATGAATAATTAAATTAATGGGTACAAAAATACATTATTATATGACAGCCACACTGAAATAACGATATCCAATATGGAGACTGAATAATTGAAAAGAATAGGAAATTTCAACAATGAAGACTACTGTCAAGGGAATAATTGAACAGATTACAAAAAAGAAATAAAAATGAAAATCTTACCCTCAAATCTTTATGAACAACTGAATTTCGATGTAAATAGGCCAAACTATCTAAAATACCATTTGCATAATGTCGGAGTAAATCTGTTTCCAGAGGAAGACCATCACATATAAAATGAGATAAATTAACTCCAGGCACAAATTCCTGTAGAACCTAAGGAATATTGTTCAAAATTATGTTTAATATGCATAAACCTAATTTATTTTACTATAAATAGGTATTGATAATTTGCTTCCTGCTTTTTTATATTCTTGTCAAAATAATAAAACTAAAATGGTTTTTGGAAAAAGATAAATGCATGTTTAAGAACCACTAAACTTACTTGAATAATTATTTTGTCTTTTTCGGTATAAAATTTCATTCCCAAGTAACGTACAAGGCCAGGATATTGTAACCTCATTAGAGAGCCAACTTCATGTTCAATATTTGAAAGCTGAATAAAGTAGAATAAAGGTATTTATTTAATTTTTTGATAATATATTGAAAACATCTATTTTAAATGCCAACATAAACTGCTCTTTGAAATTTTCATGTTCTATTTTGCTTTACTAAAGTTGTCCTCATGTTCCATCACAATTTAATAGTTAAATTTTATTTTACATTCCATATTTTCCGTAAGGGATGTTATGTTTCTAAGTCATAAAGCATCATCAAAATATGCTGTTATGAACACACTTTTTTTACTGTATCAAACAAAAGACAGATATGTCTCTGTAGTAAAGAGACAAGATATAGAGAACATAATAAAGAGATCTAATTTTCATCTGTGAAAGAGAACATCAGTTCAACAGAACTGAACCACATTGGTCACAAAACAACTTTTTTTCTAAGAGTTTGGTGTTGTACTCAATGTCCTAGGTATTATTAAAATGGCTACTACGACACAACATACACATCCTCTTCTTTGGAGACTTCAACGTGAAATCTTTATTATTTGCTTGGAAAGGAAAAATAGTTAGCAATTAACTCAATAGAGAGTTAACTAGCTAAAGTTTCTACAAATGATCAGAATCAGATAAATAGTGTTTTAATATACATAGAAATGATGAGAAAATTATGTATCTTACACAGTTAATATCTATACAGACAAATCCCCAGAAGATAAAACGTTAACCATTCTGGCAAGGACAGGTATTTATTTTAAGCCTTTTTGATGAGCAGAACATTTTAAAATCATTATCTTTCTGAAATGGCAAACAATGAAATAACATGATTCAGTAAAATAATCTCCATTAGGTGAAATAGTTAACGGAAGTTTGTGAATCAAATTTGACATGCATAATATTTCAGTATAAGATTTTTTTTTCAGTAATAAGAAATATGAGGATATTTAGAAAAAGTTACATACATAAATACTAAAAGAATTATAATATTAAATTTGTCAAAAATTACAATTTTAATATTTTAAAAAATGTAATATTAATGAATTAGGTTTAAAGAAAATTTAAGATTTAGTTCTTAAAGCTAATACAGTAAAACCTCTCAATTCTGGCCTAATGTGGCGCCCAGTAGGCCGGATTACGGAAAAGCCGGACTACTGAGAGTGTTTTTAAAATAACTCAATAGCTCAATTTTTGTGAAGATATAATGCCATGTTTAATTAATTTAACCTCATTTTCATAATTTTGCATGCAAATGTTTATTAAAAACAATACAATAAAAAGTATTTTATAATTACAGTAGTCTTATTTATTGTATGCAGTACAATGATGCAAATGCATTAAACTACATTTTAACAATATAAATACTGTAAAATAAAAAAAATCTAGTTTATAATGTCTCTTTTAAAGTTTTAAATTTACATGAAAAATTACAATTTAATCTAATAAACAAAAATACTAAAATGTAAAGTACTAAAATATACTAAATGTAAAATACTAAAATACACTAAATGGTATTGTTCTACTCCCATTACTTACAAAAAAATTAAGTTTTTATACGTGCGTGGTCACTCTACACTGTGTTCTCAGAACTCGATACGTACTCTCTGCATGCTGGCCGAGTTGACTCAAAATAGGAAAACGAATTTAATTATTAAAAAAAAAAAATTACTCAGGACCAGACCGGATTACCGTGAGGGCCGGATTACCGTGAGGGCCGATTTGAGAGGCTTTACTGTACTTAACACTTTAATTTTAAAGATAGCGTAATAAAATCTATCCACTGGAATTCAAAAACAATAAACAAATTATGAATGTTTATTCTGTTTATTATTAATCTGTAATAAATTACTTTTTATTACTATTAAAAAAATTTTTAAAGAAATAAAAAAAAATAATAATAATAACCTGTTTTGAGTATCCATCTATTTCTTTTCGTATCGGATCTAAATCTTGAGTATTTACTCTATGTCCTGAATGTTTCCATTTCAAGATCCATTCTGTAATGGTAACTAAATCCCCAGTAGATGTATCAAGGCCTACAAATGACACACTTCCTCGACTACTATGGCCTAAAATGAAATTGGTAAGTGTATGATCAAGTATTAACTTCTTAGGCAAAAATATCTCATTTCAAATATTAAGACTAAAGTTTAAATGTTCTATTATCTTAGATGTTAAGTTTCATTTTATTCAGATAAACAGCAAATTATTTCAATCTATTTTAGGTTTTCAAAACTAATTACGAACAGCTGCAGTCATTTAAAAGTTTTGAGAAGAGCATTTTGTGCAGCTGAAAATACAAGGATAACAGAAGAAAAATGATATCAGATCGTTACAATACATCAAATGATCTACTGGCAAACCAACTTAAAATACTGGATAAATTGAAAGAATGAAAGGCCTTATAAAAAGAATATTCCATGAACAATATTCAATGGTAATGGTCCAAAAGAAGACCTTATAGAAGATGAATGGATAGCACTAACATGGCAACAGTAAATGGAGAACTGCAGAAAGATTGCAGTTAAAAATCTTGTAGGTTCAAGAAGAAAAGAGTTATGCTGTTATAAAAATAATGATTAGAGAGATATGTTCGAAGTATAGTTTTCCAAGAAGTACAAAAAGATACTGATTTGGTGACTTTTTTTATTCATTATTAAGGCAACTATCCAAATGAGATCAAAATTTTAAAGTTACTTGAACTTTCAATGTTAATTATATTTGGAATCATAAAATATTACTTAATGTAATTAATGATAATTTTAAAATCAAATCTTATTAAATGTATGTTTTCATAATAATCTTTCAAATTCAATTATTCATTGGACAAATTCATAAATCATGTAATGAAATTAAACATTTCCAAAATCAATAGCCTAATATTTTATGACACACTCTGAATTAGGAAAATTATTTTCACTATAAAATCAGAAGTGAAGCTCTAGAATATGAGTCGGCAAAACCCTTCCTTATTTATAAGGATCCTGAAAACCTTAATAAATTAATTTTCATTACTATAATGATAATTTTAAAGAATTTAGATATATAAAATTAGTAAATTGCAGTTTTAAAAAAATACTAATCACAGTTTAACTATTTTGATTTATGTAATAGAATAGGGCTGGTTTGTTTTTGTTTTTCTCCACTTCTTTTGACTGCCTGTTAACTTAAATGCCAAAGTCATTTTTCTGGTTGCAATACGTAACAACGGCATTGATTTATATTTGTTTCTTATTGTTAAGACTAGTATCTACTTTAATTTAGTTTTTAAAAAAGAAAAAAAAAGGCACTTAAAATTATAATGCTTGTTGATCAAGGTGGAATTAAGTAATTTTTTTTTTGTTTATTTTTTTGTTTCCTGCAATCTCTCAATTTACTACTTTTTAGTCCCCTCTGCATGGTGGAATCTGACCCATTATTAAAATCACTATGGGTTTTTGCAACTTTCTTATGAATTGAAATCCTGTATTATTATTATTATTATTTCATTTGTTATTTCAAGAACAATTCACAATCAACAACAAAGACATTATTCTCTTATTGCAATTCTTTAAAACAATAATGGTCTTAGCAACTTATATTAGATACACATTCAGCAAGACGCAGAAATTTGTTTTAGTTTCCAGCAGTTCTCAAAACAAAACTGTTTTTTTATTCAGAACAGAAGTTTATGGAAATAATTTTGCCACCACTGTTAGATAATGAGACAAAGAACTGTATAAATAATACAGTTTAATAAATGTAATGCACGAACTATTACATCTATGTTGTAATTGGTTTCAGCTTCTGTCAACCATTTATTTTATAGTTTCTGTAGTTAAAACATATCAAAAAAGTATTTTATAAGTACAGTAACTCTTAATTTTTTTTCCAAATTATAAAAATGTTAATGATTTCTAAAATCATTTGACTTGATTTTAAAAATAAGTCAATCAAATATATTTCTTACCCATGCATTTTCCTCTTTGTATAGTCCTTTGCCCTTTATTATTAAACTGAATTACTGTAGTACCCCGATGATTACAAAGTTCAATCCGTTCTTCTGATAACAATGTTCCATGACGTCTCCTTAAAAAAGAAATAACTAAAGTTAGCACAGAAAATGACCTTTTAATAAGATTTTTTAAAAAAATGCTTAAATGAAGTTAATAACAGTACTATAGCATCTAATACCATCCATTAAACGTTATGAGCATTTCCTTTTATGATAAATTTTCTTTGCTGAGAGCAGTTATAGTCATGCCTGAAAGTTCATCTAATAACGGTAATTCAAAATATGAATAAAATAAGTAATAAGTGAAACTGATACTTAAAAAAACAAGATATTTGAATTTACATTATAAGGAATTATTGAAGTATTTTTACATTCCTTCACGAAATGTTTACAACAGTTTAGTTTTTCAATATTAGACGCTGCTGAGATATCTGGAGTGTTAGTACTTGTAATTGCCATACCCCTTTGGTAATCTTTAATTACCTGAAGTGTAAAATTTATAGCAATTTCTTTATATGGTCAAAAGTTTCTTTAATATTAGCAAATGTTGATATTACAATGTATTATTATTCCTGCTTCCAAAAATGAAAAGGCAAATGGTAATTTGAAGTTTACATCAATCAGAGACATCAGCATGTTTCACGTTGACTGTTTTTGTTTTTATTTTTGCTGTCTTTCTGTTTGAGAAAATTCCAAATAGAAATTACTATTTTATTCATTTTGCACACACACACATACAAAAAAAAATCAAAAACCAAACAAACAAAACATATAAAACTCATCTGATGTACATTTGCAGAAGGCAATGAAGTTTGAAGTTTTTTTTTGAAACAAGGAACCAAGTAAAATTATTGATAATGTAAAATATAAAATGAACATTAATGTGCCGTAAACAATATTTAAAGTTGGATTTGATTACAAACCATAGCATATTTTAAGGGATTTCCACTGGGCGACTTACAGGGGTTCGTACTGGGAGTCCCCCCCCCCCGGAAATTTTTTGAAAATTTGAAGCCCAAAAACGTGGTTTTAAGCCTTATTTTAGTATAATTGGGAATCATTTAACCAGAGCTGGCGCTAGGAGGGTGTGGGGCCTCGGGCGAGATTAATTTTGCGGGGCCCTTGCCAATCCTATGTTAAAATATTTACCGTAGTTTTTTTTTTTTTTTGATGTAAAAAACCAAAAAAAAAAAAAAACGGAAATCTTATTTTTAACAACCACTTTGCCGGCACTACCCACAGTCGCCCAGTTAACATGTTATTTTATGCACTGTTACAAACAATGATTCAGTTAAGACTAATTAAGTAATTTTGAAATAGTAACCAACATTATTTCCAAAGCCAAGAGGTTGCTACACATAATATATCTTTCTGAATCTTGGCAAGTTTTACTAAGTACAAATTCATTATATGAACCTTCCGTATAACATTTTCATAATTCTAAGATTTCTATTATTTAGTATTAGAGATTTCTATTATTTGTTAACAGTACAGTATTAACAGAGTTAACATCATTGACATTTTAACTATAATGTTATTTTTTTTTTAAGACTAATTAAAAAAAAAAGAAAGAAAGAATAAGAATAGGATTTGAAAAAAAATACCTTCTCCTATTTATTGGTGGATTGTACTGTGATGATTGAGAATGATTAGAGTTTGTGGATTCTACGGATTGTGATCTCTCCCTTGATATAATACCAGGATAATGCTGAACTGACTGTGTATATAAATCGCTTGATGCTAACTTGAAATTGGCAAAGAAAAAGAAAATGGTGGTCAAAAGGAATATGGTATCTCCAAAAATAAATGTGTTGAAAAAAATGGCTAATAAATTTAAGTTCAACTCTCAGCAAAAGCATGCATTTATTATTTCTAATTGTCATTGCAATTGTGCAATAATTCCATGCCTTTGTTGCTGAGCATGGTTGCATTAAAGGTAAAGGATGGAGAGTTAATAATAATTCATAAAAAGTATTGAAAATTGCTCTCTTATTTACAAATGACAATTTCTTATTACCTAATGAGCCAGTCAATAAAAACAATTTTACTTTGAAGGATAGATCATTCATTCACAAAGCAAAAGTTGTTCTTCCAATAATACAACAATCAAGGTTGTTGCTTCTAACACTAAATCGGCAACAAAGGTTTCATCCGAATGAAGGTAAATAAAAGGGCAGATAAAATTTCAAATACATGATCACTCCAGAATAAATTAACGAAACATTAATTCATCAATCATTTTTATCTCTGTAATTCCTTTATCCAGTTCAGGTAAAGAAGCTTTTTTTTCTTTTTTCTTTTTAGTGTGGAGACATCAAGAAACTTTAAGAAGCCTAGGATAAATCAATTTCAAGGTATCAACTGACATCAGCTGCAAATATTGAAAAAAAAAAATTGAAATTGTCTTCTGATGCAAATACTGACTTCAGTTGTAGAGAGCAAGTGATGAAGAAATTTGATAAAAT
Organism: Thereuonema tuberculata; assembly: GCA_023159025.1. Classification (NCBI taxonomy): domain Eukaryota; kingdom Metazoa; phylum Arthropoda; class Chilopoda; order Scutigeromorpha; family Scutigeridae; genus Thereuonema; species Thereuonema tuberculata. The sequence continues at coordinate 92,019,076 of JAFIDM010012231.1, forward strand.
TATACAAAAAGAGACTGGAAAGATTATCAATTATCAGTAGTAACATCATTCCAAATCTTTTTGAGCAACCAGAGATGATACCTCAAAATAAATTGTCCTTGGATGCTGAAAAGATTTGAAATTCCTAAAATTTCTAAGATGTGAAGTGCAATAAGAAATTTGTAATTTACTCTAGGCAATTAATAAAGGAATTATAAACATAATGTAGATGATTAATTAACTTGATAATAACCACATGAATAAAGACCAGGAATATTACCGAAAAGCAATAGTTAATTTCTCACTCCCTCTTGAAACTGGTAAGAAGAAATGTTGCATCCATATCAATCAGATAAACAATTTGACAAAGACAAAGCAAGATATTACAAATTTCTATGAATCTCAAAACACTTCAACTGTTATCTGAAATATTAAGGAAATAAGTTAAAGGGTAGGGAAATGGAATGGGCAGTGAGACATCTTTCTTCAAGTGGTTGGAATTGAGTTAAAAGTGAAAGTGGAACACAATTAATGGATACATCAATACAGTAACTCGAGCTGTGGCAGAAAAGCCAATGAAAGGGCAGATATGGAGTTGTCCATAATGCATTAAGAGAGCAAGACTGGGCGAAGTCTCAGTGGAAGAGCTTTTATGCACTTTTCCAGGAACTAAAGACTGGACATCTGCAGCAGGAAAACTGCAAAAAAGAATGCAGACTACTAGATTTAAGTATAGGTGTTACTTTGGATAGGTACAACTATCTGACAATTGAGTAGGCAAATTATGGCGGATTGTCCCTGGACAATTTATAAAAACAAATTTGCATACACATCACTTGTCATATATCCAAATGTCATAGTGCATTCCATTTTGAACTAACTAAAGGCCTTAAGAAGACTTTAATCTATACATGTTTTGTTTGACTGAAAATACCATCAAAAGTATCGATTTAATGGGAAAAGTGCTCAAAATTTTTCAACATATCAAGGCAAGGCTTCATCAGACACTTCAAACATATCGTATGTTACACATATTGCCAGAGAAGTTGGAAATCAAGTGACTCCATATAGTTCCATATCTATCGCCATATTGCCTGCACAAAGCACTTCTGCAGGGTTGCTCTACTGAAATATGCACTGAGAAAGCGTTAACTCAAAATCCTTTCTGGATTATGGAAAGCTTGGAGACCTGAAGAGTTTCTAGAATAAACTTGCTCTAATAACTAACTAATCCTTCTTCAACTCTGATGAGTGTTAGCTTTTATGGAAGCTTTGATGAATGTGAAGTTAGAATGCAAGGAAAATAACATATTATAGATGATGGTAGCAATATGGGCTATCTTATAATATGTATTTTCAAATTTGTTCTTACAATCCTGAAAGAAATCTCTGCATAAGTGAAATTGTCAGTTAATGTCAATATTAAGTATATCATCCTACTGAAAACAAGTAATCTAGATATGCTCTTCTTACCTGCTTTACTTGTTCCTTTCTCAATCTAACTTCTTCTTTCAAAGCTTCTTGTTTCTTTTGAATTTCTTCTTCAATAACTTTTCTCTATGAAAACATTAGATGTGAAATCATTACTGCAAATTTTTGTGGTCACAATTTGAAACAGTACAAAAAACATGCTAGACATTACTCTGGAACAGAACATTAGTGAACTTCATAAATTTTAGAAAGAAAATGTTTATTAATATTCACAAATGTATTATAATATTCCAACATACAAAAAACAATTTTGATGCTATAAAGTTCGACAATAATAATGACTCCTTTATAATTTTCATGTTGATTGTTTATTATTCTATATAAATTAATACAGCTTGCAGTCATATTAACATGTCTTTCTGTAACCATCCAGGCATCAATCTCAAGTGTGATTAAAAACTTCTTAAAAATTAATTTCAAATTAAATTTGAGACTAATTCTGCTGCGCTTATGATAAACGCACTAACTAGGTTTTGACACTTTTCAAGAAAAACAGGTTTAAAGTTTTTATTTTTATATTGTTTGTATCTCCGGAACTACAAGAGATATCAATATGAAAGTTGTACCAAAACAAATCATGCAATTTAACTTTGAGAAAGTTGTAGATCTCGTTTTCCTGATTTCAAATATATATATAACTCAATTTCGCCAAAATATTAGTTGATGCGTTTTTCGTAAGCGCGGCAGAATTGTGGAACAAGGTGCAAGTTGCCTCCCAATGATTATTATGACATCATCTATCGATTTCAGAAGGGATTTATTTTGTTTTTTTGTTTTTTTTAATTTTTTAAAGCAAAGAAACTTTTTTATTTTAATATAGTCCCAATATAACAAATAGCAGTTACTTTAAAAAATGTTTCAGAAATAAAAATTACATATTAGTCAAAAAGTTATGAGAAGAGTTTATCAGATTATAGTAAAATAGGAACAATAATTGGAGAAGATCATTATAACTTAATTACCTAATTATTCATCACCACATTAGATGGGCAATCTACCTGATCAAATTTCAGATGTTTGGTGTTTTACTGGTGTAAGATTGTGCATTAATAGTATTTTTCATCTATTTATGAAAAAATTATTGAATCAGGGTATTAAAAACAAACAGAACAGATTTTATAATATAACATCAAATGATGCCACTGCAGTTTTAAATTGAGAGTGTTTAAGGGCATTCTTTGCAGGTGCCGAACATGATTAACTCATGAGTTACCTGATAATTCTGTGAGGCAATGTATACATATAAAATTAAAGTTAAAAGTTAAGGATGCCCATTGTTAGGCCTTATGCAGACCCATAGGGGCCGTAGAAGGTAAGGCTGCCAACGTACTTGACCAATTTAGGGTCGGCGGGTCGGCCCGATGCCCGCCCGCCTTTAACTCCTGGGAAAGAAACCCGGTACCCATTCTAGAGAGGGCTGGGTAGACCCTAGGATTCATTTGGAGGAGAAAGAGGCATGGAAAAATTCCTGCCCTCTGCCGAGGCCGAGAATCAAACCCGCCTCCTCGAACCCGCAGCCAAGCACCCTTACCCACTCGGCTACCGGGCCCACAATGTATACATACAGAAATGTTAATTAATACATTGGATATTTTTTAAAATATAAACTTTAATTTAGAATATAGCATTAATGGGCAATGATCACATGATTTTTCATCAACTGAGGAAGGTTTCAAGTGATAGGGGTGTGGAGAAGACCACAAAGGGCTGGGAAGTCATACATGAGAGGCTCACAAACATAGTGGACCAAGTGCATCTACACTAAATTGGAGAAATCACGGTTTGAAGTTTTTAATGTACAAGTAAGTCTATGGAAGTAATATTGTAAAAACAAATATCTCTGGGAGAGAAAACGTATTAATCACTTGATTCACTATGGAAGTGAAAGAACATGTTTTTAGGTTACTCAAACATGAATATCTCCATTTCTAAAAAATACGGATTTGGTCCACTATAGTTGTGAGCCCCTCATATTCTCTGATCTCGATATTAATTTGCAAAATAAATAAAGCGTTTTTCAAGCTTTACATGTTAAATGGGAAAAGAAAATCACCTCTTCTTCCCAAACTAAAAATAAAATAAATTACAATCAAGAAATTTGAAATTCTAAAATATAACAAATAAAACGTGAAATGCTTCGTAATGTGCAAAGCATTATTACAAATAATATTGAAATCGCTGACTAAAATGACCACAATATTTCGAAGGCCTAATCGGCCTTCTTTTTCAAGCTTTACATCTTAAATGGGAAAAGAAAACCATCACCTCTTCTTCCCAAACTAAAAATAAAATAAATATTGTAATAATGCTTCGCACATTACGGAGCATTTCACATTTTATTTGTTATGTTTAGAATTCCAAACTTCTTGATTGAAATAAAGCGTTTTTTTTTTTTTTTGTGTTACTTATACAAGGCTTCTGGAGCGAGAGATAGTAGATTAATATCTACAACTAAACTTTTAAATAACAGTGGACAAAAATAATATTAATTATACTTTCGGATGTTAAATTTTATTTTCAATTGCTTATAAATTTTATAACTAAGCTTCTTTCAGTAAAAGGATAAGGGGTAATACTGTGGAGTTCTAGTACTTCTTATTTCTGTTGCTTTGGTGTTTGATGCTACTGCTGGGAGCAGAAATGGTATCCACATCCATTCACACAGTCTGAGCCTATCACCAAAGGTAAATTCTGCTGATGATTCCTAATAAGGATGAAACAGCTGTCCAGGATTCCCATTGATGATGGCCCAGGCTGTGTGAAGCATAATTTTTGTCTACTAATGTTATTTCTTGTTTAAAAATTTAGCTGTGGATGTTAAATTTTGTTTTTAAATTGCTTATTAATAATACTCTTCAAATTTGTTTTATTGCTTGTTGATTTTATAAGATATTTACCTCCCTTTCCTCTTGAATTTTAAGAATTTGCTGTTGTCTTTCCAGTTCTCTGGCTTCTTCTTCTGCTTGACGTTTTTTATTCGAAAGCATCTCTTCATAAAATGATTTAAAACGAGGCTGATTGTGATTATGTAAATATTTCTGCACATGCTGTGCTAATTCTAAAATCATGACCTGAAGGAAAAGAGAAAATTGTTATATAATTAGAGAAAATATAAGTTTTATTTACGTTGCAAATTAAACAAATTAGATAACAATCCCTCAGTAATGTTTGCATTATTTGCTAGGAGCTGAATGTTATGTTCATTAATCTCTGTTCATTTCATGGAAACAAAGTTCAACATAGTTTGGTTCTAAAGGAGGAGTGGGACATGATACTATATAGATCCTTTTTTTTCGAGAATTTCCCCAATCCGAGATGAGAATATCTCAATATTTCGGACCAGTGCCTCGGATATTCTTTGGGAGATGTAACATTTTCTCTGTCCCCTCCCGTCTCCTCCCAGTCTAGCAGAGTGCTCACCACTGCTCGGAATGAACAACAAGAGAAACTTATCCGAGAAACTAACAATGGAAGTTGTTAGATTTGCACCCACTTTGATGAAATTGATATATACACAACCCCCAAAGAAGGCCCGAGGCACCAGGTCAAAATACAGAGATATTCTCATCCCGGTGTGGGGAAATCCCTCAAAAAAAAAAAGGATCCATATAGCAAAGTTCAACATTTTAGGATCCACAGTCCTTAAAGATAGGCAGATTGCTTCAAGAATGCATTGGCTGAATCACAATTATAAAAAATATTAATATTTGTTCTAAAGCAATAGTTTTAAATTCATGTCTTTTCAAAAGGCAAAATGAGGCATTTAACTAATTTAAAGAATAATTCAATGTTGTGATTACCATATACAAATCGAACTTATGATATCAGTGATTTTCACATAATTTAATAATTATTTTTTATTACTAACCAAGTCTTTTTCACTTAAAAAAAATGTAATACAAAATATTCTTATTTTCCATTCATTAGTTTTCGATTTCTCCCAAATTTCATACCATTTTCAGAACTGATTTCTAGTAAATCAAAGAAGTGAGATTCCAGGTCAAAGCAGTTCTTTGAACAGGCAATTATAAAAGTTAGGAAACAGATGGCACATTTAAAATGGAGATAATCATTTCCAATAGGAAATATAATGAATTCAATCATATAATGTTCACATCATATCTCAACTTCCCAACAACTCAAACATCAAGAATATCAGTTTAGTCGTAAGATAATACTTCACCAGATCTGATGATTTCTTACCAAATGTGATTTAACACTGGAATGAGTTATCAGCAGGTTTCTTCAATTGTAATTTTAATTCTGGTTTAGCTGATTTCTTGCTTAACAGTATGGTAGAAGATTGAATCTGAACTTTGGGTCAAGAAAGTAGTGATAGCATTATTTCAGAGCTCCTCCTAAACCTGGAAAATTATGATTTAGATATTTTTGATCGGCTACTGTGAAACAAGGATGCATACCAGAAATCAACAGTGGATCACTGATACCATGGATAAGGATTTGAGAGCAAACCTCCTAAGAATTATTCCAAATTAGCTCTATAGTATCATAATACCATTACGAAAGAAAAAAAAAAAGAAAAGAAAAGAAAATCTTGCTAAAAGTTAGACAACATCATTGTCCAGACTATAATATGCAGTGGATTATTCTAATTTATTCATTAACTGAGAAATTTTCTGGATTCTTAAATACAAATTTTTATTATAGATATTCTCATAATTGTACATTCACTGAGAAATGTCAACTTGCTTTGAGAAGGACGTATGCTTTGAAGCAAAATTCTTACAAACTTGTTTCTTTCTATCTTTTTCATTAGCAATTTGGGAGAGAATCTTCTGGGGTCAGGGGAATCTGCAGAGCTAAGCCCTCTTGCTGGACTAGAAGCAATGATTATGTTCTAGAGCAGTGTTTCCCAACCGGTGGGTCGTGGAAGGGTTACAGGTGGGTCGCGACTTGATCCTAAAACTATCAGAAACCATCGAATAAACCATCAGAAAAGATCAGAAAAATCGAAAATCGATCATATATAAGGAAGGGATACGACACAAATATGGTTTTATTCTATATTCTTCTATTCCTATATATGTGGAGGTATTCCGATAAGGAAAGGTGGGTCGCCAGCTTAAAAAGGTTGGGAACCACTGTTCTAGAGAAAGACCCAACTGTTGAACAATTCAACTAATTAAGGTAGTTATAAGGTAGTTTATGAGGCAACATATCACTATTCATTTTCACCATGTCTCTGATAGAATTCAATGAAAAAAATAAAATTGATAAAAAAAGATTGATAAATTCTGAAGTCACTGTAGAATTCCAAGAAAATTCAGAAGTTTTGAAGATGAAAGTTTCAGACAATAATCTTTATGTCTCATATGAAACAATAGGCAGCAATAAAAAGCAATTGAGAATGATGAATTTGTAATGCAAGAATTCCACACGTGGGATTCTTTGGTCCTTAAAGAAGTTAAGTATCCCACTGCAGGTATATGTGACCCTAGAAGTCATATGAGATAAACTCCCAGTATTCCCTGACTAACGGAAGTAAGTTGATGTCAGGTGTCAGCTTGACATCACCCGCCTTTAACCTCAAGGAAAGAAGCCCAGTTCCAATTCAGATGCTTGTCTGAATTCACAATCCGTCTGATTCAATACCGTCAGGAATTAAGTCAGCTCCTTCAGCCCTCAGTCAAGTGACTTACCACTTGACTACCTAGCCCAGTATGCTGTCCTTACAATGTGATTTTATTGAACACTGGATCAATACTAACTTGACAAATATCAGGGTAACAAGTTGAGATGATTGAAGATTCCCCATCTAAATGTGAGGTATATATGGGATTGAAAATAGTCTGTTGACCTTTACTGATTGATAAAGAAATGGATAATGAAATCTGAAAGAAAAGATAGTTAGAATGAAGAGTTTGTTTGACTTCTCATTATAATTTGGAAATGATTTTGATAGTTAAGTAATAAATAAGATCACAAGCACAAAATATAGGCCAGCTATGAGTGACTTATTTCTGACTCAATCAGAAGGGCAGTAGTGATGTTTTGTTCAATTCTTCTGTTCCAATGGAACAGATAGTTTGCTTTGTTGCCAGTTCAAAAATGACAGTTTGAAAATAGCAGCTATTGGCAACTCAAGACTTTCTTTGTATATTGCTGATAAAGGCATGAAACAATGTTTTATAGAACAGTAAGTAATTGATAGCTTTCTTGAATATATCAAACAATATGTCAAATACTGAGCAAGTCCTTCATGTTTATGTTGTCCTTTTCCTGCAGATGAAGTATTCTGAATGAAAGTCATTCAACCATTCACGTAAGTGCATTTTATCCTTTTTATTTTCTTTATTTATTATTTTACTGACATTAAGTCTAATCTTTTGAATCTATTGAACAGCCTGGTTTGTTTACCTAATCTTATTGTTGCCAATTAATGAGATTTAGCAAAACAATTTGAATCAACGACACTGAAATTACTTGAATAAAAGTAACAAATCCCTAAGCTTAAAAAAAAAATACAGAAAGAATTTATGCCGATTCTAAATGAGCACACCAATGTATCTCAGTTTTAAACTATTAATGCATCTATTTGAGAAAAAAGAAATGACAGGCAAATGAAGAGTTGATCACAGGCAGGGGGCACAAGTTGGAATTAACACCTATTCTTTTAAAAAGATAAGAAAACTGAAAAAAAAAAGATCATATCAATTTTTAGTTTAGTATTTATATTTTGATTTTTTTTTTCAGAAATCTCATTTTAATTATAGTAGAGTCCCGAAAACTAGGCACTCGATAACCTGGCAGTCCGGATAACTTGGCCACGCCAAGTGCAGACCCGTTACAAGTTACATGTATGTACAGTTCATGTATTAGGTATTTTCTTAAGTTTATTTGGACAGTTTAAATTTGAGTTATAGCATTCTTTGTAAACTGTTGTATTCTTAAGCAACAAATAAAAGTATTTTATGACGAAAAATTGTATTTATTTATTTTTTAACATCTTAGGCCGAGTTTTCAGGACTTTACTGCATTAGTAATACTTCTTTTCTTGAAAATAAATTACCTCTCCTCTTAGTGTTTTGGCTAATGTAACAATTTCATTAGAAAGTTCAGCTATGTTTGTTTTGGAAAGACCTTTGCAATTTTTCAGTGAGATTTCAGGTATTCTGAAAGGGAAAAAAAAAATACATAAAACCTTTAAGAATGAAACTATATAGATATCTTTGCAAATTATTATAACATTTTTTTATTTAATTAAAAAGCAACTAAAGAAACATTTATTTTATAATTTTATAGCAATAATTTTTTTTTTTTTTTTTAATAAAGAGATATTAACTTTAGAGCAATAGCAACATAATAGCTTGTGCTTGAATGGTTATTCGAAAAAGAAAAAAACACACAAGCAATGGAAAAGCATAGACTAGTGTTGAATATTTACTGATAAATCAAATATATGAATATTGGTTAAGAACATGAAGAATGAATAAATTAACTTACTCTTCAGGATAACATTGGCCACACTTTATATGTAAATCAACCTGCACATTAATTTCATTGTGTCCACTCATACTCTGCTGTGGTGTTAGTGTAATCTGAATTTCTGGTGGCCGATGGACCTAGCATAATAACAAAATTTAAGCTTATTTAATAACATAACTAATCAGTAAAAATTGGTTTAAGAGTTAACAACTAAAAATGATCTTTTATCTTACCTTCCATGCATCATTGCATCTCAAGTCACAGATGTCATCCATGTAAATCGCTTTGAGAGCCTCAAGTTCATTTTCTTGTCTTTCCTGGAGGGTTTCATGATCTCCTGCATCCATATCCTGTCAAATATTAATGTCGAAATTCTTAAAGAATTGTCAGTTTTAGAAGTTAATACAAAATATTTCTATTTTTACAAACTTTTATCTATTATATTCCAAAAATGATTCTTTTTAACCTAGCCCTATACACAGTTAGGTTTCTTTAATTCTGTGATACAATACTACTAATACTTATAACGAAATATAGTGTATACATCTTAATTTTTTTTTTAAAAAAAACCCTGCAAAAATTGATAAGTAAAGATCAACTCCAGAATATGTATTTATTTAATTATTTTGGAAGTTGCTTATGATAGTAATTAATAGTTTATATCATGTAACCTAATTATTAAGTTGATATAACAAATGCAACTTCTGTTATGTATCATATTGTTAAAGACAGGGCAATCTTCATAAGATGATTTGGGGAAATCTATACAGGGATATACTATAATCAATTCAAATATCCTACTAAACGATTTTGATCATTTTGAGATAGTTATTGAACATATGATTTTCAATAAATAGGAATATTTTCTTTGGATGATTAATTTGAAAATCAAATAAAAGCATAATTTTTTGCAGCATTAGAGCAGATAAAATTCTGAACCAGTTTATTAGCATTAGGTATTTGTGAACGAATTTTTGAAGCAACCATAATTCCAGAATCAAAAGCTGCAGTGTCAATGATGAAATTCAATTCCTTCTAGGAGGGTATAGAAGATTTTATTTCTGAAGGAGGGGAAGAGCAGAGAAGATCGACAGATGTTGGAGACATATCAAATTTCTGGGATGACAAAGCAGAAATTACTATTGCTCTCTACATTTTAAAAATGTTTGATCTGAAATTTTTATCTTATGATTTAAATACTATAAAAGTAATATCGTCAAGCAATGATAATAAAAGGTCTTAAAAGGCTCAAATATTTTGAATCTAAATTTCCAGTTTTTGGTAAAATTTGTGGAAAAATGTTCCATTGCAGAAAAACTGTAACGTAATGAATCTTAGGGAAATGAAACAACAGGGAATAAAGGACAACTTATAAAGAAAGAATATTTTTATTGGTGAAGTTTTTAACATTAACTAATCTCCAACAATGTTGCTACACATTAAAGCTTAACATTTACACAAAATTATGTTTGAAAGATAAGTTCAAACATGAATAGCATTGAAGCAAAAGTGACTGTTAATTTGATAACATTAATATTAATACAAAGTATTAAGAATATCTCAATATAAATTTGGTTAAACAAGAGACTTTATAAACGCATATTACCTAGTCAATCTGATACTAGCAAATTCAATCAAACAAAATAATTAGTAATTGTCAAGACGTTTTGAAGACAAAACGAAGAATTTAAAAAATAAACATATTGATAAAGTTTTATATAAATAATCATAAAAAAAAAAATTCTCATACTGAGATTTTGAAATAGATCCTGTAATCTTCAATACTGTAATCTTTTTGATTGGAAATGTTACGAAGGGAAAAAAAATTCTAATTTCATGATTCAAAAATCGATTAAAAAAACTAAAGGAATGTTAATGCCTGACTAAGAATTTATATGTCTTTGAATAATGTTTATTAAATCGGAGAGAATTAAAATCTCTTAATCAGCTGTCAAGTTTTTAGGTTATGATAAAGCTTGCCAAACTAACCTAGCGTTTCTTCACATCTGCTTAACTTTAAACTTACAATTAAACAGTCCAAATGTGGAGTTTAATGAAACTGTTAAATACAGAAAAAAGAGTAAAGATTTTTTAATTACGGTATACAAAAATAACAAGTAGAAACAAGTGCGATGGACGAGATTTCGCCGGTTCTGAACACTAGCCAGACATGAAAGCTGAGCAACAAACGTACATTTTTAACTTCAAAATTTTTTGAAGTAGCAAGAATACTGTAATTATTATTATATTATATATATAAACAGATGACATTCCTTCAAAGTCATTTTAAAAAAAAAAAAAAATTACAAAAAATGTGACTTTGGAAAAAAAAAATGAGTGATTGTCACAGTTTTTTGTAACATACTTTGCAACAATATTTTAATTAATAAAAAAAGGAAGAAGCCTAACCATTATAAATTTATCAAAGGTACTTGCCTACACTTAATTATTTAAGGAAAAATACATAACTTCATTTCAACCCATTTAACCTGGTGCAATAATAATAAAACCATCTAAACAAGATCAAGGAAAGCTCGGTATTGGCCAATTCAGGCACTTCATCTTAGGGAATATTTATGTACGGGAGGTGCAATAGAGCTCCTAAGAAAAGCATTTCGGGCGCCATTTTAGATCGTGGCTAACTAATTATATTGAGTGTTGACGACTATTCTCTCTTTCTCTCTCTCTTTTTTTTTTATATATATATATAATTTATAATTTACAAAAAGACATAGAGGTTCGGAAAACTAACTGTGATCATTTCTTGAATAAAAGTTTTGTTGTTTTTCAAAGTGTTTAAAACAGTGGCTTCTGCGAACATATGGGCAAGAGAGGGCACTTATGAATTTAATATAATTCGTGATTATTATTTTTTTTTTTTGTAAAAAGTCTAACAGATATTTGAAAAAAAAAAAAGGTAAATTTTATTTACATTATTATTTTTTTACTTCAGTTAATTTCTAAAATTTAACAGTATGAAAGTCTTGCCAAAATATTTTAATACCCGGCCCTGGGAAAATTTCTGCGGGTACCAATGGTTGTGTGACCAAGGGACGTCAGAATACCGTATATGCTCCAATAGAGGCCCCCGGCGTTTATTTGCAAAACTAGCCTCGGCTCCCGGCGCTTAATATGAGACCGGCTGCTATTAGAGGCCGGCCATTATTAATAAAAACCTTCAGAACGCAGTATTTTTACACATAAAATAATACCGGCTAATATTACAAATAGCTACTTTTATTTAAATTTCACAATGCTACATAAGACTGTTAAAGATAAATGGCAATGTCTTTCTGTACCTTTTCACGGGCTTTTGCGGGCATTACTGGGAACTGACGGCTCTTCAACTTGAATTGAAAATTGACATCACTCGGTTGAAAATCGATTCAGGGAGTAGTGACGATATCACCTCTATTCCCTTCCGAAAGAACTTCTTCTTCCGTGATTAAATTGCGATAACACTCCTTAACGATCAATCTTGCACTCCTTCTAATCAATCAAAACTATAGAGTTCTTTCTTTGGATTGAGATTGTAAAGAAGCATCACAATTGATCCCTTTTTTAGGCTCATTTGATGAGGTGGCATGCCGGAAAATATGAGTTTCTGAAGAAATTCTGCAGGATAGTTTCGATCATCACTTGGATCATCCAATCCTACTACATCTGTACTGAGATAAATGTGAGACTTGCCGGGCAGCTTTATGATCTCATGTTGCAGACAGAATTGGAACACTATACAGGGTGCTTCGGAAATGGTAGACAAAGCGAAGAGATACGAGTTCCAAAGGTCATTTTGAATCGAAAATGTTCTATGACATTTTGTTGTATGGGCCGTAGTTTTAGAGTTAGGAAATCAAAGAAAGCTCAGTTCCCATTAGGTAGTGTAAGTAAAAAAGACAAAGGGTTTATTACAAAAAGCAATCCGGATAACAAATGTCATGACTGAAAACAGGTATGATAATTAAAGAAAATGCTGAAAATGGCCAGAACTGAGCTTTCTTTGATTAGGGACCATTCCCAAAGCATTCATTTCCTAGCTCTAAAACTATGGCCAACATTTTCGACCTTTAGAACCGTATCTCTTCGCTTTGTCTGCCATTTCCAAAACACCGTATATATATATGATTACTGTATATAAAAAAAGGCTATAAAAATAGAAACATTTGAATTCTATACATAGATTACAGAAATATTTTTCAAAAGCCATTTTTCCTAATTGGTTTCCATAAATGTAGTTCCTCATATTGCAATGAGATTCTTGCATTATCTATAAATTCAAAGGGAAATGAATTACACACAGAGGGATACACACCCAGAATTAGAAAACTACGTATATGATAATAAACTAGACGAGGAGACTTTGTTTGCTTTAAACTCACTATCATCACCAGATTAGATCATTTGAAGAATAGTCAACAATACGCTAAATTAAATGGACACAATCAATGACGATCTTATGCTGTGAGATTATTCTTATTTATGAAAATAAGCAGAGTGATGGATAGGATGAATCAATACAATAGAAGTGGATTACAGTTAAGTGAACATGTTGATGTCTAGAACAGAACGATAGCAGAGCGTTTTTAAATTAAACTTCCAAAGTGAGAAAATAACAAAAACATAAGGAACCTTATTTAAGTAATAACTTATTCCGTCTATGTGTAATTGTGTATCTCTCCTTTCAAAACTTTTGAATCTCTGATGGATCTTTTTGAAACTTGACATACACATTTAAGACGATCTAAGCTTTATATTTACTTTTTTTCTGCATGGGTCCTTGTCGATAAATCAGCGGGTGAAGATGACAAAAATACCCATAGAACCCTATTGAACCAATTCAATGGCTACAAATCCTTTTAGTTAATTCAGTAAACCCACGGGCTTTGATATGATTAAAATTAATTATACTTTTAGTAGTAAATAATATGGATTCAATTATTTTTTTTTAAAAAAATTGGAAATTTTCTACTCTTATTTTCAGCAGATGTTATAATTTGAAAGTAAACAAAAGGATTTGTGTATATATGTGTTTGTGTGTGTGGTTTTCACGACTTTAAAAATAAAATTCGATTTCTTAAAATTTATTTTATTTTTTTTAAATAAATGAATATATAAATTCTCATTACTTGCTTAATTGTCAAAATCAGATTACCTTCAATCATTTCAAACTGCGCACTAATTAACTGCTAATGGAATAGCCAAAAAGGGATTAAAATTCATTATTTAAAACAATGAAGCATTAATAGAAATAAGATAGAAATCCATTGTTTAATTTCCAATGCTTTTTAGCCTTCTGATAAGATCAGCAGACTTATAGGCCGACAGACGGTTCTTGATGATCCCGAATTTTCGCGATTTCACGTGATTGACGCGAGAATAGCCTCTATCCATGTCTTCTCATAAAATGGCGAGAAAGAAGGCTTATCGACTCCGGGAAAGAAGCGATCACGAGCAAGCCCCGTTACTGATGTAGACGATTTTGACCGATGTCTTATTCGCCGCTGCATCCATCGTCTCTACGCTGAAGGTAAAAATCCAACTTTAACATTTTTTCTCTAGCATTTTCCTAGTGACAGACATTCAAAATACTACATTCCTTGAGACCTGCTGAAGAGGCTAATGGCCAGATCTCGTGTTTTTCGTAATTCTCGTGCAAACGTGATCATCAAGAACCATATGTCGGCCTATATATTCCCGTTTTGTCTGTCACGTAGGCAAGTATCATTAAAATCTCATTAAATTGTCATTAAGCACAACAATCGCAACAATTGCTCCTTTTGCATTCGCAACTATCACATTTGTAGTGATTGTTGTAGAGCTGCATTATAGAGGCGCAATTGTTGCGTTTATTGGAAATAAACACAAGGAAATTAAAGCAATATCAATTATCGGAAGACGTTGCGCAGCATTGTGATTGGTTTACTAATCGCTTTCCCTACCTTGTTTAATGGGATTTTTGTCTCCTTCTCGCGCCAATTTCGCGACAAGGACTTATTTGGAAAAGATTTCAAATACAGTCGGACCTCTATTTAACGAAGTCGCTAAATCCCGAAAAAAAGTTCGTTGTATGGAAAATTCGTTAAATAGAGATTCACCTTTTAAAATTACTTTAAACTAAATAAAACAGATTTAAAATACAAAAACAATAAATATTATTAAAAAAGTAATAATTTTAATGACATAAAGCATACTTTACCACGTGCATACTTAAATTTTACAAATAAAGTCTGTTAATTTTGTCTTAGTTTTTTTTGTTTTTTGAAAAAGTGTTTTCGCTCATAGTAAGTCTAGCATCTTTGCAATGCACCAAAAACCCCTTCCAGGCGTATTTTCTTCAAATTGTAATCCGCATCGGATTGTTTCAAATGATTTTAGCATTTCATCATACGAAGGTTTTTTGATTTCTGCATCGTGATCATTTCCATTTTCATCATATTCATCTTCATCGCAAGTCATAGCTGTATTGTTTTAATTTTTCACACTGTCCAAAATATCCGATTCAGTTAGTGTTTCCGAGGTCTCAACTTCAAAATCAAGTGAAAGATAATCATCAATCAGCACATCATCGTTAATTTCTTCTTTTTCCCTCAGCTGTATCCTCGAAAAAGTTCGTTAAATAGAAAATGCACTTCGTTATTTGGAGGTTATTTTACGAAGAAATTAGCAAAATGTTCTTGGTTCCAAAGAAAAGTTCGCAAAATAGAGGTTCGTTAAATAGAGGTCCGACTGTATAAATGTTAAGATCGTTTTGATAGTCTTTGAAAACTCCTAGGCCTACTAAGTGTCCACAAGATCCCACCAGCGGTTCAAAAATTATTGGTGATGGAAAACACCTTCACATACACATATGCAGACTCGGTGATCGAATAAACCTTACTTTTCTAGGGAAGTAAGCTAAAAAAAATGTATAGACATTTTAAAGTAGCTTCAAGTTCTGACAGTAACTTCTTGGGTTCATTGCGAGTCACTCAAATATGAGCTTATTGTGAAATCAAGCAGATTAGAACAAATAATTTTCTGACTGCGAAAGTTTTCTTTTCGTTTATTTTATTGTAGAAAGGAATATTAAATTCAAACGTAAAGCAATAGAAAATATTGAACGGTGCTGGGAAGGAACGCGTTTCTTTCTAATAACTTTTAAATGAATGTGTTAATTTTTTCAGGAAGAACTTTTTTAGAAAACGTAAAACATTTTAATAAACTTCTTTAGAACTAAGTCTTTTTATGGGTAAAAGAGAACTGATTTTTATATCTGTTTCAAATAAATTCCTTTCCTGTTAAATTTTCATTATTTTCTAATCCTGAAAAAAAAAGAAAGAAAAAACATGTATTTAAGCTGCACTATTCCCATTGGAAGGAACCATAAGAAAAAGTTGTTGTTGCGACCTCATTGTGAATACACGTGAAAGACAATTAACCTTTTGTGTTTGCCTTGTTATTGTTGTTGTTTATAACGTTGGATGTAAAAAGGAAGCTAAAATAGAACTTCGTACAGTGCTCACGCCGAGAGATGAAACTCCCAGAATGCAACGCAGATTATAGATTTTCCTTTCCTGGCCGTTCGCTAACATTCAAATAGAAGAGAAGCGACCTCTTCTATTTGAATGTTAGTGAATGGCCAGGAAAGGACAATCTACAATCTGCGTTGCATTCTGGGAGTTTCAACTATGGGCGTGAGAACTGTAATTCCTGTTTAATCGTGAGGAATTGGAGCCGAAGCTAGTTATGACAAAGGAAGGAACGAGAATTAGAACTAGGCCTATTCAGTGGCAGTGGCGGCCCGTAGCTAAAATTAGTAAGGATGCTGTCCCAGAAAATGTTTAGCCTTTGTTTTAAAATTGTGTAAAAGGAAACAAACACGTATAAAAAGAACCACCAGCACGACACTGTGGAAAATACAGTGATCTCTCCCCCTTGCAGACTCGCATGTGTGAGCATGTGCTCAAACCCCACGCCGCTGTAACTGTGAAGCTTCAAAGTGCCATACATAGATTTTTGTATCTTTTCATAAACTGGGGGATGGTTACTGACATTAAGCTTAAGGATTATATATTGTACAAGTAGAAAAAAAAAGATTTAAAGAAAAAAAGGACTCGTTATATTAAATATTATCGATAATATCAAGTGGAAATAGGGGGTGCTGCAGTTCCACAGTGCCTATACGCGAGCCAGTGGCGACAAATCATTATATCGTACAAATTGTTCCTCAGTCAAGACAGAAATTTATTAAGACTCTTATTTTATTCCTCCCCCCTCCCCTACTTCCATGCTGATTTAAAAACTATAAAATAAAACAGTTAAGATTTTCGCAAGAAATAAATGCAAACGAATAGAGTTCCACGCAAATTCTGGGGAAATTGCAAGCTTAATTTTGAGTTGAAAAAAAAAATGAACGGAAAGTCACTTCTCAGATCGAATGCCACATCGTTCAAATTGATTAGAAGGAAGAAATAGCTGTTCCTGAATTAAGATGAAATGTTTAGTTCGGTTTCAAATTACAAAGTGTCTTGAAAATAAAGATAAATAGACAGAAACAAGTAGTCTAATGCAGGCGATATAGTTTGAAATTTTTGAATAATATTAAATTAATTTCCAAATCCTTTTCTAGCTATTTTCTAAGTGTGTTTATTTCTTTCTGTGTCCTGAAAGATCTTCGGAACGGGAAGATCTAGAATTATTAGTTTTATTTAAATTTCTTTTCATCCATAGGAAAAACGATATCCTCCAACAAAGTAGTTTCTCTGATTTACTATCTATTATTCAAGAAATGTTTGACTGGATAACAGTGGCGTATATAGAACATATTTTCGGGGGGGGGGGGGGGCTAAGATTAATGTAAGGTTAAGTTAAGAAATTTTAAGTAGACACCCCATGGAAACCTATCCATTCAACCAAAAAAAAAAACATGGAAACCTATCCATTCAACCCAAAAAAGGTTGGGAGGACATACCTTCATTATTTCGGGGGGGGGGGGCGCCGGGCCCCCCCCCCCCCTTATATACGCCCCTGCTGGATGATATTGTAAGATTGGCACAACAGCCACCGAAGATTCAGAGATAGCCTGGAAAAAAAAAACAATCTTCTGTATCATCCGATTAATAGGCAAAAGTTGTACGGATCTTTGTAAATTTGTAATTGGAAATAACCAATCACAGTACAACGTTGGAATACGTCAGGCATGACGTCACGCCAATGTTTAAACATGGCGCCTCGAATATTCTTCCCACTTCACCTCGACGGATCGCGATTACACAATTATTATCAGCGTATAGGAATTTTCTTTCCCACATAAATGAAGTTTACACTGAAATGCATGAAGTTCATGCGTCAAAATTTATCAGAGAGTTTGTAAAACCTCGGTTTTTACATAATTTCGGCTGTGTAGCCACTCGCTCACTACTCAACAAGTAGGGGATAATGACGAAGCACGTGCCGTCATTGTTGTCCAGACAGGATTATTGGTATTGGCTGTAAGACATTCGTTATTGTTATTGTTGAAACTGGTAAATCAATTTTTTATTTTCTTTTATTTTAACAAAATTTGGCTTAGTCATTCAAATTATATGTGTGCTATTGCGGTAGTCATGGCTTTTAAAAAATGAGCTTAGAACATCTTTTTCAATCTTGTGTTTTTCAAAAAATTTTAGGGTATTTCAAAAATGTGGCATTTGTTTTACTTCCGTTAATATTGCCTCAATTTCGACGAACCTATTCTTTTAGGGCAGCAGGTTGCCATTATATTTCATATTGTGAAACCGCAGCGATGGCTACTACGAAAGTGTATAAATCATTTTTTTATTTATTTTAACAATATTATAATATTATTTTAACAAATAAGCCGATATTCAAATTACATATGGGCTGTTGTGGAAGTCATGGCTTCTAAAAAAATTAGCTTAGAACATTATTTTCAATCTTGTGTTTTTCAAAAATGTGGATTTTTTTTTTACTTCCGTGAAAATTTCACGGGTCGCAACTAGTTAATATTAATATTTTGTAAAAAAAGATTGTTTTGCGAAGCCTTATAATTCTTTCAATCATATGCAGCCTATTTATTGATTTACTTTTTTTATATTGCTTTCAATTAACATTTATTATCATTTTTACTTTGTTTAAAAAAAAAAATTCAGAAGAACATTTATATTTTGTTAATCGTGAAGTTTAGCGTCCCAAATTAAATAACAATAAAAAACCTACAACAGTAAATGACACAGTCATAAAATGTTTGGGTGGGTGGATGGCTAAGTGTCCCACCCCCGACCGACAACGGGCCCTTTCTCGGGCCCCCTTGTCTATTGCCAAAAGTGAAAAATCCGCTCTCTTATATCACACTTGGGTGGGTGGATACCTAAGTGTCCCACCCCCGATCGACACCGGGCCCTTTTATTTAGGGCACCGAAGTTTGCCGGTGTTGGTCCCGTCTCTGCCGCCGACGGTGCACCTAGGTCCGGCATGAGGTCGGCGATACCGGACTCCAGAACACGGTGGCACGAAAACAGAGCTTACGAGGGCCGTAGCAGCGCCACCTAGAATCAGGTGGCGTTGGCCGTAGTCGGTCGCGGGTGGGACACTTAGGTATCCGTGCGGCCATCCACCCACCCAAGTGTGGTGTCCCTGCCCCCACCCCCCATAAGAGAGCGGATTTTTCACTTTTGGCAATAGACAAGGGGGCCCTAAATACGATGGCCCGTTGTCGGTCGGGGGTGGGTCACTTAGCCATCCACCCACCCAAACATTTTATGGTTGTGTCATTTACTGTTGTAGGTTTTTTATTGTTATTTAATTTGGGAAGCTAAACTCCACGATTTCCTATATTTTTTACTGATAAACATAATTGTGGTTTCCAGTTTGGGATTGCATTTATCGGACGTTCTAATGAAAAAGTTATGTTTTACAGAATTCATTTTTGAAGAAACTTAACTAAAATAAAAATAACCGTTTTATAGTTCTAGCATTCTTTCTCACTATGGGTGTTATTTTATTTCGAATACATAAACGATGAATTCGATGGCAAATAATATTCAAGTAAAACGATTAGCAGTGAAGAAATAGATCGAAAATGGCCGTTTACCAGTCCCTGTCATAAAGATTCCCTGCTTTAGAGGATGACATCACGAATACTTCCTTTTGCCCTTTAAATTATTTTAATAAATATAAATAATATTGTGATCACGTAGGCATATAAAAAAAAAAGGAAAATAATATCACAAAATTTTTTATCACAAATGTCACTTTTTTTTTTCCTTTGCACATGTGATTTCAGAACCATCTTTACTTCCGGTCTATTTGAGTAAGTAGCGTCAGTGAGGTATGCAGCGAATTAATTTTTGTATTAGAAAGGAATTATACAACAAACGAAATAAAATTGTTTTATTGTAGTTCTGAGTATTTTCAATCTTTATTATTTTCGTTACTACAATGTTGCTCATTGTTACGTTAAAATAGTTAAACCTTTATTCCCTGTCTGATTGAATCTCAGGATATCACCTCAGGATTTAAAATACCCACTTGCAAGAGAAGTTGCAATTTCGTGTTGTACACAATTGAAGAGAAAATAGTCGATGAAACATTTCTAGGATTCTTTTTTGTCGCGCATTCAGTTTTTCTTCAGTTTTTACGTTAAAAGCATTTAAACAAAAACTTACAGAAACTTTTCATGATTAATTATAAAAGGCAGTATTTTCTTCCAGCAAGTTCAGATAAACTTGTTAAAAAAAAAGTAAAGATTAAAAAGTAACATTAATAGAAGAATGTTTATAAGTTTTCACTTTTAATTAATATTTCATTAATTATATATATGTAATGAAATATTTATTAATT
Organism: Thereuonema tuberculata; assembly: GCA_023159025.1. Classification (NCBI taxonomy): domain Eukaryota; kingdom Metazoa; phylum Arthropoda; class Chilopoda; order Scutigeromorpha; family Scutigeridae; genus Thereuonema; species Thereuonema tuberculata. The sequence continues at coordinate 92,039,812 of JAFIDM010012231.1, forward strand.
AAAAGTGAAAACTTAGTAACAGCAACTCTTTTAAAACAGCTTCTATTACTGTTAATTTTCAATATATATATTTATATACACACGATATTTTTTTACAGTATTTTAAAGATTAAAAAGATGCCTAAATCTGTATATTTATTTTTATAGAAATTAACGTATCAAGAAATGGCTGATGGAGGTTTGGCAAAAAGTCCTGACAGTACGGAAAAGAAAGAAAGATTTATTTTTGATCCTGAAGAATACACCTTGAGAAAAAGACTGCCGAGGACATGTCCAAAAGCAAGAAATGATATTTACGTTAGTAGGAAAACGAACTTCAAAGCTCAGTTGGAACGCTGTCAAAAGTTACTGGATAGTGAAGATACAGAAATTTTTATTCATGGACTTGGTGCTGCAATCAACAGAGCAATAAATTTAGCTCTTAAATTAAAAGCAATTTACTTAGATGGATTAGAAATTGCTGTAAATACTTCTACTGTGGAATTGATAGATGACTTTGAACCTGAAATGGATGAACTCGAACCCGTCACTCAGTCCAGAAATAATTCTGCTGTACATATAAAAGTGTTTAAACCGATTGCATCTTAATTTGTGAACAGTTAAGTGTCGTCAATTATTGTATTTATTTAAGTTTCCATACATAAATAAAGGATGCATTTGGTTCCCATTTAAGAGTCTAACTGTGGACAATCAGTAAATATTGTAAAAATGACTCATTTAAATGATTCAATAACAAGAATAAATATGTATAAGTTTAAATTGAAATGAACTTTCAATACTTAATTTTCTTGCTATTATGTATTTAGTAAGAGTGCAGTGTCCTACAAGGTATTATAAGAAATTAAACCTGTTTTCCTTGTTCAGTTAAAATTTTATTTAAGATAGTTTTAGTTGCTTTATTACTTATCGTGAAAATTTAAATCCAGAAAACTTATTAATACTACGATCACCTTTTTATTTTAATTTGACAAGATCACAAATGAATTCTGAGAGTTTATACTGACTCCTGTATTTTGAAGTTATTGTTGTCTGTTTTTTTTTTTGTTTTTTTTTACCTTTTTTTATCAGAGTCATGGTACAGATTATCATTCAATTTCAGAAATAACTAAAACAACTTAATTCATCACATTCATTACGTAATGATGATAAGAATACGTTTACAAATACATAGAACACCATCTTTAAAATATGCACATCAAGTTTCAAAAAGATCCGTATACTAGTTGTTTTGGGGCAGGGTTAATCATTTTATCCCAAATTTAGGCTACTAAGGGATGCAGAAGTTAATGAATTAAATGTAACATTATCTTGACTTATTTCAAAGTTGAATTCTTATAATAATTACTAGCAAAAATACCCGTTCTTCGCTCAGGTTACAAAAAAGAGTTGTTGGGATATGGATGACATCACAATGTTGTAACTCGATAAGCCCTAGATATAAAATTAATATCAAGATCAGAGAATATAAGGCTTAACGTGCGTGTATTAAAATAAAGAGAAAGTGAAAATAAAGACTCCACATCTCCATAACATAGTATTCAAATAGTTTATTTAAAATACTTTGCGAATTTTCGGGATGAAAATTATCACGCCATCCCTTCAAGCGAAATGAAAATAAAATATTCTTTGGAATAACTAAAATACAAAACAGTAATGAACATGAAACACGTTGAAACAATATACAATTGTTTTTACAATGAAGTAGCATAAATGTTTGTTTCCTTACTTCACACAATTTTTTAACAATAAATCCAATATACTAACAAAATGTTAACACATTAGATCAACCAATTATTTGTTTACAATAACATATTCACATCATTAGAATCAATTAATTTAAACCAATAATCGACATCCAACAGTCAAAATTTTAATAATTAAATTCGTCAATATTTACAACTTTTTTTACATCCTTTTTAATTAAATCCTTTACTAACTTAATAGTAGAAGGGTCTACTTTAGTACCTTCATACCTATTAAAATTACTCCCTTTCGTACATTTTATTATGCAACTTTCTAATATCTTTCTAACATATAAATATGTTTCTTTATACAAGATCTTGACAAAATTGTTCATTACATGTCCCTTCTTAATACAATGCTCTGCTATATCTGACATGTCCTTATTTGCATTTTTTAAGGCATTACCGTGTTCCGACATAGTTCTATTTGTCTCTCCTACATAAAATTCCCCACACGTTCTACAATCCACTCTGTACACTATTCCCATTTCATATTGCCCATCCCTTTGATTTATTTTTTTACATAACAAATTTTTAATTTTATACTTGTATTTTAAACCAACATCTATATTAAAAGACCTACAAATATTCTTCAAAAGCATGCTATTCTCATTAATATATGGAATAAAAACTTTATTTGTAAATTTTCCAACCTCTTTTATTTTAAAAGTATTATAATCATTAATTTGTTTCTTAAGAAACTTTCAGAGTAATTTCAAAGTGAAAATAAATAAAACACATTTACTTGCAAACATGAAAGAAAAAAAAAGATGGTAATAAACCTACAGTTTCAGAATACTCAGCATATTCCATCATCAGGGATGGCACAAACATATAGGACATCACAAAAACATTTAAGACAACATGAGGTGGGAATACATAGAGTCAGGGAGAGTAGTGGGACTCTCACTGTATATTCCCATCTCGTGTCATCTGTTTTTGTAATGTCCTTTCTGTTTATGCCATCCCCGATGATGGAATATGCTGGGTATTCAGAAAATGTAGGTATATTAACATCTTTATTATTCTCTTTTCATGTTTGCAAGTAAATGTGTTTTATTTATTTTCACTTTATCTTTAATAGAAGACTTCCCACCCCAATCACTTCAAACCTTTCCCAGTTGGTAAAAAAGTACATGATGAATGATTACAAATT